>CM072527.1:51759484-52359484 GCA_036898135.1 Oncomelania hupensis
ACACACATGTACCCACATGAACACACACACATGTATACACACACGCTCAACACACACAAACACACACACACTAAAAGTACAACCCTAGAAAGTTCCGCCGCAGTGAAACGGATGCCGCCGCGCACAAGTTCCGCCATACGTGACACCAAAGGTGGCCGTCCCAGACAATGACGTTGTAACAAGGCTTGGAAATCGGAAAATTCTTCCACGGTGACGTCAGGAGCTTCGTGGCGTAATAGTTTTGACATGTCATCCAGCGTCATCGGTTCGATTTTCAGTCGACATGTGCTCTGAAGCTCAAGTTTTTGACGTGACGTCACTAAGATTTTGACGCCAGATTTGCTCAAGCTTTTCAAGAAGAAGTCCATTCGTTTTACATCTCTCCCGCTCCGCCCTATTCGACGAAGTTTCAACAACAGCAACAGACGTATCTCAGCTGGGGACTTTTTCATTTCCTCCACAACTGCTCGTCCGAACTGTTCGTCTTGCAATGTTTCGTCCAGTAAGAGTTCTTGGCAGATACGTCGCACGACGTTTGACCAGCCAGAGGCGTCGTCGCAATCCACAGTGCAGATGGAACAAGCCTGGCCTATCTGTGAGAGATCATGCTGTACGTCCTTTACCACCTTAACAACAAAAAAACAAGCAAATCAAAACAGACAAATGAACGAAACAACCCAAACAAACAAAGTTAACACAAACAACAACATAAAATTCAACAGCCATCTATCGTTCTGAAACTAACAACAACAACAACAACAAAGCAGAAGAAGAAGAAGAAGAAGAAGAAGAAGAAGAAGTCTTTCATACCTGTTTTGCAAGTCTCGCCTTCCCGACCAAAGATTGTCCGTGGAGAAGAAGCGAGCCATTTTGAAGAAGACCAGTTTTCACTTCCTCGCGCTCTCTGCTCCGGCCAATGAATGCCCGTGTTTCTGGGTCTTCCATGGTGCACCTAAGCAGCGGGTCCTGTTAACGTCCTCCTATATGGGCAACCCTTAATGTGAAGGCATGAACTTGTTAATTCAAAGTAAAGTAAATAATCTCGATTAGCGCAATTAGTCTGTAATTAGTTCAATTGTTTTTTATCAGAGCTATGGGTTTGCTCATGCTCATCAGAATTTCATTTTTAAGAGCTAATAAATATTTATATTGATGTTGTTGACCCAAAGAGATGACCGAAAACAAAACCGAAGTCAAGATGCCCAAGACGCCATCTTGCTCCCATCCTGCATGTTGTCTAACGCTACTGACTACTGTTGTTGGGCGTGTCATCTGAACTCTTGACAGAATGGCTGAGGTCTTTAACGTGGTGCCGATGCGATACGTGTTGCACGGGGAAAATAACATTAGGCCTAATAACAGGAAGTCAACTCTTGCGCGAGAGAAGATCCTCTTTCCACTATCGGATGGCCTGAACTAGAGTCTGAATAAACAGGTGTTGGAGACTAACGTGGCCACTTATACCGCCGCCGAAAGCCGGTCCCCTCGTTCTTCTTCTCCTTCATCAATGCATGTGCGTGTGTTATTAAATAATCAAAACATGTTACTATGTGTCGCCAAAAATAAATAAATAAATAAAACAAGTTTTACCAATTGGACTCTTGCCTGCTTGATCTCAAATCAGTACTTGGTCTGGTATAATGGGGAAACTAAAAAGTAAACTAAAACTGAATGAATTGAAGTAAGGGGAGACAGAGGATGGCCGCCTACTTCTACACAATGATTATTTATTTATTTAATCGTTCTTATATAGCGCTTTTCCAGCTCCAGAGCTGCTCAAGGCGCTGGCCGATACAGGATTTAACTCAACTCCTTTGGGCGCACCGTAATAGCGCTCCAGACAACTGAGCGCAATCCTGGGCAGCCAGGGATGGGGGAGAAGGACCTAGGTGCATGCTGGGTGTGTTCTTGTCACCGGCACTCACCCGTCTAGGACATGAGCGTCAGGATATTTAAAGTCCGTTATGATGGAATGTATGCGACACAGACTAGACCTCGGCTTATACTCTCATCCGAAGGAGTAGGAAACGGGAGCAAAGTGTCTTTCCCAAGGCCACAACACAATGCCCCGGCCTGGGCTCGAACCCAGTACCTTCAGATCCGCAAGCTAAAGCTCTACCATTAGGCCACCGTGCCTCCACACATAATTGACACGACACTTGTAAGCTTATTTGTTAGGTCAGCAGGTCGCTGATGGTACATTGACAAGGGTCTTGTTAATAAAATGAATTAAAAACAGCGTTCAAAACAACCAGGAAAATGTTCAAAATTCATTCTAATAGAGACTAGGCTTATCTAGGTGAATTTGTCCCTCCCCCGGGGCAAGTCCTCCATCTCGAATGAATAAGCACCCTTCATCAATAGCATTGCTGCCACCATGCAGAAACTGGTCATCCTCGGAGATTTCAATATTCACTGAGATGTTAGACAGCCTACAGTGCTCTCAGTTGGTGTCTGTGCCAACTCACACCCGGGGTCACATCTTGGACTGGATAGCGGTTCCAGCTTCTCTCCTACCTAGCTTCCTTCATTCTGTATGCTCCAGTTTATTATCCCTTTCTATCGAGAATTTCTGGGCCGCCTCCCCCGGGGAAGGCGTAGTCGCAGCCAGTGGCGCGCCCAAACCCAACCTACCTAACATTATTTGTAATTTTTTTTAATGTGTAGAGGACTTGCAGTTGTCAGATCACTATCTTGTGGCTTTCTCTCTGAGACTGAAAAAAACTGTGATACCATTGACATAAATTAAGTGTAAAAAGATCAAAGGCATGAATGTTGATGCTTTCCATCAGGAACTTAAAGACTCACACTCGTCACATCCCCACCACCTGCTGTCGCTGAGTGTGTTGGATTGTACAATGACACCCTCATCTCCCTGTTAGACAAATATGTACCACATGGAGTAAAGCGTGTACCGGCGCGTCCGGACTCATCGTGGATCACCCCTCAGGTGATGGAAGCCAAGACTGAACGACGGCGTGCAGAAGTGTTGTCCCGCAAGTCAGGTCTTCATGTTCACAGGGACTTGTTCCGCAAGGCGCGGAACCACTGCTCCCAAGTTCGTCAGGCCAAGTCTGAGAATGTTCAGAGTGAACTTGAGTCTGCTGTCTCGGACCCCAAGAAAGTGTTTAGCATAGTGAACAGACTACTAGGAAAGGAGGCCTCTCCTCCTGTTCTTCCTACCCTCGGTGCTGAGGCTGCTGCGAGGACCCTGTCACAGTTCTTTAATGAGAAGATTCAGACTTAGAGATCAGCTAACACATAAAAAGTGCAGTGTAAACTTGAGTAGTGTTAGTGAGGAGTGCACTAGGTTTGGTGGTGAAGCATTCGCTTCCTTTACCCCGGTCTCGTAGGATCAGCTGCGAAAAGAGATTGCCAGGTCAAAGCCGACTTTCTCCAGTATTGACCCTGTTCTCACCAAGCAAGTGTTAGACAACCTTGACATTTTGTTGCCAGAATGGGAGACTGGTAATTACAATAGATGTAGATCGTAGAGAATTGAATGGGAAACAGGTAATTACAATAGATGTACATGTAGATCGTAGGGAATTGAATGGAAAACAGGTAATTACAATAGATGTACATGTAGATCGTAGGGAATTGAATGGAAAACAGGTAATTACAATAGATGTAGATCGTAGGGAATTGAACGGGAAACAGGTAATTACAATAGATGTAGATCGTAGGGAATTGAATGGGAAACAGGTAATTACAATAGATGTAGATCGTAGGGAATTGAACGGGAAACAGGTAATTACAATAGATGTACATGTAGATCGTAGGGAATTGAACGGGAAACAGGTAATTACAATAGATGTACATGTAGATCGTAGGGAATTGAATGGGAAACAGGTAATTACAATAGATGTACATGTAGATCGTAGGGAATTGAATGGGAAACAGGTAATTACAATAGATGTACGTGTAGATCGTAGGGAATTGAATGGGAAACAGGTAATTACAATAGATGTACATGTAGATCGTAGGGAATTGAATGGGAAACAGGTAATTACAATAGATGTATATCATAGGGAATGGAATGGGAAACAGGACGGTATAGTCAGCACAATAAAAGTGGGGATGAAGGTGGAGTGATGATGATTATGATTATGATGTCCACTTGTATGGCGCACATATCCTTTCCTGCTGCAAACAATAGGAAAATTTAATATTCTATTATATATTGTATATGTTACCGGCAATGTTTGAAATCCCGGTATTGTATAGAACATTCTATACTTTATCTAGGCATTCGATAGAATGCGGGATTTCACATATTGGCGGTTACATATATACTAAGTATAGTATTGCTAATGGGGATTGTGTAACAGCTATATTAATAGACCCATGTCATATGACGTCAAACTTACGGGTACTTCATGTAAATTTTCACCTTTTTCGAATTCTTTATAAACCTACCCACGCCGTCCATTCATGATTTGAATATTTAAACACATAAATTTAAAAATAAAAGTAGTGCTGAAGTCACTGTTTTGAACTAGCCCCGTTCCTTTTTCAGATCACTGTTGCCTGTACATGTAGAAGTCCGCTTGTGTATCATTGCGACAATTGTGTACAGGTTAGTAGGCCTACTTTCCTAGCACAGCACTAGTACAGTACTGTACTGTACTATAGCCTACTATGCTATGCTATGCTATGCTATGCTATGCTATACTATGCTATGCTATGCTATAATATGCTATGCTATATTATGTTATGCTGTGCTATACTATACTATACTATACTATACTATACTATACTATACTATACTATACTATACTATACTATACTATACTGTGCTATGCTATGCTATGCTATGCTATACTATACCGCTTGACAACGACCTTTCTGTGCTTAATTCAATAAATGTGTTTCGTCACCGCCTCACCGGCCTTCCTTCTGAACTCGTTTTATTAATATAATCTTATGTCACTGCTAAATATACCTTTACGAGTGGTCTCTTCAGATCATGAATGCTACACCCGCGAAGCGAGGATCACGTCCTATCCTATCCTATGTATCCTATCCTATCCCGTAACCGGGTGGTCGTAGTGGCACCACAGATGATCGTTTAACCAGCGTACTTGATCTTTCCCTGTCCTCAACAACCCTAATGGTTTCGCTCAGTGTCAAACCAGTCCATTCTCGATGTGTCTCTTTTATCGACCATGACGTCAAAAGGTAGCTATTAATAAACTACCGGCTACCCTGGTTTTCTCTATGTATATAAAGAATGACTCATACACCAGTCACTGTATTGTTACTAGAGTGCAGAAGGTAAGTCTTTTATATCGTTTGGTTTTTGAGAGTGATTGCTTCACTGTAGTTTTGCTGAATGAATGCTAAGTTAACCATTATACATTGCCTATAGGAATTTTTGGTTTTCGGATTTTACAATATTGGCCTGGAAAAAGGAAGAATATATAGGAACCGATAGTCATGTGGCTTATTAGTAAAACAATTCTTAATACTAAGCCTTTAGTTTTTGTCCTTTAAGCCTTTCGATTTAAATATTCCATCATTCCAAAATGCCGAACAGAGTGGTCAGCAATTTGATGATATTGCATCATTGATCGACATCGGTTTTATGATGTCTAAACAAGCTAGAATTCCTGAAACTGACATTTAAAAAAAATAAATAACTGCTGATGCAAGGTTTACGTAAGTTCAATACTATCAATAATACGATTAGGCGGCGTGGTTGGCTTTGTTTGGTAAATATAAAATCTCCCAGCATGTACGCTTAGCAGACGTTTGTGTGTGTGAGTATATATATATATATATATATATATATATATATATATAAACTCATGGGTGTCTAACATATTACTTAAATAATTTAAGAAAATCAAAGCACCTGTGTTGCTATTTAATTGGAGAGAAAACATTGTTTTGCTTCCGTAATTGCCGTCGTGAACCGGGCACAACAGCACTCTGAATGTCAATTTTGTGAGGATGAAAACTATTTTCCATCAAAGAAAGTTGTGTTATTAATATTGATGTTGTGCAATGTTGTTTTCATTTTTATTTATTTCTTTATTTCTTTATTTATTTATTCATTTATTTTTTATATATATTTATTTATTTATTTGCCTGCTTGTTTGTTTAGGAAATTACTTTAACGTTAGACCATCAGTTTGTATCACTTTAAGAAGAGCAATGTGGTACAGAGGTTTACAAAATGTGTTGACTGACATTGACTGATTTCCTGACTGATTTGTGGTGTGTTGTTTTTTTTACACTGATCTGATTACATTTTATATAATGGTTTAAATATATATTATATTCTTTCCTTCAATATAACACTATTTCATTGGCTGATGGTTACTGAAATGTGAGCTGATTTTCTTTTTACAGTAAACTCCTTCTAAGGCCAAAGAAGAAGTGCAGCACATAATAAATTCCAGATCCTTTGAAGGCCATTTGATGGCTTTAGACAAGCCCGGTGGAGACACTCGGACAGCTGACCAACCGGCGACAAGTCAGAGGCAAACAAGAGAGGGGGAGGGGGCGAGCTCTCGTCCAATTCTCTCCCCTCCCGTGGAAGCCGTTGTACGGTTTGGCTTCGACCAAGAATTCGTCTTAGCCCTCTACCAGCGTCTGAAGACGCATACCTCTGTCGCCGAAAACGGAAATGACGGCAGCAGTGCTTCTGTTGATTACAATGGCTGCCGCAGAATCACAGCTTCAGTGTTGATGGTCGCTGTTGATTACGCAACGCGGTATAATCGAGTATCATCGGCTGACGTTGGGGATGATGAAGGTAATGGCCTCTACTTCGAAGATGGACCAGGCCGCGACGGTGACGTCATTAACAATGAAGATTCGTCAGCACAGCACAATTCTGGAGACAGGAGTGACGTAACGACAATGTTCTATGATCCAAATGAGACTTCCGACTTACTGGCGACCACTGATCCCGAATCAGTCGAACCAATCTCTATGGATCAATCTGCAGAAGTCCGTCATGACGTCACCCCTCACTCTGACGCCACTAACACCACGATAGAAATGTCGAGAGAGATAAACAGTAATCAAATTGGAGATGACAGTGACGTGATGGTCGAGAGGCAATCAAGACCACTGCCATCTTACCCAGAGAATGGAAAGCAGGCCACTACAACACCAAGGGAAACAATCCGGCCACACTTGGAAAGGTTGCGAGCCTTGAGAGCAGAGAACAGGCGCTTGAAGGCGAGAAATACTTGCCTTCATTGCCGTGAGAGGCCAGTGTCCTTGACCTTGCTTCCTTGCGGCCATTTCTGTTTCTGCCAAAAATGCGGATCCACGTTTAGCGCATGCCCAGTATGTCGCAAGACCATCCTTGCTGACGTCAGAACTTTTTTGGCGTAACCAGTGACGCTAACGTTATATCACCAAATCCTGCATCTGTAATGAGATGACCTGGGCAGTTATATGCAACTTTTTATCAAACAATGTACCGCTGTGATTGTTGTGTTCATGATGTTTTGTTGTTGGTTTGGTTGTTGTTGTTTTTAACAATAGACTATAGCAAAACCACTTGGCAATGCTTTACATTGAATTAATGAGTGATTGCATGAATATTTATATTACTGTTTAAAACTTATCTGCATGAAGACTCGGTGACTGCTGACCGAAGTCTAAACGTTATCTAACAAAATGTATCTTCTAGTCTATTGAAATTGTCGTATGTGACTGTGTAAAAGTGCTTTTTGGCCTACACAATGACAATTCCTTGTTTAATGACTGGGCGTCATTGTATTTACATCTGTTTACAGTATTTGTAAATAGATTATTACTGTATAAAATAATTGTATTTATTTAGGGTGAGTCTGAAGTTGTGTTTTTTTTTTCAAAAAGCTTTTACAAGAGATCGTATGCTGATAGAAGAGTTTATTAATTTACAGTACTGAGATGAGAGTGATCAAATAAGCCTGTACAGTAGATCGTATGCTGATAGAAGAGTTTATTAATTTACAGTACTGAGGTGAGAGTAATCTACATTACTGAGGTGAGAGTAATCCACAGTACTGAGGTGAGAGTAATCAAATAAGCTTGTAAGCTTACAAAGACTTTCGATTCTGTTCGTCGAAAACGTCACCTAGCGAGGCTAGCAAAGGTTCTTGATACAGTTATTATAGCGTCCCCCGACACAAAAGGCACACACCCCTCTCCCCATTGCAATCCCCAGCCCATGCGCCAGCCACGGCATGTTGATCACGCTCTGCTGATATTTTGACCGTTTTGGGATGTTCAGTACATTTTTCACCAGCTGCATTTTGACCGGATTTTACACCATGTTTTCTCTCGAAAAGCTGTTTTTAGCTTTGTGTTGTAGATATTATTATACGTTGAACATTGTACAAAACAAAGGTGCTATTGTTTCATTGTTTAATTTCTTTCCGACTGTGAAAATATTTATACAATTGAGCATAGACCCATGTGCAAACAAAAAAGCATAATACCAAATGTGAACTATTACAACAAATAATTATATATTCAACTACTGTTACTGTAGTGGCCATGATATAAGCAATGAAATACGTTCAAAATGTGAACTTTTACACCAAATATGCTTCATTCATATTCAACCTGTTTATTGTTTGTCCTTGAAATTAACCAATGGAAGTTGAAGATTGTGAATTGAATGTGGACCCATGTGCTGGCAAAAAGCATGATGCTGAAGGTGAACTTTTTCACCAAATATGTTTATTTATATTCAACAGCTGTTATTGCTTGACCATAAAATAGTAATTATAATATCAATACTAATACGCTTTTAACTGACTGATATAGTCTATGTATATACATGCGAATTAAGAAGAAGAAGGATGAGGAGGATAATTGTTTTTAAATATATTTACCAAGGAAAAGAACTTGTTAATTGTGTAATTGTAAATGCTATTTTTCCTATTATTGTGTTGCTTATATGGTTATGTTTCGCACATGTTATAAATTAGACAGTACATCAATCATCACGTATATCTGTTTACTTAGTTTTAGTATATAATTTATGTGATATAATTCATATAAGCTTAATCATAGATTTTAAAAGAAATATATTTCTTAGAACGGTTACGTGTATAACTTATTTTTATTTCTGTAACTTTTGTATTCACACCTGGGATATTAGGTAAACGTGCATAACTGGTTTGTTAATGTTATACAGCTACTGTAATTTCATTGTAATTGTTAATGTACATTTTGTTCTGAAGGAATCAATTTATTCACGAATGGTGGTATATTTTAATATTATTATTATTGCTGCTGATCTTAAGGAATCAATAAAATAGTAGTTTTTAAAAATTTTATACTTGTTATAAATCATATTGTTTGATTTTGACACCGAGCAATAACATGCAAACTGAAGAAATCAAAACTTCATGATTTTTGTGTGGTCAGCCAGTGTGCTGCATTGGGTACTGATCCTGTCTCTCTCTCTCTCTCTCTCTCTCTCTCTCTCTCTCTCTCTCTCTCTCTCTCTCTCTCTCTCTCTCTCTGTCTCTCTCTCTGTCTGTCTGTCTCTCTCTCCCCTCATAGTGGACAAGAGTAAGCCTTCATCTGCTTGCAGGAGTCCTAAACACAGCATAAGGCCAGCCGACCTGATCACAAAATAAATAAATAAATTAATTAATTAATTAATTTAAAAAAAAAAACACAAGTAAAAATGATGAATGTCGGTTTACTTGTTCTTGAAATAAGGCAAAAAGTCTGAACAAGAAAAGTCCAATTGGGAGCGACCGACTGACCAAAGTACCGACAGCCACACTGCTACAAACGGATGGCACTTCATTTAAAGTACCTGTGTACCAACACGCAACAACATCGCTTTACAAGGTTTTGAGATATGGAGAAAAATGTGTTACAATACAATACATTACAATACAATACAATACAATACAATACAATACAATACAATACAATATTCTTTATTCATCTCTACAAGACAAATTACAAGCTTGAATGTGAATGTGGGTCTGTAAAATCAATGAATCAAAATCCATGCAAAAATAACAAATTCAGCAACGAAATGTCTCGAGTGACCTTGACCTTAAAGATAAAGCAAATATGATGGCACCGGAGGCAGGATACTAACCTAAGTAATGTTGCTATGAAGTTTGGACAAAATCCGTTCAGTGATTGTTAAGATATGGCTTCTAACGGACCGACGGACAGACCGACATTTGGCTCGTTCTCATCTCCTCCTTCTCCAACACCCTGCACGCTCCACCCCTATCCCTCCACTGTATCAAAGTATCTCCAGGTAAGTATGGAAAATTTAAAAAACAAAAACATAGTATAAACATGCATGTAAACACAGCATAGATAGTAAAACAGTAACATACACAAATGCAAATAAACCGTCAAAACAACAACAGGTATATTTTTATCATTGTCCTACTATAGAGTGTCACTGGAACGTTATTGAATGTATAGCTTGCGTGAACGTTATTGAATGTATAGCTTGCGTGAACGTTATTGAATGTATAGCTAGCGTGCGTCGGACTTAGTGGTAAAAGGGGTCGCACCCATGTCAGCAACCAGCCCGTTGGAATGAGAGAGTGCCTCGACGATCGGCTTGTTCAACGCTGTTGAAATGCAGTGGTTGATAAAATCTGCACCATATATACAGCTCGATAAACAGAACAATTATAATATATGTGAATAAAATGCAATGAGGATGGCAGCATTGCTAGCAACTTGTCGACTACGATTATAATATATGTGAATAAAATGCAATGAGGATGGCAGCATTGCTAGCAACTTGTCGACTACGATTATAATATAGACTATGTGAATAAAATGCAATGAGGATGGCAGCATAGCTAGCAACTTGTCGACTACGATTATAATATAGACTATGTGAATAAAATGCAATGAGGATGGCAGCATTGCTAGCAACTTGTCGACTACGATTATAATATAGACTATGTGAATAAAATGCAATGAGGATGGCAGCATTGCTAGCAACTTGTCGACTACGATTATAATATAGACTATGTGAATAAAATGCAATGAGGATGGGAGCATTGCTACCAACATGTCGACTACGATTATAATATAGACTATGTGAATAAAATGCAATGAAGATGGAAGCATAGCTAGCAACTTGTCGATTGATGTAAAGATGACTACTAACGTTTTAGCTGTCTAATAATTGGCGTAGGCCTACTCGTTATCTGGAAACTTAGGTCAAGGCAAGGTCACGGCAATGCATTTTATCTTCGATAACAACTTTCTGGGGCACTTTGACACGCTATTACATACTATAATCAATAACGTTTCATATAACGAGGGGTAGGGCGGGGAGAGGGGAGGTGTTGTATTAAAAAAAACAACGACAGCGAAATACACTATAATGTACAATCATTGTAAATTGCAGTATAGGCATACTATGACTTCTACAAATCACTGGGAATATCAAAATAGGCCTACATGAAAACAGTGCACGCTACATGAGGCAGAGACTGTCGAGCAGGCGAGTGTGGAATTTGTTAGCAACTTACTGCGTGCTCCCAATATTTTCGTAAGTGCATTAACATTTAATTTTTACACTTTATCGCGAAGATTTCATGAGAGTATAAGCCGAGGTCTAGTCTAGAATGTGCACGCACGCATTCCATTGCATGGACTTTAAAGATCCTGACGTTCATGTAGGCTACTAGACGGTGGGAGTGCCGGCTACGCAAATACACCCTGCACGCACTAGCTCCCAGCGTGCACTAAATCCCCGGTCTCCCAGGATTGTGCCCATCTGTTGTGGTTATTGATGTAGTTGTGTAATAGTTCTTATTTAGCGCCTTTGATACTCAACAGCTGTTGAAGGCGCTGATCGATATATACAGGGTTTAACTCAAGCCGTCCGGGACGCCGACTTGCGCCTTCAACAGCTGTTGAGTATCAAAGGCGCTAAATAAGAACTATTACACAACTACATCAATAACAACAGCTGTTGAGTATCAAAGGCGCTAAATAAGAACTATTACACAACTACATCAATAACAACAGCTGTTGAGCATCAAAGGCGCTAAATAAGAACTATTACACAACTACATCAATAACAACAACAGATAGCTAGAAGTCTATCATCACACTTTCAAAGGTTTAGATTAGGCCTACTTTAACTCGCTCTCAACATGGAGACAGTGGTCTAGGCCTAATTGTGTTTGATATAGGATGGATGCTTGTTTTTGAGGCTGTGGAGGCATACGCCTGTGTCAAATCCAGGACTGATAGAGCTCTATTACTCATCGAGCATGTGTCCTCACCGCGCCAAGGTTAGACTAGAAAAGTAAAGTGAACACAGCACTTGACAATAGCGATTATTTACTTGTAACCTGTTCAACACCTCTCTCTCTCTCTCTCTCTCTCTCTCTGGATTGGATGGGCTTGTTTCAACCACACAACAATCAGTCCAAACACAACAAATTCATACTAATTACAACAATACAGAAAAAAAACAAATTATATATCTCTAAAACTTCCTCCATAAAAAATTGCAATACAACAGTTGAAGACGTACAATGTCATACATTGTCGTAAACTATATTCTATCCGGGTCATAGACAACCATGCATTGATTATTTTTCTACTATTGGAGATTCTGTGAAGCGAATGCCATGAAGCTGGTAAGCATGCTTAGAATTCATCAACGCGCAATTATACAAGTTATTCTCAGACAAAAAATGTCTCTTGAAGACTATAAGCAAGTCAATATTTGGCCTCTTGCTACCAGACTAACATTTGACATTTTTCCATGCTCAAGATCTGCCTTTCTGGTAATTCACTTTAATAGCAATTCTCTCTTTCTTTCTTTTGTTCTAAGAATACTGGTAGATCCTCGACCATGCTAAATATTCCAGTTCCATGGCAAGAATTAATGTCTTCGAAACTAGTCTAGCTTATTCCGGGTATAGTTTTGTAGTTTCAGGAATTTAATATCCCCGCAGCCCCATATGTCAATTTACATCGTTTAGAAATAACAATATTAAAACACATTAAGCTTAAATGTTAATTAAACATGCCAATTATTAGTGGTTGATCAATATTGACGCAATTCATGATCAATATTGACGCCATTCATTTGACCTTATTATATTTCTTTGTTTTTCGGGGAGACGATCCTGTTTGTTTTTTCTTAGGTAAAGTTGTTTATTGATCTGCATGTTGTTGTTATACTGAAATAGTTATCTTTGCAAGCGCCAAGAGCAAGATAAAAAGAAAGTTCACTCAGCGCTTACTTTTTTACCCTTGCAAAATAATATTGCTATCTTATCTCATATCTCTCCTCTTCCTTTTCCCAAACAAAACGAAACAGGTTTTGGAGGAAATATAGCTATGCAGACACACAAACATATAGGCCTACTTAACTATATACTGTTACGCAATCAAATGCATTCGCACACTTACTGGCTACGTCATACCTATTGTCAACGGAGGAGTTGATGTGTGTAATTGAGAAGTTCCACAGAGACACTTCAAGAGTGTCATCATTCGTCAGTAGACGCTTTCCTCACTGGTGTATATTTCCTTGGTTACTCACATTACATTCATCTTACGTCACTTCCATATTTAGCAGACAATGGGATTTTTAAAGCCATGATTTGTCCACCAAATATCGTGGCATCTTATGTAATAACGAATAAAGCGCACACGAATGGTAGTAAAAAGCATTAAACATCATTTGTTCTTAATGACAAACCTTTAAACTTCAATAATATAAAATTTAAAAAACCACCACTGAAAAGCACATGAATGTACAAAAGGTATATGTACCGTAAAATGCATGAGGTCGTGTCTGCAGTAGAGGGCGATTCCTTCCAGACGCGTCATACATGTACACTTTTTACAATTACTAGACGATCTGTTTTCTATTTTCAGCTTTTACGTCATTCCAGCAATCTGGCTGTTTTCCAGTTTGTTTTAGTTTCGTAATATGATTTCCCGTAAGCATATACTTTTTAGCTAAAGATAATGACAAATAACAGATCCCTGACATACAAATGCCATAACTTAAACAAGTACCTAAAAGCAATATCATAGTTTTTACAAGTAGAAATATTGTATACACATTTATTTATATTATTTATTATATATATTTTAAAAAAAAACAACTTTTGTTTTGTACACACATCTGTATAATTGTAGCAAGGAATGTGACTATTCATTGTCATTGTTCTGGCGTTATGATGACTGGAGCACTGATGCACGGTCTATCAGCTACAATGGAAGCAGCACCACCAACACAGAAAAAAGGGCGAGAGTGGGGGGCTGTTTGTGGTTTTCACTCAAATGTCCGTCGGGTTTTCCAATTAAGTCCCCGCACCCGCATTTAGTTCTCAAACAACATGGAAAGAAAGTGTTCCATAAAGACAATCAATCAGTTGATACCATCGACATATAAGGCAGAGCGATAAATCTTTATTAGAGAAACTGAGTTGAACTACTCTACATGTGCCTTGAACAACTTCATCTTCTTATCTCTTTGTTTTAAAATGATTATAGAGCAATAATAAGTCTGTGTCGAAATGTCTACTACAGTACTAGGAAAAAGCTCCCCTCAGTTACACACATTGCGTTATAGCATCCCCATCGTCACCAATATCAACATCAACAACAACAACAACAGCTGCACCAACAATACTAATAACACCCGCACAAACATCAGCTACCACACTAACAGCATCGATAAACAAAATAACAATAACACCAATCGCACAAAATAATCATCATCATCAACAACAACAACGTCAATAACAACAACAAAAGAGCTACTTACAACTGTACATTCTGGCATTCACTGATCCCGAGGAATGACAAATGACATTGCCATTGTATAGATTAGACTGCATTATGATTATGAGGAAAAGTCTAGATAACCTTTTGAAGATCACCACCTTTACAATCTGATAAACCTTAGGCCTAATGGCTGTTGCCTCTTGACTAGACTGTAAATTGACATAAGCTTACAATAGAGTAATGTCACTTCACAAAGATTTTGCGATAAAAAAGGGTGATGATGATGATGGCGACGACGACGACGACGACGATGATGATGATGATGATGATGATGATGATGATGATGATGATGATGATGATGATGATGATGATGATGATGATGATGATGATTGTCAGGCCTACTTCCTCCCTCTGGTGTTTAAAGCAGGTGACTAGTCCTTCATGCAAGGAGTGATAGGGTAGATAGGGGTGGGTGATGCGTGTGCGAGCGTCCTTTCTCCCACTAAACTAAACTAAAAAACACAACTAGCGAAATAAGGTGTAAAATACAATATAACATTTATTTAATAAAACATGTAATTAAAAACCCAATTAGGAAACAAAAGAATAAAACCAAAGGAAAGTATAAAGCAAAATTAAAACATAAAACAGTTCAAAACCATACACAATCAACACATTTGTATAATCATGAATCATAAAAATCACTCTCTCACCTGGTCGTTTCTAATTTAAACACACACAAAAGATATTATGTACACAATGATAAATTAAATAACAATATAACCCCCCCCCCCCCTGATGCCCCAGTTCAGTCTTATATATACAAGCTATGTGCACCGTCGTAGATGATGAAGTCCGACTGTGTACTTCTCTTTAATTTCTCTAACTAAAGTCTCCACCCACACCGTTCAAAAATCCCATGTAGATGTAGATATCGTCCATATAGAATCGCACACAATATTATCTAGAGTCTCTGGCTAATATATGTCTTTATCCGTCCATGAGTCCAAAATGTAAATTTATTTAAAACCCATATAATACCGTTCTTTCTTTGCTATAACTACCGAAGGACGCCGTGGCTCTTTCTATTACTGACGATTCACTTGCCAGACGGCCCCTTAATTCCGTTGATTTCTCCCCTCTTTCTTCACTGCCTCTCTCCGCCACCTCAGATGACTTCTATAGCAGGCACCACCCTCTCACGACAGTAACCCCCACTTCCACGGATGACCGAGGAATACCCACTACAGCAACCACCGCTGCAGAGACGACTACAACGAGTCGGATAACATCAACACGTCCGTTGACGACACTTCCACGGATGACCGAGGAATACCCACTACAGCAACCACCGCTGCAGAGACGACTACAACGAGTCGGAAAACATCAACACGTCCGTTGACGACACGTCCAACAATAACGTCGACGTTAGGTCCAACAATAAGTCCAACCTGAAATCAGTAATGGTACAGGCTACTATTCTGGCATAACTTTTACTTCTCTATCTATTTCTCTTAACCTACACTGGTCTGCTCGCCTCCTGAAGAAAATTTCATGGTCATAACTTCTCTAATACATATATTTACAATTTTCTTTTCATTTCGTTATATTCATACGATTTATATACAATACAATCATCATAAAAGTTCCACATATTTAACATACAATTGTTCCGTTTTTATCATGCATATACAATTTCCTCTTCATCTCTCTCTGTGGAGTCTGATTGACTGCCTCCCTTCATCATCATATTATTTACAACAAAATACGTTTTAACATAAAAACACCTCTAAACACAATATCCTAATAATTAACATATTTTAATAAAAGTTTAACAACATACAATTTCACGTTACACATTCTCATTCACACATTTTTGCTACCAGCCATCCCTAAATAGTTTTCTCCCCATTCTCTCTTTGACGATCGCTAGAGACAGGGTTCCAGGGGTCGAATCTCACTTACCGACTTATGATAAGAGATTTCTCTTTGACGACATCACATGGATCCCGTCCGAGGACGCTCCATAAATGGGTGACAGCTACCCAGCTCTCGATACCCCACTAGCCTCCCGGGTGTCTCAACTCGACAACAATCCGGTTTCCAGCTTAATGTCTCCCCCTTGGCTTTGTTCCCTGCACCTCTCTAACGACCCGCTTGCCTCCAAGTCCAGACAACGAATGAATTGTTCCAGCAACTTTACTGCGTATGTGCAACCAAACTGAGCCTAATGATTGGTTCACAGAATCGGCACAAACATGCCCTTGCTGTCAGCACGTGCTAAATTGTATAATCTATTATCTAATTCCTTGACCCACACTCGACAATAACATCATGTTATTGTACCGTTTAGTGAAAAACAAAACTGCCCTTTCTGTACTCTCACAGTTTGGCTTGACCATTATACTGTCCGTTGAAAAAAATGGTCACCCTTACTCCTCTTCCACAGTTTAGCCATGACAATGATGATGATGATGAAGAAGATGAAGATGAAGATGATGATGCTTGGTAATGATGAGGATAAGGATTATGATGATTATGATAATGATGACGATGATGATGATGATGATGATGATGATGATGATGATGATGATGATGATGATGATGATGATGATGATGATGATGATGATGATGACGACGACGACGGTCTGGTCAAATCATCAAATATTTCTTTTATTTCACAGAAAACCCATCATGTAGATTTTCCCAGACATGCACAGATCTGATGAAGAAAATAAAGTTTTACAACTATGCATGCATTTGTCTGATAAACAAAGAAAAAGTGATTACCAACATGCCAACTGGACATGCAGGAACTACACGTGTCCTCTGGGTAAAGATATATGCCTACCAAAAAAATCAATAATGACATCCGAAAAGGCAAGCACCACAGATGGTCGTTTAACCAGCGTACTCCATCTTTCTCTGTCCTCAGCAACCCTCATGGTTTCAAGCCAGTCCATTCTCGAATGTTATCCTCCCATCTCTTCTTCGCTCTCCCTCTTCTTCTATCTACTTACACTGTGCTTTACAGGATGGTCTTGGCAAGGCCTGATGATCTGGTGACGTGGCCATACCATCGGAGTTTCCGTTTCTTCACCACTGTGAGCATTATATAGGTAAACAAATAATTATTTTGAAACATTTAAAAAAAAATAAATTATTAACATTTCACACAATCTGCTAAATAATGCATTATATAGGTAAATAATTAATTTTTTTTTTAGCAACAAACGTAAACAATGTATTGTTTAGGTAAATATTAAGTTATTTCGGGAGAGAAGATATAATTTAGATAAATCTTACATTGTTTGTAAAAATATATATATATTATTTAGAAAATATGCATCTATATTAAGATTATACATTGTTTGTAAAAAATATATATATATTATTTAGAAAATATGCATCTATATTAAGATTATTTAGATGAAATTGTTTTTTTTATTATTTTAAAAAAACAAAACAAAAAAACACACACACACACACACACGCACATACACACACACACACACACACACACACACACACACAGGAAAACAATTGCAAATAATTCTTTTTCGAAGTGAAGTCCATACTTCAACAATGCAACCGACTTCTATAACAAGAGACAAAACTCGTGGCAGGTAAATAACTGAATCTGGAAGAGTTTGCTCCCATTTGTGTGAGAGTCCACAGGGAAATAATTGCTATCAGTTGATATTTAAATAGTGGAATTGCTTTACGTAGGTGGGTGTGTTACACTCAGCTCGATGTTGGTGTTTTCCTTTATCAGTATCCGATTCAGCCCCAATGCTGAATTCCTGATAAGGTGTAACTCAGATTCGTTTATCCACGCAACCCGTCCAAACAGCATACAAGTCACAAAGTCGACGTATGAAGTTTTCCACTTTTATTCAGCACACACCAACAACTGCATACAATTCTCAACTCAACTCAACAACTTTCACAGCAACTCTCTTCACAACACACAAAGCATCGAATATATAATTTTTTTCTATCCTTCGAGATGACGACAGTTTGTTCTAGAAATGACGCATTACAACTAACCAATCAGAATTAAAGATCGTCATCACTGACTTACGTCATACATCTCTCCACACATACCCCGAACCTTCTCTTTCTTCGACAATCGTCCCGAAACTTCGATTGATAGTAAACAAGGAGATCCAGAGTATTCTCCGACAATATCGACCAACGAAAATTATCCACCTTATACAAAGCCTCTCCTAACAACAATGCAAACTCAAATCAAAGGTAAATAAACTCCATTATTGAATACTTTGCAAAACGAAACGATTAGATCTATCGTGCGCGTTTTAGACATACTTTCGTTCGTTTCAACGTAACATAACCCCCCACTCAAGAAGAAATTTACTTAATTTCTTTCAACAACGTTGAAACGTAATGCACAAACAAAGTCAATGTTACTCATCTGCAAGTCTGCTTAGATATTGCAAATGTTCTCCACACAGTCAATGTTCTTTCATTCGCAAAGAAACGACGCCCTCGTCAGTTGCGGTCGTCATCGGCCCAGGGTCAAAGACGATGATCACGTGGGGTTCCCTGGAATCAGTGCGTCCTCCGTTGTCTCCTTCTTCCATCGGATGTCCGACGCAGTCGACGTTGTCAGCTCCCAGGATGCATTTGCTGGGTCTCACGGTCAGGTTGGCTTCTGCGGGACGGTGGAACGGCTCCCTCAAGGTCTGCAGATGCTCCTTCCAGGTCTGGGTGTGGACTTCATGTTCGACTAAAGTCGTAGAGCCTAGGACATCATTGAAGCTATGGGGAAATTCGCCCATAAGGTCCTTGAGCTCCAACTTTTGACTTTCCGTCAAGCTCGGTCCTAGCTTAACACCACCGATGCCTTCTTTGCTGTGGAAGTCTCCAAGTTCCAACAGTTCCTCGCTGTCAAAGCTGTCGTCGATCTCAGCTGCTGTTGCCACATGCACAGTCTCTGATGGCCTTTCCACGTACAGCTTAAGGAGGTTGGCGTGGTATATCTTGGAATGCTGGCCGACCTTCACCTTGTAGTCGTTGATCCCCACCACGGTCTCCACTTCGTACGGGCCTTTCCACTGCATCAGCAACTTATTGTGATCAGTGGGTAGCAGCACCAGCTCTTTGTTGCCAGTGTCACAAACTGCCTTGGGCAGGTGCGCTAAATTTAGTATAAATTAAGATTCCAGACTACAGGCAGTCTGAGCAATAGAAATATTAACCGTCACAACACAAACATAATAATTTGACACCAGTCAGTAACTGAGGGAATCAAAACTACATTTATTCCATGTATTCAAAATATTCAAAAGCATCTCCAACAATTACTGGGAATTCATATACAAGATTTTACGTATATAATATAATAAAATAATAAAGAAATTAGCCCCTTTTATTCACCCCCCAAAATACAAATTCATTTCAAAATAACTCAAGCACACAATATACGGCATTCAGTTCATTCATACTGTACTACACTACGCTAACAAACTACTACCAACCCTCAGTTCCCACACTAGGCCTATTCTACACTATACACCCCGGAAGACACACACACAGGCATACCTACAAAACTATCACTCACTTTGAGACACGACTCCGACCGGTCATTACAAGCATCAATAAACCTGTAAATATTATAAAATGAAATTAGCAAACTGCTAACTATATATATATATATAATAATTTCCGAAACCGAATTCCGAATTCTTTCAAAGTAAGACTTCTGATAAAATAATCTAACTCACCTTTCAACAACCGGTCGGACCGCCTCCCAAAGATACGCTCTCTCTCTCAGTCATCACACGCATCTCCTAGATTCCCTAACCAACTGCCCAGCATCCCTACGTTATATACTCCAGTATACGTCACACAAGAAATCGTTTTGATTGGCTATTCAATCACTACATGCTTAGCACATGCAACACGACTTCTCTATGTTCATAACAACTTACCCACGGTTCCGTGACATCACCCCCTCATCCCCATAAAAAATAAAAATTGAGGAAGCGAAAATTTTTTATTTTTAAATCAAAACGACTCATGTCAACTCCCTTGAAAACCTCACAACCGCTAAGTCACCAAAGTGTGAATACCATAGAGCAAAAATGTAAGAAGTGAAACTTTTTATCTTAAAGCCACCCTTTATAGTAGAAGCGATACCCTTCCAAACTTCTACGTTGCTCATAAATAGGAAGCGAATACCCTACATGCTCCAATAAATATTTGTAAATGTCAACCTCTAGCATTCACAAACATATATGCTAACCTAGGATATAAGCATATATAAGAACTCACACTGTACTAGCCTGAAGTAAAGTTAACAGGAAAGATTGCATACCGCCGATCTTTATCAGATTTAATAGTAAAAAAAATTCATTAAATACTACTAACTAAATAAACATTGTTAAATATGAGAAGAAGAAAGTGATGCCGCCGCTCCCCGGAGTGTTGTTAAAGTGTCCTCTCACATGTGTAGAAATGTCCTCTCTCATATGTAGAAATGTCCCCCCTCATTACTGTTGACTGTTCTTGCATAGTCATATTACACGTCAACTGGTCATAAGGCCGAGTCCACAAATCTCACATTGGCCACACCAGTACATAGTCTTTAGTCACACAGCTGAACACTCGTAATCCTGCAACTGTGAAAGTCTTCAGCAGACACATGCATAAACATATTTAATATACAACAATCCAGAAATGGATTCATTCCACAAGTCGAGAGAGTACGTCAGCCTCATAATTAACACTTCCAGCAATAGGCAAGACAGTAAATGAATAATCTTGAAGAGCAAGAGCCCATCGTAAAACACGACTGTTTGTCTTGCTTGACTTTGTCAAAACAGTAAGAGGCTTATGATCCGTCTCAACAATGAAATGACGTCCAAACAAGTATCGCTGAAACTTTTCAATCGCCCAGACTAAAGCAAGACATTCTCTTTCAATAGTAGAATATCTGACTTCACGATCGAGAAGTTTCCTACTGGCATAAAGAATCGGATGCAAGTGACCATCATTGCCAAGTTGCAAAAGCACCGCGCCAATTCCAACACCAGAAGCATCAGTGCGCACAGTGAATGTTTTTTGGAAGTCTGGCAAAGTCACAACCGGACCACTTGACAAAATGCGTTTTATAGTGTCAAAAGCAACCTGACACTCAGGTGTCCAACGAACTTTGTTCGAACAAAGCTTCTTGGTTAAGTCTGTGAGTGGTGCTGCCAAAGTTGCAAAATTTGGAATATAGCGGCGGTAAAACCCCGCAAGTCCGAGAAAAGCTCTAACTTGGCGTTTGGTAGATGGCACCGACACAGACAAAACTTGAGAAATCTTGTTCTTTTCAGGACGCATACTGTTTTTGTCAATCACATGAGCAAGGAATTCAATTTCTTGGAACCCTACTTCAACCTTGCTTGGTCTAACAGTCAAACCGTGCCGAGACAATTCACACAACAGACCATGAATAGCATGCAAATGAGTTTGCCAATCCTCTGTTGCTATTAGTATATCATCAAAAAAATTCACAGCGCTAAATCTTTGAAGGTCTAATAACCGCATCATGCGAGCAAATGTACTCGGAGCAGTTGACAATCCAAATGGCATACGACAAAAATGAAAAAGTCCTTGAGACGTTCTAAAAGCTGTCTTTTCTTTGTCCTTGTCTGCCATTTTGATCTGCCAATACCCTTTTGTTAAATCAATCTTTGTGAAATAATGTTTGTTATTTAGAAATGCAAACATAGCTTCAACATCAGGTATTGGTTCTGCATCAAACCTCGTTATACGGTTGAGTTCCCTGAAATCGATGCAAAATCGAACTGACTTATCACTTTTACGCACCAGAACAACTGGAGACGCATATGGAGAGGAAGATCGTTCAATTATGTTCATCGCTAACATCTTTTTAACCTCTTCATTTATTGTTTGTTCTGAGCCAAAAGGAAGTGGGTACTGTTTTACATTAACAGGCTTGTCATCGGTAACAGAGATAGTGTGTGTGCATAAATCTGTACTACCAGGCAAATCTGTAAGCATATGTGCATGCTTCTGAAAAACAGTCTTTGCTTCATTGCGCTTTTCCGTAGGCAATGCATCATCAAATCGAATATCCTTGATTGATTCAGATTGAGTTGTGGGCACAACATTCAATGATATTTTTGATACATCATGAGTATCATCATTGGAATTATCATCCATGGAAACAACAGCTATCATAGCCGTTTGTACAGGCGTTTTCACAGTTCTCTCTTTATATTCTCTGAGAATATTGATGTGGAAAAGTTTGTGTACCCCATCCATATCAACAAGGTAGTTGCAATTACCCCTCTTTTTAATGACAGTGAATGGACCTCGCCATTTTAACAACATCTTTTTGGTATCTGTTGGTAAAAGAACCAAGACTTTGGAGCCTAACTCTAAAGTTCTGTTAGCCCCCGGTTTGAGTTTGTAAGCTCTGTTTTTCATAGCAGCTTCATGTACCGATTTTTGGGCTATGTCCACCATATCACTCAATGAAGATTTCAAATTTTGGACATATTCTGAAATAGGTTGTGATTGTGCATTACCAGTGCCCGTCCAAGACTCATACAAAAGCTGAGTTGGACCCCGTGGTACCCTACCAAATAGGAGTTCGAACGGGGAAAATCCAGTGGTTTCTTGAGGAATTTCACGGTAAGCAAACAATGCCCCATTAAGATACCTATCCCAGTCCTTTGGTTTGTTTGTCATAAGTTTTTTTATCATTGACTTTAGAGTTCCATTGAATCTTTCTACAAGACCGTTTCCTTGAGGATGGTATGGAGTTGTGTGTAGCTGTGATACTGATAGTAGTCTGAGTACTTCTTTCATCATGTCTGAAGTAAATTGAGACCCTTGATCAGACAATACTTCATGAGGTACTCCCAAACGGCAAAAAATTTGGACCAATGCATCAGCAACTGCTTCTGTTGTAATAGTTTTTAGTGCCACTGCTTCTGGATAGCGAGTAGCAACATCGACACATGTGAGTACATATCTGTTCCCTGATTCTGAAATAGGCATGGGACCAATAATGTCAACCGCCACACGTGAAAATGGCTCTTCAATTATAGGCATGGGTTGTAACGGCGCATTGGGTACCTTACCTTTAGGGAAGGCTTTCTGGCAAATATCACAAGAACGACAGTAGTCTTTGATAGCTTTGCGATAACCTGGCCAGTAAAAGAATGGCGAAATACGTTTAAACGTGCTATTACTTGCCATGTGTCCCCCAAAAAGTCCATCGTGAGCAGCTATAAGAACTGATTCCTGCAACTGTTGTGGAACGACCAATTGCCAGGACATGTCATTGTTCTTTTGAAGATGAGTTCTGTATAATAAACCATCTCTGAGCGTAAAGTTCTCCCTATTTTGCATCCCCTTCTGCATGACACCCACTTTTGTAAAACACTGCGCCAAAGACGCATCATCGCTTTGCATTTTGCAAAGTACATCTGCAGAGACATCAAGATGAGGAACCTTTGCGGTCAAAAGGGGTCTAAATGGTTTGTCTGCTTTTAGTTTTTGAGCCCTGGTTTGAACTGCATGGGCTAGTTCAAAACAGCCAAATTTACAACCTGGAATGCGACCCAAAATCACATCACAAATAGGCCGTTCTATCACACATGCTTCAACCGTACCTGAAAAGTATGGAGAATCAATGTTAACGCTAGCAAGTGGTAGGTCAATTTTTTCTCCATTAAATTGAATGCAGGAAATAGTGCGATTCAAATACTGATCTTCATGTACAAGACTCTTCTTCACACCCACAGTAGTACACCCTGAATCTAACATGAAAGTAGCTTGCACCCCATTTATTGTACCCTGACATGTTTGAATTTGTTCAGGTAATGCCGAATCAGTTGTCGCTCCCACCAATGTAACCTTGTCTGCAGGTTTTTTAGGACAGTTATAGATGAGGTGATCAGTACTCTTGCACCAAAAACATGGGCGCCCCCTACCTCTAAATGAACGTCCCCCTGTAACACCCCGAGAACCCGTGTATTGATCACCCTGAGGTTGGGGTTGGGTACTGGGTTGAGAACTGGTTTGGGATTGTTGTGGAGGGTTTGACCCAGACTGGGATGGAGATCGTGTGTGGTTCACGTTTTTATAGTAGACTCTACCCCCGCGTCTACCACCTTTGTGACTAAACGATCCACTGTATCCCGATCCTCTAGAGGAATCTGATTTTGAGATAGGCACAAAAGAATGAGCTAAATGCGAATCAGATACGTTTTCTCGTGCAATCGTCTCATCACGATGCACTTCCCTATAACGTTCAGCTAGCTGTACCATTTCTTTCACCGAACTGAAACTTTTTTCTTTCAGAAAAGTAACTAACTTTACAGAACAAGAAGCCAAAAACTGTTCTGAAATGATGAGATCAAAAATTGACTGAAAAGTTTTCTCAATGTTGGACAATTCGATCCATCGCATAAAATATCGATGTAAACGATCAAAAAACACAGGGACAGTTTCTGACGTCTCTGGTTTGGCAGTTCGGAATTTTTCTCTGAAACCTTCTTTGGTATAACGAAAACGTTCCAACAAATGTTTGGTCAGTTCGTCATAAGTACGGTCAGGTTGGGAAGACATAAGTTCATAATAGTATGTCAAAGCTTTGCCCTTCAAACAGTCCGCTAACAAGCAAGCCCAATTTTCCTTTTTCCAACCCACAGATTTTGCGTGCTGTTCAAATCTGAATAGGTAACCTTCGATATCATCAAATCTTTCATCAAAGAATGGAACCTTGGGTCTACAGCGAGCTTGAGCAGCAATTTCAGCATGTTCGTCATCTTTTTTAATCTTGATTTCTTTTAAACGTTTAAGCTCCTCTTGCAAGGCAAGCTCTTTTTGTTTTAAAGTCTCATGCAAAGCAAGCTCTTTTTGTTTCATATCAAGTTCCTGCTGCTTTATTTTCTCAGCTTGAGCAAGCTCTTGTTGTTTTATAGTCTCATGCAAAGTAAGCTCTTTTTGTTTCAAATCAATTTCTTTTTGCTTCAGATCAATCTCCTGCTGTTTTATTTTCTCAATAGAATCAAGCTCCTTTGTTTTAAATTCTCTCTGCATGACCAAAAATCTTTCGTTTTTCTCTCGTTCAAGATCAGCTTGAGCTTGATAGTCTCTTTCCTTAGCTCTGGCATCTCTGAGACCGTCTTGAACATACTTAGTGAAAGCTGAACCTTGTAACTCCAACATAGTAGCTTCCCGACTAAGTTCATTATACAAAATTTGAAGTGGATCTTTATCCTCAACAGCCATAATGAACAATTGTCTTTTTCTCACAATAGTGAAATATTAACTGACAAATAACAGAGCAGACGAATATAACAAAATATATACAAAAACGAATGCTAATGAAATAGACTTTGTATTTACAATACTACAACAAATTAACCGGCTGTGACACTGCCAGACTCTATTGGCAAAAAATATAAATAAACAGTAGGCCACTCACATCAAATTCCGCAGTGTTTCGTAGTGCTCTAACTGGAATGCAGCACGTGAAATCTATCCGGAATGCAGCACGTGAAATCCAGTCCACACGACAATATAACCACAGACTGTGCAACCCTCCAGTCAGCTCAGGTTTCAAAGGCCACAGCAATGCAACAAATACAAAATCCCAATTAGAAATTATACCAACTTTATATATTATAAATTTAACTTAAAACTACTCTTAAAATAACAGTACACTGAAATTTTAAATGTACTTATTAATATGCAGGCTCGCCAAATTGTCACAAACTGCCTTGGGCAGGTGCGCTAAATTTAGTATAAATTAAGATTCCAGACTACAGGCAGTCTGAGCAATAGAAATATTAACCGTCACAACACAAACATAATAATTTGACACCAGTCAGTAACTGAGGGAATCAAAACTACATTTATTCCATGTATTCAAAATATTCAAAAGCATCTCCAACAATTACTGGGAATTCATATACAAGATTTTACGTATATAATATAATAAAATAATAAAGAAATTAGCCCCTTTTATTCACCCCCCAAAATACAAATTCATTTCAAAATAACTCAAGCACACAATATACGGCATTCAGTTCATTCATACTGTACTACACTACGCTAACAAACTACTACCAACCCTCAGTTCCCACACTAGGCCTATTCTACACTATACACCCCGGAAGACACACACACAGGCATACCTACAAAACTATCACTCACTTTGAGACACGACTCCGACCGGTCATTACAAGCATCAATAAACCTGTAAATATTATAAAATGAAATTAGCAAACTGCTAACTATATATATATATATAATAATTTCCGAAACCGAATTCCGAATTCTTTCAAAGTAAGACTTCTGATAAAATAATCTAACTCACCTTTCAACAACCGGTCGGACCGCCTCCCAAAGATACGCTCTCTCTCTCAGTCATCACACGCATCTCCTAGATTCCCTAACCAACTGCCCAGCATCCCTACGTTATATACTCCAGTATACGTCACACAAGAAATCGTTTTGATTGGCTATTCAATCACTACATGCTTAGCACATGCAACACGACTTCTCTATGTTCATAACAACTTACCCACGGTTCCGTGACAGCCAGGTTTAAACTTCCTGTTCACAGCCCTACGGTCATAGTAGTGCTTTCTACAGTCCTGGGACTTCTTCAGGTTTTCTCTGGCTATCTCGAGAGTCTGCTCCAGCTTCTCCCGTAGCTCAAACACGTACTGGTAGCTGTTCTTCACCTCTGGGGTGTCTACTTCTTTCGTCCACAGTTCTTTTAGGATGTGCATCGGCCCTCGGATGGTTCTTCCGTACAGCAGCTCGAACGGAGAGAAGCCGGTGGACTCCTGCGGTACTTCTCTGTAGGCGAAAAGTAAGGCGTTAATGTAGCGATGCCATTGTCTGGGCTGCTCGCTGCACAGTTTCTTCAGGGTGGACTTCAGCGTAGCATTGAACTTTTCGACAAGCCCGTTGCACATCGGATGGTAGGGTGTCGTAGTCAAATGCCGGATGCTCAGCAGTCTGTTGACCTCCTTCATGCAGTCAGAGACGAACTGCGTCCCGAGGTCTGTCAGAATTTCTTCAGGCACTCCAAGTCTACTGAACATGTCCACCAGTGCCTCTGCTACAGTTTCAGTATCAATCTTCTTCAGTGGCACTGCTTCTGGGTACCGAGTCGCATAGTCCACTAAAGTCAGTACCCATCGATGACCTTCTTCACTCGGAGGTCTTATTTCGCCGATTAAGTCTAAGGCCACCCTCTTGAAAGGTCGGTCGATCAGAGGCATCCTCTGCATAGGCACTTTCGGGACCCTTCCTCGAGGTATGGTCTTCTGGCAAATGTCACATGATCGGCAGAAACGGCTGACGTCCGCATGAAGTCCTGGCCAGTAGAACACCGCCTGGATTCTATCCGACGTCTTCTTGATACCCAGGTGACCTCCCATGATTGAGTCATGCGCTACTTCCATCACCTGGCGCCTTAGGGGTAACGGTACCAAGACTTGACGTAGTGGTTTCCCTCCGTTTACCCTCGGGTGCTGGAAGATTCGGTACAGGATCTTGGCCTTCACCTCAAAATAGACCGTACCACTGCCTTTGGTCACGTGGTCTTGGCGGTTCCTATACTTGTTTAAAGTGCTATCAGCTTCCTGGAGCTGGATCAGCTTATCTCTGTCCACGATGGCAGCTTTAGAGTTGTCGGCGACCTTCAGTGGCGTAGACGTCTTGTCTCTCTTGGCCTGGGCCCTGGTAGTAACGGCACCGACGATCTCTGGTCGGCAGGGCTGAGCCGGAGTAACCACATTGTCCCGAAGCAGCTCTGTAAGGTCTCCATCGGGAAATGGCAATGGATCCTCCTCCACAACTTCGACGTGTTGAGTTGAGGCAGGACTCCACTCTGGATCGGGGTCGTCGGGTCGCCTCGCGCCGTCGATATTCCCGATCATCAAATCGTACAGCGGCTTCTTCAGGCAAACCGCTTCGACTTCGCCTATATAGAAAGGGGTGTTGACATGAATCTTCGCAACTGGCGCTCTCACACATTTGCTGTCGGCCATAAGTGTCCATTTTGAATCGCCAGTGAACTGTTCTTTAGCGATTAGGTCTTCTCTGACGATGACCCCACTGCAGCCAGAGTCTCTTAAAACAGTCACTTCATGATTTCCGACGCGTCCCTTTGAAACAGGCATGTTCTGGACGGTCACAGCTGCGCTGGCGACGACGGGGATGGATTTTCCGTTGGCAAGGAGAAGTTGGCCATCGGTCATGCACTCTTGCACGTCCGCAGGGGTAGCTGTGCGCTCGGTCTCACTCGGAAGAATGACGCTCCCGCCGCACACCTGATGGTCAGATCTACTGGTTTGCCGTTGATTGGAGAACCGCCTCTGCCGGTTGCCCGCCGCTGCATTGTCCGTACTGCCCCGCTGTCCGCTACTTTTGTTTTGAGGACAATTAGCCGCCCTGTGGTCTGTAGCGTTGCAGGTGAAACAGCCTCTTGAATGCCCTTCCCTGGGAGGAGGCGTGGAGTCCGTGTGTCTCTGGCTCGTCTGGCTCCCTTGGATCTGGTTCCCATGGTTTCCAGTCTTCTGAAAATGTTTCGTCGCGCTGGGTGGCCCCAGGGTCTTCCCATGAGCGATGAGATATCTTTCAGCAGCCTCAGTCACATCTTTAAGCGTCTGCAGCTTTTGTTCTTCTAAGTGGGTCGCTAGGTCCTTGTGACAGGCATTGAGAAATTGTTCCTTCACGATCAGGTCATGGAGACTGTCGTAAGACTTCCTTTCGCCTGATAACTCCACCCACTTGTGTAGATATGACGACAGGCGCTCCACAAACTGCTTTGGCGTCTCGTCTGACTTAGGCCGGCATTCACGGAAGCGTTTACGGTAGCCCTTCTCTGTAAAGTTGTAGCACTGCAGTAGGGCCTCTTTCAAGACGTCATAGTTTTTGGCGTCATCGTTCGACAGTCTGGTGTAAACTTCGAGCGCTTGCCCTGTCAGAAGTGCACTTAGTCGAATCGCCCAGTCTCGAGGTTGCCAATTGGAGCTTTCGGCGAACCTTTCGAATCTGGCCAGATAGCTGTCGATCTGGTCCTTCTCATCGACGAAAGCTGGCAATTTTGGAGCCGTATGGTCGTTGGTGACTTGTGGCGCATGCTGATTGTTCTGGATACGCGCCAACTCTAGCTGGTATTGATGCTCAGCTTCTAATCGTCTCTCTTCCATCTCTCTTTCTTGACGCCGCTCTTCTCTTTCTTCTCGGCGACGCTGCTCTTCTAATTCTCTTTCTTCACGGCGACGCTGCTCTTCTTTTTCTAGACGCTTCTCTTCTAATTCTCTTTCTTCGCGCCGTCGCTGTTCTTCTCTTTCTTCACGCAATATTCTCTCCTGGCATTTGACATACTCCGTCAGCTGTTTGCCTTTTAGATTTAGTTCAACCCCTTTCTGCCAGAAGTCAGCCATCTTGATGCTTCTGGAAAGTTCTTTTCTGAAAAGTTCTTTTCTGGAAAGTTCTTGACTGTGCTGTACCTTTCTAGACTGTTCTAGAACAGCACGCTCTCTGCAGTAGCGCTGATGCTTGTCACTAGTCGCCTTCGCTGACGCAGGCCCCGCTGTCCTCGTCGTATGCGACGCTGCACCACGCTGGTGTTGATGTACACGCTCCTGTGCTGAAGTAGACGCGACGTCCGCTCGCCGCTCTCTGTAACACTGGCGATGTAGCTCCGAGACTGTCCCTCGACGTAGTCTTACGGCAGCCACGTAGTCCCGATCTGTTGTTCGCTCACGAAGCAACTCTTCAGCGACTACACGCCCTTGCAGTCAACCCGAACCTATCGGTGATGTAGTCCCAGTATGTTGGCCCCTCTCGACGCAACTCGTTGGCGGCTACCCTCGATGACTGCCTCTCGTAACGTTGACTCGCTTGTTGTAGCAGTTGAACCCTTGGCTATGGCGTGAATCCCGGCTTGGCCCCCAAAATGTTACACTCAGCTCGATGTTGGTGTTTTCCTTTATCAGTATCCGATTCAGCCCCAATGCTGAATTCCTGATAAGGTGTAACTCAGATTCGTTTATCCACGCAACCCGTCCAAACAGCATACAAGTCACAAAGTCGACGTATGAAGTTTTCCACTTTTATTCAGCACACACCAACAACTGCATACAATTCTCAACTCAACTCAACAACTTTCACAGCAACTCTCTTCACAACACACAAAGCATCGAATATATAATTTTTTTCTATCCTTCGAGATGACGACAGTTTGTTCTAGAAATGACGCATTACAACTAACCAATCAGAATTAAAGATCGTCATCACTGACTTACGTCATACATCTCTCCACACATACCCCGAACCTTCTCTTTCTTCGACAATCGTCCCGAAACTTCGATCGATAGTAAACAAGGAGATCCAGAGTATTCTCCGACAATATCGACCAACGAAAATTATCCACCTTATACAAAGCCTCTCCTAACAACAATGCAAACTCAAATCAAAGGTAAATAAACTCCATTATTGAATACTTTGCAAAACGAAACGATTAGATCTATCGTGCGCGTTTTAGACATACTTTCGTTCGTTTCAACGTAACAGGGTGTATTGACTATATTGTAGTGTATTGTATTGTATTGTATTGTATTGTATTGTATTGTATTTTTTTTGTATATAAAGAGCCCAAACAGAGTGCTGTGCGAGTTACAGCACAGTCATTGGTAAAGATAGGTATAAGGTTAGGATAGGAAATCACTTTACAAATTATTACTTATTTACGCCAGACCAGTCCTGGTCTGGTAAATATGTATGATGAGGGCTTTTTAGCCCAATTTTATTGTCCTTAACTTTTTATAAAATATAGGACGTAAAGCCTCGTTTTTGCTTGCTTGTTTTAATATTCGAAGATAAAACGTCTGTAACGTCACAAACACAAACGAAAAGTCAATGTCATTTTGTGCGGGAGTGTTAAGTGTTTTGAATATCTCCATCACACACACACACATAAACACACACACATACACACAAACACACATACACGCGCACAGCACAGCACTCCCACCCCCACCCCCACACACACACACCTACATACTTGCAATACATCACAACTGGGTTTATTTAAGAATGTAGGAATCGGAAAGTGATTTTTTGACGGAAAGAACGCAAACTTCTTCTAAAAATGTAAGAATCTAATAAATTGGCTCTTTCCGTCTAAAAAGTTGACCTAGTTCGTCACCTATAGGCGACGAAATAGGTCGAATTTTCTTCAAAATTTCTCCGAAAATTGACTGTATTTTCTCCGTCCCGGATAGAGCACTCCTGTGTACTTAAAACACTCTAATGCACTACAACTGCACTCCCATGCACTAAAAGAGCACTCCCGCGCACTTAGAAAAAAGTGGGGTCCTGGAAAAAAGTGGGTTCCAAGCAAATGAACCCATTTGTTATTAAGAAAGACAAGGTCTGCTACCCATTTGTGCGCTTTTGTGGGTACCCCCCCCCCCAACACACACACACACACACACACACACACACACACACACAAGTGTGCTTTCATTTTGTAGGCTATTTATTTATCCCAAAACGCAGAGATAGGTGTAAAAGAATTGGCAGCAGCGGGAGTATTGAATTGTTAAGAAATTTCTCCTTTTTTTTTCTTTACAATATCGCTGTTAACTTGCGAGTTCTCCATGTTTATTTACTGTAAAGGCAATCCCGCAATGCAGAAATAAATTATGGATCCCTCTTTTTCCGGAACTGTTACCGTTGCAGTTCGTAACCTGTTGCGAACATATTAAAAAAATAGAGTGAAACAAAGCAGTTGCTTCATTTAAATCGCAAAAGAGAAAAATTATGATTTTCCAATTGTAATAATAATAATAATAATAATAATAATAATAATAATAATAATAATAATAATAATAATAATAATAATAATAATAATAATAATAATAATAATAACAACAACAACAATATTAATAATAATAATAATAATAATAATAATAATAATAATAATAATAATAATAATAATAATAATAATAATAATAATAATAATAATAAACAAAAGCGTGGAATGATAGCCCATAATGTGAACTATCTACAAGCACAACATTATCAAAATAGCACCAGTCAATTTTGAGATAAAGCGCTGAAGATGTGTTGAAAATGGCGAAACATATCTTTGATATGATGATGATGATCATTATTGTCAGGGTGGCGACGTGGTGATCGTCCTTAACGCTGATGCAATAGGACGTTAAGCTTCGTTGTTCCTCCTTATGCACCTTGACCTTTGATACGTAGCAGAAGTTAAAGTATGCACAAAGTAAAAACGTCGAATTTCGGTCCAGTTATTCTTGAGATAAGGCCACACATGTTTGGACAAAAAAGAAAGTTACATTCAGTGCGATGGACCGATGGACTGAGCAACTGTCCGACACCCGGACTGCTACTGAAGGATGGCCCATGATTTGAAGTACCTGTATACCACTACTGAAGGATGGCCCATGATTTGAAGTACTTGTATACCACTACTGAAGGATGACCCATGATTTGAAGTACTTGTATACCACTACTGAAGTATGACCCATGATTTGAAGTACCTGTATACCACTACTGAAGGATGACCCATGATTTGAAGTACCTGTATACCACTACTGAAGGATGGCCCATGATTTGAAGTACCTGTATACCACTACTGAAGGATGACCCATGATTTGAAGTACCTGTATACCACTACTGAAGGATGACCCATGATTTGAAGTACCTGTATACCACTACTGAAGGATGGCCCATGATTTGAAGTACCTGTATACCACTACTGAAGGATGACCCATGATTTGAAGTACCTGTATACCACTACTGAAGGATGGCCCATGATTTGAAGTACCTGTATACCACTACTGAAGGATGACCCATGATTTGAAGTACCTGTATACCACTACTGAAGGATGACCCATGTTTTGAAGTACCTGTATACCACTACTGAAGGATGGCCCATGATTTGAAGTACCTGTATACCACTACTGAAGGATGACCCATGATTTGAAGTACCTGTATACCACTACTGAAGGATGGCCCATGATTTGAAGTACCTGTATACCACTACTGAAGGATGACCCATGATTTGAAGTACCTGTATACCACTACTGAAGGATGGCCCATGATTTGAAGTACCTGTATACCACTACTGAAGGATGGCCCATGATTTGAAGTACCCATTAACCAAATATTATTAAAATCGATATAGACGTTTTTGAGAAATAAGATTTTATCCCATTGCTCGCCTCTTTTGGCCTGTGGAGGATACAAAAACCTAAACATAACAATCCTAATTCCGTTGTAAAAATATAACAATACCATTACTAACATTCCAACTGTACCATTGAAAACAATAACATTCTGCCAATAGTGTTAACATTATAGGTGTACGCCCTGCCCTAATTTGATACATTTACTCCCATTTACTAATACTTGTTTTCTTTCCAGAAACAGGGAGTAAATACACATACACACACACAGATAGATAGATAGATAGATAGATAGATAGATAGATAGATAGATAGATAGATAGATAGATAGATAGATAGATAGATAGATAGATAGATAGATAGATAGATAGATAGATAGATATTATTAATCAGTCATTTCCTCCTTTCTTTCTTTTCTTTCTTTATTTTGTTCTTTTTTTTCCTTTTCTTGTTCTTTTTTTTCCTTTTCTTGTTCTTTTTTTTTCATTATTATTTTTACTATATAATTTTTTTTAATCTTATACTTAAATTGTGGAAAGTGTAGCAGGTCCTGTTAGGTCATCCCGACCTTGACGAGGGTCGACTGGAGCGGAACAATAATGGGTCTAGTCAATGGGTTGGTACTTTTTCCCACTACGCAGTAACAGCAGCACTCGACCTCTTCAATTGTATTATTGTTGTTTTCACAAGCACACACAGTAAAACCAGCTGACGAACAGCTAAGCAGACTACGGTTTCAGTAGGCTACTACGTCCTCAAACAAGTAGCCTATGCCGCGGGACTATCCAATGTAAAGCCCGACTGTTGTTCTCTCACACCGTTTCTGTTCCAAACAAATAAGTAAGTAGCCTTGTTATAGCTTTGCTGTGTCTCAACATTCATTGAAACCGATTTGGATTAAATGTATTTGCTTTGCAGATATTTTAGGTTGTGATCCATCATTCCATATTTCAAGTTTGCTTCTCCAGTACACAGCAACACCGCCAATAAAAATAAACATTTTTTTAGTGACTTTTTTTTTTTTTTTTTTTGGGGGGGGGGGGGGGGGGGGAAGATGTGTGTGTGTGTTTCATGTTGTTGGTTTTCATCGTGATCGTCTTGTTTTGCTATGCAAGACAGTATAGAACACTATTCCCCCTGTACAGTGACTGTGCCAGAACATTCTACTGCAGTTGTTTTGCATATATAGATGAGGACGAACAAGCAGCATATTGTAGTAGTAGTAGTAGTAGTAGTAGTAGTAGTAGTAGTAGTAGTAGTACAAGTAGTAGTAGTAGTAGTAGTTGTTGTTGTTGTTGTTGTGGTTGTTGTTGTGGCATATAGATGAGGATGAACAAGCAGCTTATTGTAGTAGTAGTAGCAGTAGGGGAAAGGCTTCAAAGTCCGAACACTTAAGGAATTCACGCTGCCATTTACAAACAAGGAGTTTCAGAGTAAAAATAAATGTCCACTTTGATAAAGTATTTTATTGGCAATCAACTCATAAAACAAAATGCTTTCAAATTCCACAAAATATAACAAATTCTTACGTTTAAAGAAACCACACATTTGTTCGGAATTAAAAGCAGGTGCTTTCAATTCCGAACAGGTAGGCTTTCAAATCCGAACAGCGTATCATATTATATGAAGTGGGCCTAATTCACACTTAAGACGAGAAACTAACATCATATTGATATTCCAGAAGGCATTAATACATTGTTATTGAAAACCTAGAGCGGGTGACGCAACTGACGAAAGGAAATATAATCAAAATTGCACCCTGCACTGCTTTACACACACACACACACACACACACACACACACACACACACACACAAATAACACTAAGAACTAGAAATAAACAGCTTACAATGAATGCATGTTTTTCTTGTCATGTTATAACCTGTGTGTTATCGTCTTGTCATGTTATAACCTGTGTGTTATCGTCTTGTCATGTTATAACCTGTGTGTTATCGTCTTGTCATGTTATAACCTGTGTGTTATCCATCACACCCCATCCGCCCCTCAGTAAAGATTATTCCAAATTGTTTATTTTTTTAAACACAAATCACACTTGTAAGCGTTTATAACCTGTGTGTTATCCATCACACCCCATCCGCCCCTCAGTAAAGATTATTCCAAATTGTTTATTTTTTTAAACACAAACCACACTTGTAAGCGGCATTGTCTGCCTGGGTTCCCGCGCACTCCTCGTGTGTCCATCTCATGCAGTTCAGGCACTGTATCATGTCCTCAAGGCTGCACTCACCACACATAAAGCAATACCAAGCCGCCGCGTCTTCCGAGTTAGACGACTGTGGAGTTGCTTTCTTCTTGGTTTTCTTTCCTTTCGTCTTCTCACGCGGTTTTTTGGACGTCGAAGCTTTGTTTTTAGCAGTCAGGAGCTTATGTTTGTGAGGGCTTTCTGTAAGAATTTCAGCTTGTGTTGTTTTAGTCAATCTTTTTGTGACCTGCGGTGTTCGAAGTGGAAGAGGAGATATAACTGAAACTGAGACGTGGGATGGAATGACACAATCATAGTGCCCGGCACTGTCGCCAAATGATGAATACAGAAGCATGACAGGAGAAGCAGGAGCAAACTTGGCATCGTTGTATCTCACCACGTTACCCGTGTCAGACATAGTCACGTGAATCGGTCGTTGCAGTATTTCAGACGTTGATGCCACTTCCATTTCTCCTATAGGCGCTGCAGGACATGACATGTGGATAATCCTGTCTTCCATTCAAGAAAACGTTTGTCCCTGGAGGCTAGGCATATCACTGTTTATGGCAGCATGGAGGTGTGTGTAGTTGTTGACGTTCTCCAGCATGTGCTGGACCACACTGGCTCTGAGACCATCAGCTTGAAATTGCTCCTTAAGTCGAAGACGGTTATCATTTGCAATTCCATTAGCATCTCTTTCTGTGGATTGGAGGTCACTGTTGTTGCTAATTGCAACGCTACGAAAGAAGCAGCGCCCATCTGGGTTGGTTACAATAATTTTTTTGTCCAATAAAACTATCGCGTTTTCCCACTCTGTGCAGGTGCTTATGGGTTGACCAGAATCAGCGAAAGAAGGTGGTAAGGTGGATGATGAAACGTCAGATCTGGAAGGTTGGGTGGAAGATAGAACGTCACACCCTGAAGAGCCAGGAGGTTGGGTGGAAGATAGAACGTCACACCCTGAAGAGCCAGGAGGTTGGGGGGGAGGATAGAACGTCACACCCTGAAGCGCAGCTGAGAGGTCGATTGGAGGATAGAACGTCACATCCAGTAGAAATGGGAGTTGGGGTGGAGGGTGGAACGTCCTTTGAAGAACAGGAAGACATAATGAAGTCTGACTCGGTGAATACACTTCGGTCGCAAGGCCAAATGCCTGTTTTTGCAAAACCGTTAACCGCCGTGGCCGTTGAAGCTGCTCTTATGTAAGCTTTGTTGAAAAGAGAACATATCTGAAAGGCTGTTATTTGCCTGTTGGGATTCGCTCGGAGCCAGGACTCTTGTTCTTGCGCATAAAATGTCTGTAATGGTTTGAAAAAGGAAACATCAAGAGGCTGAAGTTTGTTGGTAGTGTGGGGCGGCAAGGACAGCATGACTATACCGTTCTCTCTTGCATACTCAATAGCTTCCAACGATCTTGTGTGGGACGTATGTCCGTCGAGAATAAGGAGCACTTTGTTTGTTGGTGTTGGTTTGACTACTTTGCAAAGTGTCGAAGCCAGAGCGGAAATGTGTCGCGGTCCATCCATCCCGATTCATTGTGGGTCACCAGGGATCCCGTTGGAGATCCATTTTCCAGTTCAACAATCATTCGTTTCCGTTTAAAAAGAATTAACGGGGGCACATAATGTCCTGCTGCGTTACAGCAACAAACAACCGTCGTAGTCGTTCCCCTCTCACCACTGGTCGTGGCTCCAATTTGGTGTTTTCCTCTACGACCAAGCACTTTCTGGCACCTTTTTTGGACTGTGGAGACAGCTGTCTCGTCCATATTGTATATCGTCATCCCAGAGAATTTATTGCTGTCAATCTCTCTCGCGAGAAGGTAAAAAAATCGGTCAACACTGGTCTTGTTGAAACCGGCTGCCCTTGCTATTGATGTGGCTTCGGGTTGTCGTAAAGACAGCTCTGGATGCCGCTGTAGGAACAGTTTTAGCCATACCTTTCCAGCCGATTTCTTCTCTATGTTGAACACATGCGAAATTCCATTTCGTGCTGCTATTTCATAAGCAAGTGCCATAACAGCTGTTCGGGTGAGGCCAAAAAACATGGACTCGCTATCTAAAATATGTTGTACTAATTCGTTTTCAAGCTCAATAGGCAGCGTTGTAGGTCTGCCAAAATGTTTGGTGGCCCCCGTAGCATACTTGTTCTTTCCGTCCACGTGGTCCTTGAGGGTAGTCGTCGGTATTCCATGCTCTTTAGCCGCTGCTCGAAGGCCGAGTTCACCGTTCTTCACAGCTGATATGGCCAGTGATAAAGACTCTGACGACCAGCTGGCTCTGTCAAATAAAAAACCAGATGGGGCGATACTCAGTTACGTAGGTTAAGGTTTATGCATTACCATAGGTTTAAATATTATTCTTCACTAAGGGCATACATTTATTTATTTCGACATTTTTTTATGGTTATCAAAAACAAAATGCTCGGTTTTCTAATACCGAACAGTGGGGTTACAATTCCGAACACTGTTCGGATATACGTTCCTTTGGGTGTTCGGAATTACATAATCAGGTTGCATCAATAAAACACCGCGTCTTCGTTATAGCATTGCACTGACTGAAACTATTTAGCCATTTTCTAGTTAATAATGTATGTAACAACATATAAAATCACTGGTATGCTAAAGTAAAGAGCCAATTTTGCGTGCTCCTCCATAAAAATAGGTACGAAATTAGAAGCAGAGGTCTAAAATAATAAAAATGCTTACCGTTTGCGTTTGGTTGCTCGTAACGCCATGCCGCTTCGTATAACTAATCAGGAACAGCAACTCTTTCTAATGATGTCATCAGAACTACAGAACTTGTCTCCCATCTCTAAAAAAACGGCTGTTCGGAATTACCAGACTGTTCGGACTTTGAAGCCTTTCCCCTAGTAGTAGTAGTAGTAGTAGTAGTAGTAGTAGTAGTAGTAGTAGTAGTAGTAGTAGTAGTAGTAGTAGTAGTAGTAGTAGTAGTAGTAGTAGTAGTAGTAGTAGTAGTAGTAGTAGTAGTAGTAGTAGTAGTAGTAGTAGTAGTAGTAGTAGTAGTAGTAGTAGTAGTAGTAGTAGTAGTAGTAGTAGTAGTAGTAGTAGTAGTAGTAGTAGTAGTAGTAGTAGTAGTAGTAGTAGTAGTAGTAGTAGTAGTAGTAGTAGTAGTAGTAGTAGTAGTAGTAGTAGTAGTAGTAGTAGTAGTAGTAGTAGTAGTAGTAGTAGTAGTAGTAGTAGTAGTAGTAGTAGTAGTAGTAGTAGTAGTAGTAGTAGTAGTAGTAGTAGTAGTAGTAGTAGTAGTAGTAGTAGTAGTAGTAGTAGTAGTAGTAGTAGTAGTAGTAGTAGTAGTAGTAGTAGTAGTAGTAGTAGTAGTAGTAGTAGTAGTAGTAGTAGTAGTAGTAGTAGTAGTAGTAGTAGTAGTAGTAGTAGTAGTAGTAGTAGTAGTAGTAGTAGTAGTAGTAGTAGTAGTAGTAGTAGTAGTAGTAGTAGTAGTAGTAGTAGTAGTAGTAGTAGTAGTAGTAGTAGTAGTAGTAGTAGTAGTAGTAGTAGTAGTAGTAGTAGTAGTAGTAGTAGTAGTAGTAGTAGTAGTAGTAGTAGTAGTAGTAGTAGTAGTAGTAGTAGTAGTAGTAGTAGTAGTAGTAGTAGTAGTAGTAGTAGTAGTAGTAGTAGTAGTAGTAGTAGTAGTAGTAGTAGTAGTAGTAGTAGTAGTAGTAGTAGTAGTTGTTGTTGTTGTTGTTGTTGTTGTTGTTGTTCTTCTTCTTCTTCTTCTTCTTCTTCTTCTTCTTCTTCTTCTTCTTCTTCTTCTTCTTCTTCTTCTTCTTCTTTTTCTTCTTCTTCTTCTTGTGTAATGCACTATTTTTTTTGTCCGTCAAGTATTCCATGTGAATTAAAGTAAAGTTGCAGTAAAGTCTAGAGAAACTAGTTTTCAGAAAATCGACATGTTTAGAATGTCGACGGGACTTGATTACCTTCTACTTCTTTGATTTTTGTATGACTTACTTTTCTGGATCTCGCAGGATACCGACATTTACCATTTGTCCCACCGTCGTAGCTCAATGGTAGCTAGAGCGTTCCCTTTGCACACCGATGACCCAAGTTGAAATCCCGTGTTGGTGAGCAAGTTAAAAGATGCAATTTGAGAGGATATTTGAGAGGATATTGAGTCCATCATTCTTATCAGTCTGCTGACCTACAATTGTTAAGACAATAGAATTACCTCCCTCGTAACTCTCGTGCGAGGAGGCGCACTTGGCGAGAACGTAATAAAGAAGCAAAACAGTTGCTCTTTGAACTGGCTCAGTTATTACAAATTGGCGACGAGCATATGATTTATAACCCACTCTGGACCTGCAGTGCTTGTGCATAAAGTGACAGAGTAGCAGTAGGTAATCTCTATAAATTCACAGGTTAGTTGTTCCTGGAAATTAGAGGCGTTTTTTGTGTTTCAGTGTTAGATCTAGAAGCAGTGACGCACCGTGACGTTTGTGCTGTGACGTTTGCGTAATCTATTTTTCGGCCGGAAATTAAAAAAAAAAATTGTCTTCTACATGAATAATATGGCGCAGAAAGACACTTTCAATGAATTCAACCCCTCAGTTGAAGACTTTGATTGCTACACTGAGAGACTTGGAATGTACTTTGAAGCTAATGACATTGCTGATGATAAAAAGAAGAGCGTGTTTCTTTCTGTTATTGGTGCCAAGTATTACAGTTTGCTGCGCTCTCTTTGTTCACCTGATGCTCCTGCTTCAAAGACTTATGATGAATTAGTTACAATTCTGAAGGCGCATGTGTCACCCAAACCACTAGTCATTGGTGAAAGATTCAAGTTTCACAATAAGTGTCAATCTGAAACCGAGAAGGTGAATGATTTTGCAGCAGAACTGAGACGTTTGGCTTCTACGTGTGATTTTGCCCAGTTTCTTCAAGATGCACTGAGAGACAGGTTCGTCTGTGGTCTGTCTAATGCCGCCATCCAGAAAAAACTGTTGTCTGAGAAAGAGCTTACCTTTACGAAAGCAATAGAGATTGCTCAAGCAATGGAAGCAGCTGCTACTCATTCAGCTACCCTCCATAGTCAGGGTGTGGATCGTTTAGATTCATCAGATGTAAAAATTGTCCACAAAAGTGCTGCAGCACGGGTTTCATCATCGGTTAGTGCTAAATCTAATGAAACTCAAAGGTGTTATCGATGCGGCAGGCAACATTCATCTATTGATTGTCCCTACAAGCTTTACAGATGCAATCACTGCAAGAAATTGGGACACCTCTCTGCCGTCTGCCGTTCTAGAGGAAAGGATATTTCGTCAAGAAATAAATTTGTGTTTAGTGACATGGATCAAAATGAGCAAGTGAACCATAGTTCACCATCAAAGAGTGTCAGTGAACCATACATGATTCGTCTCACCGTCGAAGGCAAACAAGTAGCTTTTGAAATAGATACTGGTGCATCAGTATATCTGATGAGTGAGCAGCAATTCCACAAAACCTTTGGTAAGAAGAATTTGCCTCTAGAGCCATGCAACACAGCACTCAGAACATACACAGGGTCACAGATACCAGTTCTTGGACAGGCTACAGTTCTTGCTTCACACAACGAGAAGTCTGCCCTTCTGCCCATCATAGTGGTTGGTGGAAAGGGGCCTAATCTACTGGGCAGAAACTGGATCCGGGGATTAGAGATGGAAACAGCTGTCCTGGTGCATCATGTGACTGAGAAACCATCATGCCAAGCGGAAATCAATAGATTTCCCAACTTGTTCAAAGAAGAGCTAGGACACGTCAAGTCGTTCCCTGTCACTCTTCATGTGGAAGAGGGCTGTACACCCAAGTTCTACAAAGCTAGAACTGTACCTTACGCACTAGGCAAAAAGGTTGATGCTGAACTTCAGCGATTGGAAGATGAGGGCATTATTGAATCAGTGAAACATTCTAACTGGGCGGCACCAATAGTCCCTGTTCTAAAGTCTGATGGAACCGTTAGACTTTGTGGTGATTACAAAGTCAAAGTGAACACAGTGGCTAAAGCTGATATTTATCCACTGCCTCGCATTGAAGACCTCTTCAATAAGGTTGCTGGTGGTAAAACATTCACCAAGCTTGACTTGACCCATGCCTATCAGCAACTGCCGCTCACTGAGACTTCTAAAGATCTCACCACAATTAACACGCCGAAGGGACTGTTCAGGTACAATCGCTTACCTTTCGGTGTCTCAGCAGCTCCTGCCATCTTCCAAAGAACGATGGACTGCTTGCTGCAAGATATCCCGCAAGTAGCTGTGTTTCAAGATGACATTCTCATAACTGGAAGCACAGATGAGAGTCATGTCATTCACCTCAGGGAAGTTCTTCGCAGACTTGATGCAGAAGGTTTCCGATTGAAGAAAGGAAAATGTGAGTTTATGCTTCCAGATGTTACATACCTCGGGCACAGAATCACAGCAGATGGAATTCAACCTACAACAGATAAAGTGAAAGCAGTCCAAGATGCCCCTATTCCTAAAAATGCTTCTGAGCTGAAGTCCTTCCTTGGACTAGTCAACTTCTACGGGAAGTTTCTTCCACACCTTTCAACTGTCTTGTCTCCATTGAATAGCCTCCTTCGTAAAGGAGTTGTCTTCAGATGGGGGGATCAACAGAGTCAAGCTTTCAAAAAGGTGAAAGAAATTTTGTCGTCAGCTGACTTGTTGGCTCACTTCAATCCAGACATGGAAGTCACCTTGTCCTGTGATGCTTCATCTGTGGGTCTAGGAGCTGTTCTAGCCCACAGACTACCTGACGGGACAGAGCGCCCCATTGCATATGCCTCCAGATCTTTGAACAAAGCAGAACGGAACTATTCCAACATTGAAAGAGAAGCTCTTGCTGTAACGTTCGGGGTAAAGAAGTTCCGTGACTACATCTTTGGGCGTCACTTCTGGCTTTACTCTGACCATAAGCCCCTTATGACATTGTTCAATGAACACAAGCCTGTTCCTACAGACGTGTCTCCAAGAATTCAAAGATGGGCGATGCAGCTGTCTGGGTACACCTACACAATAAGCTACAAGCCAAGTTCATGCATGACACATGCAGATGCCTTGAGCAGGCTGCCAATGCCAGCCACCAGTTCAGAAACAGAAACCCCAGAGGAACTGGTCTTCTTGATGGATCATTTGAACACTATTCCCGTCACTGCAGCTGACATTAAAAGAGAGACTGATATTGATCCAGTGTTATCTCGTGTTAAGAAGTACACCCTATCAGGATGGCCTTCAGAATTTCCCAAGGCATTTCAAACGGAGCTGAAATTGTATAAGGCTCACGAGATGGAGTTTAGTGTGGAGAATGGGTGTGTTCTGTTCAGAACCAGGGTTGTTATACCCCAAGCCTGCAAGAAGGCTATGTTGGAAGATCTTCATTCCTCTCATCCAGGTGTAAACAAAATGAAATGCCTGGCACGTTCCTACGTTTGGTGGCCCGGTATTGATCATGATATAGAAGTAACAGTACGTGAATGTGAAGCCTGCCAGCAAGTACGTCATATGCCAGACAAAGCTCCACTGCACCCTTGGGAATGGCCAGACAAGCCTTGGTCTCGACTCCATATTGACATTGCTCGACCATTCATGGGTCACATGTTTCTTGTGGTGGTGGACTCACACTCAAAATGGACTGAAGTCCGATTGATGACAAACATCACCGCTGAGAAAACTTCTTGCTGTCTTAGAGAGCTCTTCGCAACACATGGTTTGCCAGACACCATTGTATCAGACAATGGTCCCACCTTCACTTGTGGTGACTTTAAAAGGTTCATGCAGGAGAACGGCATTCGTCACGTGCTGGTTTCTCCATATCACCCAGCATCGAACGGACTTGCTGAAAGATCCGTACAGGCATTTAAAGAGTCAATGAAGAAAATGTCACCTAGGCTGCCTATTCATCAGAAACTGGCATTGTTTCACCTGAATCAACATACTACGCCTCATACAACTACAGGTGTTCCACCTGCGGAACTGTTGATGAAGCGTTGTCTCAAGACACGTCTTGATTTGGTACGACCCAATCTGACCAGCAAGGTAGCTGAAGCACAAGCTAAACAGAAGCTTTATCATGACCGTGGTACAAAAGACAGACACTTTGAAATTGGGGACAGAGTGTATGTCCACAACTTTGGATCTGGTTAGACTTGGCTCCAGGGGAAGGTTGTAGAAGTCACTGGTCCTTTGTCCTACAGAGTCAAGCTCCAAGATTGCCGAGTTGTGCCTCGCCATCTTGACCAGATTCGCAGATGCTGGGTAGCTGAAAAGCAAGAACAAACCCCTCCTTTTGCCACGACTTCTGATCTGTCTCGTCCATTTGAGGATCCCTCAGAAGTTACGCCCCAAACCTTGGCTCTTGCTAATCCTGCACCAGACAAGTCCGATGTTGCTCCTGCCCCAGAGCCGGCTGTACCCGAGGTCTCGGGTGGCGCGTGTCCAGCCACAGCTGCGTGTTCCAGATCTCCACGTTCTACCAGTGGTCTACAAAGCAGAAGTCTCCCACTGCGAACGGGCTCGCCTAATGATGTTCCAGAAGGAAGTTCCAGTTCGCGCCTGAGCCTTGGAGAATCCGCCCCACAGCTGGCTGAGTTCAACCGACCTGCTTCTGCTTTAGCTGACCGCCCAAAAAGAACACGTAAACCTCCGGACAGACTGAACTTGTAAATCGTTTGATATGTGTTCAAATTCACGATCTAATCATTTTTACCAGAAGACTGGACGTTTTCTTTTCGTATTCTTTTGTAGTTGAAATATTTCCTGATGGACGTTGTTGATTTTTATTATTTTACCCAGGGATCTCAGAGACAGTGGTTTTAGTTTACATTGCAAGCATTTGAATTACTGCTTATTAGTTTTATTGTTCACTGTTAACTTACGTTAAAACTTAAAAGGAGGAGTGTTAAGACAATAGAATTACCTCCCTTGTAACTCTCGTGCGAGGAGGCGCACTTGGCAGGGGTGAGATTTAACCCAGGAGACTAACTAGCCCGCCGGGCTAGCTAGTAAGTAAAGTGAGGTAGCCCGCATGGTTTTTAGGCAGCCCGACAATCGTTCACATATAAAACACAAATTTTGACAATACACGTAATTTGTTGCGAGTTTGTCTTTTTCAAAAACAAAGCAGACAGCGTGCTTGGCGCGAAAGTGAAGTAGGCAAAGGGAAATAACGCTCGCGTATGCTTCATACTTGTAGCAGACAAACAGTGACCTAAAAACGCTCTCGCTTCGGACCGAGCTTCTAAAAGTCTGCAAGTGTTTTTGTTGTTTTTTTTTTTAGGTCGCCAGGCGGGCTGGCTCAATTATAAAGTGAGTTCGCCCGAGCCAGTTAAGTCGCCTCGGGCACCGGGCGACCGCTAAATCTCACTCCTGCTTGGCGAGAACGTAATAAAGAAGCAAAACAGTTGCTCTGTGTCCTGGCTCAGTTATTACAACAATGAAGAATAAAAAGCATGGAAATGAGGTGCTACAGAAGACTCCTAAGCATTTCCTATACCCAGCACATCGCCGACGACGAAGTCCGACAGACCATCACACTAGCCATTGGACAACACGATGACATGCTCGCGCAGTGGTGAAGAAACAGAAACTCCGATGTTATGGCCACGTGACCAGAGCATCAGGCCTTGCAAAGACCATCCTGCAAGGCACTGTGCAAGAAGGCAGAAGAAGAGGGAGACAGAAAAAAAGGTGGGAGGACAATATTTGAGAATGGACTGGCTTGACACTGAGCGAAGTCATGAAGGTTGCTGAGGACAGAGAAAGATGGATCATGGAGTACGCTGGTTAAACGATCATCTGTGGTGCCCCAACATTACATTACATTATTATTGCTTTAGGTCCAGCGGACTCTTCCGAGCCAAATCAGGACCGGACAACCTCCGACCCGCATAAAAGATCTGCCGAAACAGCCCTAGTGGTAAAACCGAAAGCTCTCCACCAGCCAGTCACTTTACAATAAAGACATCCCACGCAGGGGACGGCTGAGGCTTCACCCCAACTTATCGAACCCCCGTTTACAAAAACAAAATAGAATACAAACATCATTATAAATTATCAACAAAACACAAACATATAAAATGCCTACATTGCTAAATAATAACATCATAGGAAGCCCTAGTGACCACCTGGCAGAAAGCGTCCAATATTCCCAAGCTGATCCAACAGACCTCATACACAAATAAGGAGTCTTGTCCCGGAAGAGTTTTCAAGAAAAAAGGTAGGAGACTGGTCTAGCGAAGAAGACGATAGTATAGCAGATTGATAAAACAGAGTAGGAATGAGAAAGAGCAAATAAGAAAGACAGCGACAGTGGGAATTTAAAGCACTAAATTTCCAGAAAGTGGGGATACTATTTATACTGAAACCCCCGGCACCCCAACGGGGGAAGGTGCCCCAACAACTTTGGAGTTCCGGAATAGGATAGGATTGGATAGGACCTTAGCAGTATGATTGCTCTGGTGGTTCAGTGTTGATTGAGTTCCCTACCACCTCTTCCCCGAATGGTTATCCCCGTCTGCCATATCGCCAATGGTGGGTCAATGTAAAATTCACACAGATGAACGTCTCGTCGCGCTAGGTAGGCCTATAAGAGTGTAGGATACTGATCTCATGTTTTACCACGCACACAAAATAATGATCTGTCTTTGCTTATTTGGGCTGAGGGGTTGGTAGAAGCTCGGGCGACGCACCAAAAATTTTCGCCCCACTGTTATTGGCTTCGTTTCAAACACACACACGAGCGCGCAGACACATGCACATCCACACACACACGCACACACACACACCCACACACATACTTGCGCAGACACCGTTATTTGGACTTTCCTCTATCGCCACATACGTTCTGTGGACAATGGGTCGTGCTACGACCCCGTTTTTAAGTACTTTAAAGTGTTCTAACCCTAACCCTAACCCTAACACTAGCCCTAACCCTAACCCTTACCCTAACCCTAACCCTCACGGATCATTAAATGGACGTCCCAACAAGGAGGTCTGTCCAAAGAACGTATGCAAACTTGCACTAGTTTGTCCCAATAACGCCGTGTAAACATCCTCACCCCCCCACACACACACACATACACACACACGCGCGCGCGATGACGCCCTAAAACACACACACACATTTCTAATAGTTTATTGCTAAATCCGTATAGAGAGCAGATTAGTGCAACATGTGGTTCAGACAATACACTGTTGGTGTTGTTGTTGTTGTTTTATTAAACAAAATATTGTGTTCAATCTAATAAGGCTGTGATATACTTCTGATTCAGAGGAGTGTAATGCCGTAGATATCAAATGCTTCTACATCTTGTATCGTGACACAAGACCAGAGACAGACAAAAAGACAAAGAGAGTGACAGACAGACAGACACATTTGCAGACAAACACGTAGAGCGAGACAGTTTCTACGTGGAGATAGAGACAGACAGACAATCGGACTCCTATTCCGATAGACACATATTTTAGACAAACACGTAGGTAGAGCGAGAGAGAGTTTCTACGCGGAATGGCTCATAACGCTCAATTAGTAGAAATTTGGCGTCCACCAATTACCAAAAATAGTTTGAGTGTTTATTACAATAGTGGGTCACTAACTTGCTGTCTTATTTGACCTTGGCGTTGCCTACGTGTTTACACACATACAAGCTATGTGCAACCTACGTACACTGTTTGCAGCTGTTTGGCCGTGACTCACTGCCTGTGACAAATAATACTGCCCGCTTATATATATATTTTTTTTCTGGTTTCGGTTGGTCAGGAGAGACTTTAGTTAGCTCTCTCTCTCTCTCTCTCTCTCTCTCTCTCTCTCTCTCTCTCTCTCTCTCTCTCTCTCTCTCTCTCTCTCTCTCTCTCTCTCTCTTTCACTTTTCAAGGTAGTCTAGAGCTAGGGATTGAAGTATGTGTGTACCTGCGTGCGTGCATACGTGTGTGTTTGTGTTTGCACTGTGTGCATACCGCACTCACACGCTCAAACTAGCATACATTGACAAGATAGTTATCATTAATGTTGAATAATAATGAACAAATTATTAATTTGTAAAGCGCGGAAATATCTCCACGCCGACGGGCACGATCGCAGTGCTGGTGGGAGGGAAGTGGACAGACAGACAGACAGACACACACACACACACACACACACACACACAGTGGCGGGGTATGGACCTAAAACCTAAATGATCACTTCACTCTTGCTCCACACATTGTAGCAGGCAGTCCAGACATTTAACATCTATACAATCCATTCACAGTTACTTATGCAAATGAAATGTGAGACCAGATAGTTAACATACAGCTTAGCAAGAAGAAAAGAAATGTGTTTTCAAGTTTCTGCGAAATGCGTTCACAGTCTGCCATCTTTATGCCCTCTGCACGGAAGAGCATTCCACCCACATGCGCTTGTATCTGGACACGCGAGCGCCTATGCCTGTTACGCGTCTCCCTTTGGTTATCAATGGCGAGATACAAGCGCCAGTGATTCCACCTGAATATGTGTGGGTGTGTGTGTGTGTGTGTGTGTGTTTGTGTGTGGGTGTGTGTAGGTGTGGGTGTGTATGTGTGTGTGTACGCGCGCGCGTGTTTGTGTGTGTGCGTTTAGTGTTTAATAATATTAACTTCATTTGTTTTAATTTCCTTTTCTTTTTCTTACATCTGTATTAGGTGCATGTTATTCCATCTTGAAACTGTAATCTTTGTAAATAAGGTTAGTTTCTTTCTTTATTTCTTGGTTCAAACAAACTGTCCTCATGCATTTGGCAACACCACTTTGGCTGTATTTATGTGGACTAAAGATTTGTTGACTTCACTTGACTTGATACTCTGTGTTTTTCTTACCAAGGGACACACACCTCCCACACCCAGACCAGACAAGGATAGGATCCTCTGCCTAAATGCACCATGGAAGAAGACCCAAATAATCGTGCGTTCATTGGCCGGAGAAGCGATCGCGAGAAAGTGAAAACCAAACTTCTCAAACATGGCTCTCTGTTGGTCTACGGACAACCCTTGGTTGGGAAGAGGAGTCTTGCGATACAGGTGTGAATTTCTTTGCTGGCTGGTTAGTTGCTTTGGTTGTTTGATTTGTTAGGTTGTCGGTTTGCTGGATTGGTTAGTGTGTGGGTTTGCTGTATTGTTAGTTTGTGGGTTTGCTGGATTGTTAGTTTGTGGGTTTGCTGTATTGTTAGTTTGTGGGTTTGCTGTATTGTTAGTTTGTGGGTTTGTTGGATTGTTAGTTTGTGGGTTTGCTGTATTGTTAGTTTGTGGGTTTGCTGTATTGTTAGTTTGTGGGTTTGTTGGATTGTTAGTTTGTGGGTTTGCTGTATTGTTAGTTTGTGGGTTTGCTGTATTGTTAGTTTGTGGGTTTGCTGTATTGTTAGTTTGTGGGTTTGTTGGATTGTTAGTTTGTGGGTTTGCTGTATTGTTAGTTTGTGGGTTTGCTGTATTGTTAGTTTGTGGGTTTGCTGTATTGTTAGTTTGTGGGTTTGTTGGATTGTTAGTTTGTGGGTTTGCTGGATTGTTAGTTTGTGGGTTTGTTGGATTGTTAGTTTGTGGGTGTTGCGTTTATTGTTTGATTTATTTTGTTATAAGCCGAAAAGTTTAAAGATGTTATGTTGCAAGATGTTAATGCGTGTAGTGGCTCAATACATAAACTTCCGCTCGCTATCAAACTCTTCTTTTACATATAAAAAGAAGATAAAATACTGTCACAGAAAATGAACAATATTTACTAGTCATAATAAAATCCCCTTCCTCGAAAGGTAGGTAATTTCAAGTTAAAAATACATAACCCAGTTCGTCGAGGGTAAGTCTGTGCAGGCGATCGTATCACACACAGGTTTTTTAGTCTCTGGAAGAGTTTCTCAACACTCGGAACGGGTACAGTCGTGGTCCTTCATAGGTGACTTGACTGTAGCCCTTCCCAATAGATAGTAAACATCACACCCGTGGAAGTAAGGTGAAGTTCCAGGATAAAGGTGAGAAGAGAAAAGGTAAGAAGTCCCACCTGTATTATCGAAGCACAGGTGAGTATCACGAAACCCCTATTATAACGGTTGCCAGGTTATTCGCTTGGAAAGCGATTTTATTATTTACAATCAGCCTCTTGGCGATAATCAATGAAAATGAAAATCCTGGCCCTAAATTATCAAATCATCCAACTCAACAATTATTTATTTACATTTAACACCAGAGCATTGCGCAAACAACCCATTAATAATTCATTCAAATGGATTCGCGAAAACGCAATCTCCAAGAAAACGGTTACTCCATGGCAACCGGCTAACAGTTCGTATTGCGCAACTCGCAATCACAACTTCTTCAATTATAATCATCGTCATTGCGTAAATAATTACCATTTATTTACCCGCAAGGATCCCTCGCTTAATGCATAAATTAAATGAATATAAACAACAACATTTCGAAACTTAGATGATCTAGAAAATTACATAACCTATTTTCATTGCGATTCTCGTACGAAAAGAACGACACATTATTTTCTGTTGCACCTTCTGCAACCAAAATTATACCTACACATAAAAAAATCGTTCCGTTAATTAATTACCAGGGTGGAGAACAACTGAATCAAGAAATCTCTGAAATCCGGCCGGGGCCCAGGGGCCAAGCCCCGGTATTCGCCCCCTGGAAAAAAATGAATTTATGCAATTTTGAAAGTAATTTAGGGCCTCTCCTGAAAGCAAAAAGCAAAAAGTAAACATGAATAGAAACAAAAAAAGAATGTTTTATGCACATGTCTTTCAAAAACGTTAAGAATCTTGATTTGTAGGCCTAACAAAGTTTGAGGTCCACCACTGTTACACACAAATTCCACATTTCCAATTTTACTGGGCACACGTTTGTCTATTTTTTAGCTGTAAACAGGCAAGAATTTTTATAATTTTTGAGATATTTAGGGGTACGTTAGTAAAAACACCACATCTTAGGTATTAGTGACTAGTGTATAGATTTAAATGAAATAAAATGCAAAATGAACAGAAATAAATTATATTTTGATTATCTACCTTTTTATACTTCTCTTGTCATGTCTTGTTTTTTATTACTCCATGTGTATACAAAACAAAAGTTTTTAAAAGTCCAAAAAAGCCCCCTCTTCATCACTTTCATGCCAGTCTGAAAGATCGTATGCATGCACACTACTGACACTAATTGTCTAATGTCAGTACCGATCTCTTCTCCATTTCTCTCACTTTAATGTCTCATAAATGGAAGCCTGTAAACTCCCCTTCATCAGTCGAAGAATCCAAACCATCCCTTTTAGGCACACACACAAGAAAATTTGAAAAAAAAAATCGAAAAAACGAACGCATCACAGAGAAAACTTGTGGAAATGCAGTCGAATGTTTTCACAACATAATTAAACCGGAAGTCAATTGCCGGAAGTCTCGCAATCTTTCAAACAACGCGAGAATATAACCACATGGTTGCTACGGACGCTTTTGGACGTTTTGCCTGTTTAGACCTTCGGCCGCTTTTGGCCGTTATGCCCAGTAAAGGGTAGCCCCTCAGCTTCTCACACTCGGAACTCAATATTTTTTTCTCGGAAATGCAAATGCTTTCCGCGGAAATCCGCGGATTCGCGGAGAGTTCTCCACCCTGAATTACCCATAATTAGACGAAACAATTCTCTTACAAATGATAGTATCCAAGTATAGAACTAGACTCTCTACGATTTATTTTATTCCTAGAGTTTCACCCACCAGTTACAAGACCTCTTCAGTTCGTAGCAATTCGACCCTCAGATCGTCAGTGGACAATGTGATCAGCGCTCTTCTCTCAAAGACGAGTTACAGGACATCGAAGTAGACAGTGGCTATGGCTGCAACAGGTCTACGTTCGACATCGTCTGCTCCCGGCTGTCTTCCATCTCTGGCATCAATCTTGTCAATATTCTTCCAGCAAAATGTGTCCAAACGGTTCTCTGTGATATTATCCTCAACAACACGTCGCCGAAGGAAAAAAAGATGACGAAGCCTAGCTTGAACGTTCCGATTTCCCAATATTTGGATGACGGTTTTCGACCGTTAAAAAGCAGAGCTCGGAGGGTGTGGTCCTCTCGCTTTGAAGTCTGAGTCACAAGTGTTGGTAAACAAATATGCCTACGATGAAATACCTGTGTACTTCGTTGTCAATACCAACTTTACGTCTCACGAATATGAGAAGAGTACTACGTCAAAAGTCTTCACAACAAAAATGGCTGCTCTAAGAATACGTCACTTTTATTGTGAGGTCATAGATTCTTGACTAGATGTCTTTTTACTATCATTCATATTTAATATACAGTAACTTCACATAATATAAACAACTACAATTATTCTTTACTTCTCAGTTTAGAAGAAAATAATAATTCTAGATTATCTCGAGTGATATGTCCAAAAATGAAATAACTTAATTTCATTACAATACGATATGTCCAAAAATGAAATAGGCCTAACTTAATTTCATTACAGTGGGTTTACTGGATTGTTAGTTTGTGGGTTTACTGGATTGTTAGTTTGTGGGTTTGTTTCTTTACTTTTGTTTTAGTTCAATTTGTTTACGTTTATGTATTTGTTTGTTTTGCATGTTTAGATGGCTGCTTGGTTGAATGGCTGGATGTGTGTTTGTTTGTTTGTTGTGTCGTTGGCTAGTTGTTTCTATGTTTGTTTGTTGTGTTGTTTGTCTAATTGCGTTTGAACTGAGTCCTTCCAGTCAGTAATCAGTACAACTTATGTTAATCTGATGAATAAAATTTGATACAACAACAACAACCTTCCAGAAGAAAGCGTTCTATACATAATAATATTTATTATTATTATTATTATTATTATTATTATTATTATTATTATTATTATTATTATTATTATTATTAGAGCTGGGTACTGTGGGTCAAAGTCGTACCGGTATTACCGCGGTATTTTTAGGTCGTATCGGTATTTTTTACCGCTATACCGCGATTTTAAGTGTTACAATTAAATGAGATATGGCACTGACTGTAGTGACCGACGCAAAAGAAAGATTGTCATACACTTCAAAACAGTTTTAAAGAACCACATTTGCATAGAAACTGAAGCTTTATTATTGCTTGAACGCCTTCAAAACACATTGTGATAAATCACTGTTTAGAACATCAGCAAACTTTAAACCACAAAATCAAAATAAAACAAAAAACATTCAACGGAAAGGTCTTTAAGAACTTTAAGAGTTCAGAAGGATTGGCGACTGGTACCATGCTCAAACACGTGGATAAGCTGCTGTTCTTATAAGTTCTTTTTCAAGAACAACTGCCTATCCACGTGTTTGGGTTTTAGACGCGCTCTCTGGGCGGACAAGATATCGCTCATTGTCGCGTTATGTGTTGTCGAGATTTCCCAGTAAACCGGACCTTGGAGACCCGCACCGGTATACCGTACCGTCGCGTTTCCGAACATGAATACAGTTACGTATCGGTAAAACCGTCCAGCCCTAATTATTGTGATGATATTCTGGGGAAGATACGTTTATCTTACTAGGGGGTAAGATTTATTGATACAGGTCGTTGGGCTACCACTATCGATCGTTCTTTTACCAGAATTCCAGAGCGATGTGAGAGACAAATCACGGTGCTTGGTCACATAAAATTTATATTTGTTCTCGGGCTGTTTAGTATCATTTGGCTCAATTTGAGAAACGCTGTTTACTAATCAAAAGACTAGATTATTATGTCTCAAGGAAAGAAAACTAATAGCTACACAACAATACAAATAGAATGACACCAGTCGTATGTATGTAATTTATTGTTTTATATATTCAACACAACTTTTACATGTACTTCATTAAACAGGTAAATTAATAATTCTAAGAGTTCGATGTGCTGGGAAAGTTTGTCAGCAGGTCTTCTTCATCCTATGCTACGCGAATATATTCAAGTGGTTGACTATTTTCTCGAGGGTAGAACTCAATTTGCATTTGTGGGGTGACTTAGCTTCACTGTCTTTGAGTGTACGCTGGAGTCCTTCTGAGAAGTCTTGCCTCTCAGGTTGAGCGGGTGAGTCGTGTAGCTGGGAGGTTCGAACGTGGAGAGGTAGAATCTTGGTTGTTCTCCTTCTGTACCATGGGAGCAAGCGTCATGCGTTTGTCCCCACAAACCGTCCCAGAGCTGGCCTGTAAAAGTCGGAGCTCTGGCTACAATATTCTCGTTAGATATAAGTGTGCGGTCTCCTCTGCAAAGTGTCCATAGCATCAGACACCTGCAAGGTTCCCATATGCACAATTCGATCCGAATCTTAATCAATCCACATGCACAATGTGTCAGAAACAATAATCTGTTTCTGTAACTATATATATATCATGAACATATTATTATATGCTCTGTGGGTTCGGGCAAATAGAATAGACCCAACGTTTCCCGGCGTGTCGTAAGAGGCGACTAACAGGGGTGATGTTAGCACGGCATCACTGGGCGAAAGTCTTCTACACAGAAGTCACCGGCCAGGGCGGAGGAACCTCACGTTACTACAGGTTCAACGACCACGTGCTCAGGGCCAAGGCGAGCCACACTGTATTCGTGGATTTCGGCTGTGGCCAACAGCCTGGAGAGGATTGGGCCCTGCCAGGTCTTTTTTGCCCAAGACACAACACATGATGAGGCTATCCACTAATTCCATGCCGGATCGGTCGTCGCCCGGAACAAGGACCGCGCCTTCCGTTGGCCACCAGGACGGAGGTGAAAAGTATGCTACTGATGGACAAATTAGCAAGATCCGCACGAGAAACAACATCGTCATAGGAACCTGGAATGTCAGGACCCTAACTGCGGAAGGAAAATTAGAAGAACTGGCCCACGAGCTGGACCACTATCGATGGAATGTTCTAGGTATCAGCGAACTGCGCTGGAAAGGCCTAGGTGAAACAACGACTGACAAAGGCCACAAGCTCTATTTCAGCGGTAGAGATGACAGGCACGAACACGGCGTTGGATTCTTGGTCCACAAGAACATTCTAGCCACTGTCATGGGTTGCCGCCCAGTCTCCAGTAGACTCATTACCATCCGTCTGAGAGCAACCCCTTTCAACATTACCATCATCCAGGCCTATGCCCCAACATCAGACTATGAAGACAGCGAAGTGGAGGATTTTTATGAAAATATACAGGCGGTCCTTGACCAAGTGCCGAAGAAGGACATAGTCATAGTGCAAGGCGACTGGAATGCCAAGGTTGGCCAAGATGCGCACCACAACTGGGGAGACACATGCGGACCCCACTGCAACAACGAGACAAATGACAGGGGTCTGAGGCTATTGGAGTTTGCCAGATACAACAATCTGGTACTGGCAAACACGCTTGGTCTCCACAAAAAATCCAGACGATGGACATGGCACAGTCCCGGCGGGGAACATCACAACCAGATCGACTACATCATGGTCAAGAAACGCTTCAGATCAAGCATCAACATTGGCAGGACACGCACTTTTCCAGGAGCAGACATTGGAAGTGACCACGATCTCGTGATGATGTCTTTCCGGCTCCATTTGAAGAGAGTAAATACAGCAAAGTGCACTAGGCTGAAGTTCGACCTGGACAAACTGCAAGACCCGGAGGTGGCAAAAATATTTCAGGCCACAATTGGAGGGAAATTTGCACCACTGCTTATTTTGGGGGCAGGCGAAGTAGATGTCAACACCATGACCAATACCTTCAACTCAGCTGTAACAGATGCCGCCACTGAGATCCTTGGCAAGCACCGACCAAAGAAGAAGCCGTGGATCACACCTGAACTTTTGGATCTGTGTGATAAACGAAGAGAGTTAAAAAAGAAAAAGAACACCTCACAGGGAGCTGATGTCTACCGAAAAATCAACAATGACATCCGAAAAGGCTTGCGCACAGCAAAGGAGAACTGGATAGAAGATCAATGCCAGGAAATAGAGAACAATCTGAACAAGAACAACAGCAAGAAGGCCTACCAGACTGTGAAGCGGCTGACAAGTGTTAAACAGCCCAAAGTCTCCACTATCCAAAGCAAGTCTGGCATTTGCCTTACAGAAGAACAAGAAGTCTTGGACAGATGGACAGAGTACTGCTCTGACCTTTACAACCATACACCAAATGGAGACCCATCAGTTCTAGCATGTCCCGAGAGCAGAGAAGAAGAAGAAATCCTCCCAATTCTCCGGGAAGAAGTTGAGGCAGCCGTGCAATCGCTGAAGAAAGGGAAGTCAGCGGGAGTGGACAACATACCAGCGGAACTGCTACAAGCAGGAGGAGAAGCGATGACTGATGCTCTCACCATTATCTGTAACAAGATCTGGCAGAGTGGGGAATGGCCTACACCATGGACCCAGTCGCTTGTCATCACTCTTCCCAAAAAAGGTAACCTTCAGGAGTGTGAAAATTACCGCACCATCAGCCTCATCAGCCATCCCAGCAAGGTCCTCCTGAAAATAATACTCAACAGGTTGAAACCACAAGCTGAACAAATCATAGCTGAAGAACAAGCAGGATTCATGGCAGGGCGAAGTACCACTGAACAGATTTTCAACCTCAGAATAATCTGTGAGAAATACCTACAGCACCAACAACTATATCATGTGTTCATAGACTTCAAGAAGGCATTTGACCGAGTCTGGCATGCAGCTCTATGGGCAACCATGAAAGTGTACAACATCAGCCCTAAAATTATAGAAGTCATCAAAAGCCTGTATGACAAGGCTACCAGTGCAGTCCTCCATAACAGCGTCATCGGGAACTGGTTCAGAACAACAATCGGTGTGCGTCAAGGATGCCTACTCTCTCCAACACTCTTCAACATCTTCCTAGTGCGCATCATGTCAGATGCTCTTGCAGATCACGAAGGCACAGTCAGCATAGGGGGCAGAGCAATCTCCAATCTTCGTTTTGCGGATGATATTGATGGATTGGCTGGAGAGGAACAAGAACTTGAACAGCTTGTACAGAGGCTTGACACCACCTCCAGAGCTTATGGAATGGAAATAAGTGCAGAGAAGACCAAAATGATGACCAACAACACCAATGGCATCAACACGGACATCAAAGTACAAGGCCAATCCCTCAACACAGTGCACAGCTTCAAATATTTAGGAGCCATTGTGTCAGACAATGGGTCTCGACAGGAAGTCCTCTCCAGGATCGCACAAACAACTGCTGCCCTGACAAGGTTGAAGCCCATTTGGAAAGACAGAACCATCAGTCTACATTCCAAAGTAAGACTGCTGCGCTCTCTGGTCATCTCCATCTTCCTATATGCTTGCGAAGCATGGACCCTCACAGCAGATCTCCAACGAAGAATACAAAGCATGGAGATGAGGTGCTACAGAAGACTTCTGTGCATTTCCTATACCAACACATCACCAACGACGAAGTCCGACAGACCATCACACAAGCCATTGGACAACACGATGACCTGCTCACAGTGGTGAAGAAACGGAAACTCCGATGGTATGGCCACGTCACCAGATCATCAGGCCTTGCAAAGACCATTCTGCAAGGCACAGTGCAAGGAGGTAGAAGAAGGGGGAGACCGAAAAAGAGGTGGGAGGACAACATTCGAGAATGGACTGGTTTGACACTGAGCGAAGCCATGAGGGCTGCTGAGGACAGAGAAAGATGGAGTATGCTGGTTAAACGATCATCTGTGGTGCCCCTACGACCTTCGGGTTATGGGACAGGATAGGATAGGATAGGAACATATTATTAATACATGGCAATCAATATAAAGTAAACATACACATATCAAAACTACCAGTGTTATCTTACTTCTAGACTCTGGGATTCGTGACCGTCTTGTAGTCTCTAGCACTCTCTCGATGAGGTGGAGATCGGCGGACACAGCAGTTTGTTCCTTGGTTTGACCCTCGCAGCTTCGCAGTTCGTATTCGACTGACTAGCTAAGGTTGGGCCATAAAGGACATGCAGGGGTCCCCGGGTCTTCTGACCAATCGTTTAACTCTCGTTTTAGTTAATCTCGCATATACGGGATTATTCGTTTTTATTTGAATATTTTCCACACCTGCCCTATTTATCAGACATGTATAATTATCCTTGAATTGGAGTGTCAGAGGTGGAGTGTAGGATAGATTCGATCGCGATAAGCGGAGCCTAGGCTACTTAGTGTTTCAGAGACCCTGGTCATAGTGGCGAAGTAAGTTAGTTAAAATTCTTGGTTTAGTCAGGTCTGTCTGCGTGACTGTTTGGAGAAAGTTAATTTAACATGTGTGGGCTTTCCTTTAGGTAACTGGTGAATTAACGTCAAGTTTTAATCGATGCTATCTATTCTGCGCTAAGCTAATTTACTACATTTTGTCATCACTATTTCTGCTGTTACAATTATTATTATTATTATTATTATTATTATTATTATTATTATTATTATTATTATTATTATTATTATTATTATTATTATTATTATTATTATTATTTGTTGGCTTCTTGTCTTGTTTGTTTACAATCTATGTCCTAAACTTATTTTAGTGTGGACAATTAGGATGTGAGAACGGTTCTGCAAAATAACTCAGTATAGCATGCTCACTCGGAGTTCCATTCCCACCAACAATCTTTTTCTCATATGAGTCGACTTTTTGCAATGACTCTTTCTACGATGTTCTACGTCGTATTCCACACTCCCCAAGTGGCCTGTGTGGCAGGGTACCAATCGCAAACATTTTGTTAACACGTACTGTTGACAAGCTAACTTCAAAATGCCCCTATCTTTAACAAAAACCTGTGGAGAAAACGGGGGAATGGAGCAGGTGTAGAGCAGCAGCTGCTTGTCACTGGTCGATACCCAGGTAAAGACGCCTACCGGGGTAAAAGAAAAAGCACCCCGAGTACTGCTACCGCATCTGCAGTGTTTGAAACTGGTTTTATTCATTTAAAGGATTTTTTTTTCAAAGGGAGGGGTAGTGGAAGTGGGGGGTGGGGGGGGGGTAGAAGAAATCAACACAATTATTGTCACGGAAGTTTTTTTTTAAGGTAAACTAAGGAAGAAAAAATGGAAAGAAATCCAGGAATAAGGAAATAAACATTGTGGAAGAAATTAAGCAAGAAATAAGCATAAATTGTAGCAGCAGCAGCAGCAGCAGAAGAAGAAGAAGAAGAAGAAGAAGAAGATGATGATGATGATGATGATGATGATGATGATGATGATGATGATGATGATGATGATGCTGATGATGATGATGATGATGATGATGATAAAAGAAGAAGAAGAAGAAGAAGAAGAAGAAGAAGAAGAAGAAGAAGAAGATGATGATGATGATGATGATGATGATGATGATGATGATGATGATGATGATGATGATGATGGTGATGGTGGTGGAGGTGAATTACTTTTTATTTCATTTCCAAAAGGTGGCGAAGGACATACTGACAGACAGCACACAAAAAGATCCGGCTTGTTTGCTCCCCATTGTGGATTGTTCGGACGCCGTTGACTGGCCAGGCGTCGTGCAATCTATCTGTACAACATTCTCATTGGATGACATTTTAAATGAAGCGCAATTGGTAAAAGCCATTTTGGAGCAGAACAAAAGCTCACACCCGCAGTTGCAACTTTTTCTGCTGTTGAAATTGCATCGAGTAGAGCCGAGGGGTAAGGACGTGACGAAACTTGACCGGTTCCTGCACGGTTTCGCTTCGTCTAACGTCAAGATCTTAATGACGTCACGTCGAAAGCTGGAATTTCAGCAAACCGGTCGCATGAAAATCGATCCGATGACGCTGGATGACATGTCGGAGCTGTTACACCACGAAGCTCCTGAGGCCAAGGTGGACGATTTCAAAGACCTGCTGCACCGTTACTGTGAAGGTTTGCCTCCTCTGGTGTTGCAAATGGCGGAGCTAGTCCGCGGCGGACTGGCCTTTACGGCGCCTGAACTTACCGAGGTTGGGTTTTCATGATGTTCTTTTCAATCTGTTGTGTTCTTTGCTGTTGGATGTTGTTAAGTTAATCAGTGTTAATTCTTTATTAAACAGTGTCAATATATTCAGAAGTAGACAAACCTCTGGTAAGGTCGTACAATGTTGCATTCACAAATGTCTTAAAAAGATCAATTCATGGTGAAATAATCAAAAGTCATATTTCGATGTCGTCATTTCTACTTGCCTGTTATTTGCATCTTTTCTAAGGCAGCTCAATTCTGATAAAATAATAATAAAGACCAATGTTTTTTTGTGAAATAAACGTACAGGATCATGGTTTTGCTCTTTGATAATAATAAGGGAGTTAAAATTCAATCGTGAAAAAGCTTGGTTCATACAGACTTTACAGTCCTCTGGTGCGAGGGCTCGCGACTGTTGTGCACCCAATATATTACTCATAAATTCCATGAAGTTATAATGTGGTGGTGGTGGTGATGATGATGATGATGATGATGATGATGATGATGATGATGATGATGATGATGATGATGATGATGATGATGATGATGATGATATCATCTCCAGGCCTTAGTGGAGAACCCAGGTCTGCTGATCGAAGGACTGGAGCACGAGGGCAGGGAGATCTTCTCTCAGCTCAGTCCTGAATGTCAAGATCAGATCAAACCGGTGGCCTGCTTGTTGGATGGGTCTTTCTCTGTAGAGCATATGAAGGTAGGAAGAAAGAGAGAGAGAGAGAGAGAGAGAGAGAGAGAGAGAGAGAGAGAGAGAGAGAGAGAGAGAGAGAGAGAGAGAGAGAGAGGAAAGGGAGACAGAGAAAGACAGAGAGAAAGAGAGAGACAGAGAGAGAGATAGAGTGTCCAGGAAGAAGAGAAGATTGAAGTTAAAGGTCCACAGCCGCCATTGGCCATAGGGCAGACGGGGATAACGACCATCGCATGGAAAGGTAGTCACAAATGGCCACTTTTGTCTTGCCTAACACGGCATTGGAACCTGGGTCATCGGTGTGTCAGGTCAACGCTCTACCATTGGGCGACGGCGGTGTGCCAGGCCAACGCTTTACCATTGGGCTACGGCGGTGTGCCAGGCTAACGCTCTACCATTGGGCTACGGCGGTGTGCCAGGCTAACGCTCTACCATTGGGCTACGGCGGTGTACCAGGCTAACGCTCTACCATTGGGCTACGGCGGTGTGCCAGGCTAACGCTCTACCATTAGGCTACGGCGGTGTGCCAGGTCAACGCTCTACCATTGGGCTACGGCGGTGTGCCAGGTCAACACTCTACCATTGGGCTACGGCGGTGTGCCAGGTCAACGCTCTACCATTGGGCTATAGCGGTGTGCCAGTCCAACGCTCTACCATTGGGCTACGGCGGCGGGCCAAGGAGAAGAAGAAGAAGATGAGGATGAGAGGAGAATGAGGAAGAGGGGGAGTACAAGAAACTGCGTGTGCATTTGTATACATGTATATCTGTGTGTGTGAGTGTGTGGTTGAGTTTGTGTGTATGTGTGTGTACATGTGTGTTGCTTTTGTTTGCTGCAGTAAGTTGTTAACCGTGGTACATTATAGTTTGTTTTGATGTGTGCAGGCAGCAGTCGGGCAGAGTGAAGCGAAGACTAAAGGCTTGGCCATTCGCTTACAAAACTCCGGAAACCTGATTGTCGATGACAAATCACGGAGCATGCGCGTCGATCCCTTCGTGGCTCACTACGTCAGAAAGTACAGTCATATGGAGACCGATGATCGAGTAAGAACCGCCATCATCATCATCATCATCATCATCATCATCATCATCATCATCATCATCATCGTCATCATCATCATCATCATCATCATCATTGACGTCGTCGTCGTCCTTCCTGTCGTCACAACCATCGCTACCTATGCCTCAAATCTTAAAGGTCAACTTCCACACCAAACTATACTTTAATTAGGCTATGTGTAGAGGTGCTGAAAATAAGAACAGATGCAACAGTTTGCGGCTCAAATTATCTTAATTTCTTCTACAGATGTAATTTTTGAAAATACACACCTGGATTTTTTTTAAACAGGTGAAAGCACAGGCAATTTTATCTGGACACGCGAGCGCCTTTGCCTATGACGCCTCTCCTTTTGCCTATCTATAATACCAAAGGGAGGCGCGTCACAGGCATAGACGCGCGCGTGTCTAGATATAACGCCTGTTGGTGAGAGAGGGGAAGGTTACGGAAGTGACCCTGTGAACCTTATAACTAATGCCCTTCCGCATGATTGATAAAATATTTGTCAGAAATACTGTCAAATGGAAGGCTTTAAGTGAAGATTTAGAAACAGAGTGTAGTTAATTGTTTTGGTTGTAGTCGACCCTTAAGAACAATATCTGTGACGCAACTGATGACGTACAAATTAATTTTAACGCTCCAAAAAAAGTAAATTTTCGTCTGCACTCTGAATCGTCAGCGGGAGCTGGGATGAAACCAAAGATGAGTCCACTTACAATGCCGTATTCCTATTATACCAGGGCCGGATCTGGGGGGGGGGGGGGGTTCCTGGGTTCCGGAACCCCCCCCCCCCCCCCTGGCCATTCGATGTACCTCACTCAGTCAGAAAAAAAAAATATATATGGAGTTTTTTTAAAGCTCTTAATTTAGTTGACACTGGTGGTAAGTAAAACGTTCCTCATTGTACTCAAGTTCCTCGAGCGGACACGTTTTTGTCACCCCTAACCCCTTAAAAAATTTTTGGAACCCCCCCCCCCTCCAAGAGTAAGTGATCCGGCCCTGTATACAGCTATATATGACGGTGAAAAGTACAGGCTTATTGTGCAAAGATTCAACAAGAAAGAAGGTAGGAGCCTGTGAATGGTGAACGAAGTCGCCAAGGGACACTTCGTTGAAAAATGTCCCACAAAAGTGACGTTCACGACGTTCAATTTTCAGAGGCTCATCAAAGCACAGGCTGTGAAGTCTCGTCTTTCGTAGGCCTCAGTTACATACTATACATTCAAGGTGTTTTACTCCCGCACTTCCGTTTGAGCGACTGACCTCCAAACATCGCCTTTCCTACCTTTTGTGTTCACTTCAACCTCAAACGGAGGGTGCCGACGAATTACAAACACTCATAGCAACACATTCGTATCATTTCAAACAAATTCGGCTCCAGATTCACTGCGAATTTGTTCCAAAACGCAAAAAACGCCGCCTTTTGAGTTTGAAGAAAAAGCGCGTGTTAGCATCATGTAGTAGTAGTAGTTGTAGTAGTAGTAGTAGTAGTAGTAGTAGTAGTCGTAGTAGTAGTCGTAGTAGTAGTCGTAGTAGTAGTAGTAGTAGTAGTAGTAGTAGTAGTAGTAGTAGTAGTAGTAGTAGTAGTAGTAGTAGTAGTAGTAGTAGTTCTTTTTTTTAAATTATTATTAAAATTTTTAGTCTGTTGATTCACATTGTTGCTTTTCATTTTTAAAATTACGTTATTTTGGCGAGCGATGTCATCGGGCAGGCACGTCTTCGCGTGGTGACTTTGCTGGGTCAAGTGCTGACGAAAGCAGAGCGAGATTTCCTGCTGAAGGGTCATGACACGGTGTATGGACACATGCAGGGTGAGTGGCCACAGCTACAGCAGGTGTTCCGACAAGCCATCCACGCTAACCAGGACAGCTACCAAGCCTTCTTACAGGTGATATATTGTTTCACTTGTAAAGGTATTTTACAGCTGAATTGAGCTACTTTTTTTAACGTAATGCTCAGCTGATTGTAACCTGGCAACTGACTTGCTCTTAATTAATAGGGCGAACATTGAGAGCGTTCGGGCTACTGTAATTTACTGTATCGGGCGAGAGTATAAACCGAGGTCTATTCTGTGCATGCATGCATTCCATCGCACGGACTTTAAAGATCCTGACGCTCATGACCTAGACGGGTGATTGCCGGCTACACAAATACACTCAGCACGCACTAGGTCCCTTCTCCCTATTCACGGTAGCCCAGGATTGTGTTCAGTCGTCTGGGCGTCAGACTATGCACCCAAACATTTCAGGTGGGCTGCTTGAGTTAGACCCTGTACTATCCAATGCTTTGAGCAGCTGTTGAGCTGGACAAGCGCTATATAACAGTGATGACATAAATAAACTATCAGCAAGTTTCAAGATCTATATTGGTCAATATCGCTGACCAGTTAGTTTAAACAGAATTTTATTATTCACGAAACAAGTAAACCAGGCATGGAGCACATAAAGGGCACACAAAAGCAAAGCTGACCAGTTAAAAGGGTATTCCAAGTAAACACAAACTGTACTCGGAATCCAGAGTTGGTTTGTTTAAAAACAAGGTGGGTTTGTTGTTGTTGTTGTTGCTACTGTTGTCGTTGTTGTTGTTGTTGTTTTCAGTAGGCAGCTGCATTGTTGCTAATACAAACATAATATAGCTGCGTATCAACCCTGGATTCACTGCACTAGCTTTCTGTTTCAAAGAGGATTGACTATACATTTCACTGACTATACATTTCACTGTAAGTGTAAACAGATCCAGACTAATGTAGGTGTTAATGACCCGCGGAGTGTTAGATTGTGATGACCAAACTGGGAAACAAATAATTCCTTGCAATGTCCAAACTAGTTTCCATCGTTCATCAAACTCTCAAATTGTAGTGCCTGGAGAGAACGATCACCCTGAGGAGAAAAGCGTACTGGAGCCAGTTAACAAATGTTTCCACTGACAATGACATACATCATCTCACAACAAAAAAACACTGGTGGATTTGCTATCATTTGGTTGGAACTTCAAGACTTATTTCTTTACCCACTTGAACTCAAGTTTCTCCAGCGCCTTGAGCAAGTCTTCTCAGTATGAAGTAGTGCGTTGTGCGAGTGGACTGTTTGGTTTACATTTGTTTGTGTATATTTTCCCCATCTTAGGTTGCCCTGAAAGCTGACAGACTGCTGGCCAGATGTTTTCCACACGAGGCGTTGGAGTTTTACAACAGCATGGCCAGTGCGGCAGTACGGTTCGGCTCACCACGAGACCATGCTGTTATCCAAGGACTGATTGGCATGTCCCATTCGATTGGTGTTGGTAAGCATATTTTGAATCGGGAATATACAAGGGCACTGGATCGATAATGTCAAGCCTCTTTTGGACCTACTGTCGATGTATTTATAACCGATCTGAATTTAACTGACTTTACCCAACAAAAACCCAGATAAATAACACACTGGACCATGCAGAGAGAGCTATTTGACGTGAAGTGATAGTCTATTTGAATTTAAACCGATGTTTGGAAGCGTCACTGTACTTTACCGTTATACATTACTGTACAGCATATTTTATAGCTGTTTTGCGTCCAGAGAGTCGGAAAATGTTATATTATTTTGAGCTATAATGAACAGAGTAGAGTTGCCTTGGCTGATAAAGAGTAGTTCCGAACGCCAGCTGTCCCTTTAACCACCTGAAAAATTGTAGGAATCCCTTCCCTGGTTTATTTTGTCATTGTTGCCTTCTAACTTCTTGTTTAAGTTTGCATGCTTACTGTTCAGGTACTGGTTGGAACGAGGCACTGCGGCATTTTGAGCAGGCGTTGCCTGTCCTGGAGAAAGAGACTCGCTCTCCTACTTTTTTACGCCTCCTCTGTGATATTGGCTTCACCTACTACCGACTCAACAACCTGCCCAAGTCTGAGGAGTGAGTATTCTACAACATCATCGTGCTTATGGGCATCTGATAGGCAAATGGACAAAACAGAGCAAGAAAGATCTGAGTTAAAAGCTTTGCTGAATTGAAAACTAGATCTTCATGCTTCTTTCATTCACTTTGTCATTTGTTGTATTTCTTTTTCTCAATCGGCGGCTCAATAGCGTTGATGTTTGGTCATAGGCTACACATGTTTCATGTTAAACAGCGCCAAGCAGGGTTAGTACTTGGATGGGTGACTATCGAATGTTGAGCGATAACCATGCAAGCAGTGGTTGAAGGCTGGTGGACGGCCTGCAATGTCCAACACAAAACAATAACACCAGCCTTATGCACAGTCAAGCACCCTCTATGTTTTTGGGTGAGAGTATAAACCCAGGTCTAGTCTGTGCACGCATGCATTCCATTGCACGGACTTTAAAGATCTTTACACTCACGTCCTTTACGATTGAGCCAAGAAAAAAAAACAGCAAGCAGTATGTTTCTTCTACCCCACCCTCCATTCTCCCACCCGCCCCACCCCGGTGGACCAGGATTGTGGTCAGTGGTGTGGGCGTCAGTGGTGTGGGCGTCAGTGGTGTGGGCGCCAGACGACGCGCCTAAGGCAGCAAATGGTCGCCTCGGGCCGCTTACATTAGATCCTGTATGGGCCTGCGCCCTGAGCAGGTCTTTAGCTGGAAAAGCGCTATATTAGAAGACCAAACAGGAGGATAAATGGCAAAGGAGATGAAACACAGCATGTTACAAGGTTGTCAGTAGTTGGATGTCGCTAAAAGCCTCTTCGGGAGTTATATAGAACAAAGATAATGATGTACGTTTCTCCACACATTGTGGCAACTGTGTTGTGATCAGGTACCTCCGGAAGGCTGTGGCCATGTACAGCAACGATGAATATGTGGAGGCAAACCCCGCTTTAGTGTTTCACCTCATCAGGGCCAGATACCTGCTTTCTCTGCCCTTACTATTTCAAGGTGAGTCTTGCTGTTAGTGGTTTAAACGTCTGCTTTCTCTGCCCTTACTATTTCAAGGTGAGTCTTGCTGTTAGTGGTTTAAACGTCTGCTTTCTCTGCCCTTACTATTTCAAGGTGAGTCTTGCTGTTAGTGGTTTAAACGTCTGCGTTCTCTGCCCTTACTATTTCAAGGTGAGTCTTGCTGTTAGTGCTTTAAGCGTCTGCTTTCTCTGCCCTTACTATTTCAAGGTGAGTCTTGCTGTTAGTGCTTTAAGCGTATATAGTTGTATTCAAGAGCCAAGCAAAGCATTACAAAGAACACACAAAGGGCACACAATTGCAAAACTGAAATAAGTGCTAGACATACTACCCTTAAATGACATACAAATATTGAAGTGTCTCTGTCACGGAACAAATGCAAAGAAAGTAATTAGACTACTGATCAGAAGGTAAATACACCAAGGAGTAGTAGTTGTTGTTCAATTAAAAAAGAAACCTTATACATTTGTATTTGGACACGTTGTTGATGTTATTGTTGGAGATAGTGGTGAGATGTTGGTGGTGGTGGAGTACTAATTGGTGGTGTTAATGGTGGATGTTGTGGTGATGGTGTAGTAGTGGTGTTGTTGGTGGTGTAGATGGGTTATAGTTGGTGGTGATGGGTTATATAATTGGTTTATCTCATCCTTTCCTTTTTGGTTGTGCGCTGATCTAGGGGACATAATGCTGCCCCATAAAGCCAGAACACAGTAACTCTAAAAGAATTTTTTTTTTGTATTTTTGCATTTGTTGCTTTTTTGTGTAATGGTCTACCATATAACAAAATATGAAGTTGTCACTATTAATAGTTTTTGAGGTTTGTATAAATATTTACATTTGGATAACTCGAGAAAAAGCAGCCAAAAAGCAGTAGTTGATAGACAGCAAAAATTTCGTCTGTTTCTAAGTCGATGCCGCTTCAGAACCGCAGGCACGAAGAAAAGTTCGTAGGGATTTTCCCCACTGCATAACGAAAGGGATCACTACGAAGCAAGTTTCGCTAGTCGATCTAAAGTTCTCTAGGCAATCGGAAGATGAGCACTAACAGTGTTAGATTCTGACATAAGGAGAAAGACCCTACATAGGCTAGCTCTGTTTACCTGTGACGTCACTCAAAAAATAAATCCAGAAAAATTAATGAAATAAATTAGTATTATGTTAAGCGTGTGTAGCTTGTGAGAGAGATGATTGTCGCGTTGTGTCCGATTTAGGTGAAAGGCGCGTATATATGTAGATATGTATACTTCCCGTATAAAGGTAAAGGTACAGGTAAAGGTGGTCCCATAGCCTTGTGGCCGTAGGGGAGCGTGATGTTGGAGATCACACTTATCTTGGGTCAGCGTAATGAGGGCGATGCCCATCTCTCTCCCTCGCTGCTTTACCTTCCCCACCCTTAAGAGAGTAGGTACTCAGTCACAGTTGAGTCAACTGGGGGCGTTGTTATTTGTCGCTTCACGTTTTGCGGTCACCCATCCAAGTGCTAACCGCACTGGACGGTGCTTAACTTGCGACACAGTAGCGAGTGCTCCAACCACTGCGCTATCCGACGCCCCTTCCCGTATCAATGTTATTTGCACGATGTTACTTATAATTGCAGGCAAATTTTCCGACACGAAAAAGCTGCTGAAAGACACGCTGGAGCTGTTGGAACAGTGTGCCCCATTCCATCCTTGCAAGCCTATGCTCATCAACAGCCTGGGCCTGGTCTATGAAAGAAGTAGGCTTCGCTTTCCACAACCTTCACTTTGGGAAATGAGAGATTTTTGTTGTGGACCTCGCCCGAAAATCATTTGATGAACTCGTTGAAGTCTTTGCTCTGGCAGTACTAAATAAGAAGCCATATGGAGTTCGTGCTTTTGCCAACTCAACCCCTCGACTTTGGAACGCACTCCCCTTCAATTTGAATCAGAATTGTTCTTCGGCTCTTTCAGAAAGGGGGTTGAAAACACACCTTTCTCAACTCTGAAATCTATACACAAAAGACGTTTTTATTGTTTGTAAATATACTACTCAAAATAATTGAAGGGCCACTCTCATATTTCATTTAGTTTAATTATTTTTTGCTACTATCAATAATATCGCTTATATTGCTTATTTCAAAACTTATCCTGTACAGTAACATTCAAGACAATCTTATTCTTACAAGTAATCACATGTGTGAGTTTTGAACTTTATGCACTGAGTTGAAAAACAAACCCAATTTTTACCAAAAAATGACCCTAATTTACTGTTGTCTTGCTAATAAAGCAAAATTTTCAACATTAAAAAGTGATTTGCACGCGAAAGGCTTGCATTTTTGTGAGTTCAGTTCAACAATCGGCGCTTTTTTCTGGGTATAAATGGCAGCACTTTTGCTGCTTTTCTAACCATGCCCCCAAGGCGACGATTGACTGATGCGGATAGAGACAGAGCTATTGCATGGATTCAGGAAGGGGTGGGGGTGAGAGAAGTTGGCAGGCGGCTGGGAGTGTCCCACTCCGTTGTCCAAAGGCTGCAGGAGCGCTTTAACAACACTGGAAGCGTCCAAGAACCAAGAAAGCCCCGCGTTACCACAGCAAGACAAGACCATTTTATCACCCTGTCAGCTCTGAGGATGAGGTCCGCTACAGCAAACACCATCAGAAGACAGCTTCACGCAGCCAGCAATGTTAACGTCAGCGACCAGACAATTCGCAACCGTCTACACGAGGCAAACCTGCAATCAAGACGGCCTTTGCTCACCCCAGCTCACCGTGCAGCGCGTTTGGCCTGGGCTCGGCGTCATTTGGTGTGGACTAGGCAACATTGGTCAAGGGTGCTCTTTACAGAAGAGTCTCGGTTCTCCTTGTCTTTCAACGACCGTCGAGTGAATGTTTGGAGGCGTCCACGGGAGCGTTTTGCTGATGCGACGGTGCGCGAGCATGACCGCTTTGGTGGTGGATCTGTCATGATGTGGGGTGGCTTCGCATTAAACTTCAGAACACCCCTGCTCCAAATTCATGGCAACTTAAACGGTATTGGCTACAGGGATGACGTCCTACAACCTAGGGTTCTCCCAGCTCTGCGGGCCATTGGGGAAGGTGCCATACTACAGGACGATAATGCCAGACCCCACCGAGCGCGTATCGTCAATGACTTCCTGCAGCAACAGCACGTCATAAGGATGGATTGGCCGGCTCGATCACCCTATTTGAACCCCATAGAACATCTGTGGGATGTCTTGGGTCGACAGACACGGGCAAACATCCCTCCAGGAGCTAATCTTGAAGTTCTGGCCCAAGTTCTCCAGCAAGAGTGGTTGGCCATCCCAGGAAACATCCTCCATAACCTGATACGGTCCATGAGACAACGATGCCAAGACTGCATTGATGCAAACGGTGGCCACACCCGATAATGACTCTATAGATTTTTGGTTTCTAAAGTTTTGATTTTGTAAATGAGGGGTATGTCCAGTTAAATTGACTTTACTCGAATTTTAAGCGACTGATGTCTCAAATCTTTTTCGTTATTGATGCAGAAATGATTGCGATAAAATATGATGAACTATTAAATTGAATTCGTGTTTCTGATTTAAAGAGAGACCCATATGTCCAAGTGGCCCTTGTATTATTTTGAGTAGTATATGATTTTACCACTGAGGGCTATTGTTGTTTTCCGCGCGCTTTGAGCATGACTGTTTCATGGAGTCCTGCACGACTTAAAAGACTGCAATCATCATCATCATCATCATCATCATCATCATCATCATCATCATCATCATCATCAAGAAAATGAACATAAACCAGGCGGTTTGAAAAGTTGAACTCAACTTTTGTGTGACACAGGAATATTTCTTTTTCTTTTGGACCATCCAGATAAACATCAGGCCCTTTCATTGGGTGAAATACATCGTCCCCTATACGCTTATGTGTCCGGGGACGTTAATCTATATAACAAACAAACAAACACTGGGCGAAAAGAAGCGAGTGCTGACATTTATAAAGCCACGTAGGATTTTTATTCAGTGTCATCGCCTTTACTTTTCTGTCTTCTCTTCTCTGTTCTGTCTTCTCTCTTCTCTTCCTCCTCCTAATCCTACTTGTGTGTGCTTTGCAGGCGGCGAGGACTTGGACGAGGCTTTGAAGTACTACAGGAATTCTTTGGCAATACGAAGGCAGTACCAAGACGTGGCACCAAGTGATCTGACGGCTTGTCTCAACAACATCGGAATGCAGTATGTCCGCCGTGGCCAACCAAGTAATGGGCATGAGTTGTGGATTGATCTTTTATGTTTTATGCTTTGTTCTCTCTACGTCCCGTAAATGGGCAACTCTGGACGCAATTCTTAATTCTTGCTGTCACGAACTCTTTCGTTTAGTAACTGTTTAGTGCACAGGCAACTATTCCCAGACGTTAGGTAACATTAAGGTGAACCGACATTATATTGAAACACAAAAGATCGAGACGTCTGTACATGGAACCGACATATAATCGAAACGTCTTAAAATTGAATCGACATATGATCGAAACATCTTAAAATCGAACCGACATATGATCAAATCGTCTATAGATCGAACATATATATGATCGAAGCGTTTGATTGCATCGAACCGACATATGATCGAAATGTCTTAAAATCGAACTGACATATAATCGAAACCTTAAACGTTTTAAAATCGATCCGATATTTGATAGAAAGGTCTTAAAATCGAACAGACATTTGATCGAACCGTCTTAAAATCGACAATTGATCGAAGCGTCAATGCATCGAATGATGTAAATATCGAATGGACAACATATCGATGGGACAAAAAAGCAAAGTGCCATTTAATCGAACGTTTTCGATATTTTGTTGTTTTTATATTTGTGTATATTTTTCAATCAATCGAGCTAGTAATAATTCTGTGAGACAAAACTGTTTTTCGATATTTTGTCCATTCTATTTTATTCGATATTCCATATTATTTTTCGGTAATATGAGGTTCTATTTATACTGTCTTTTCGATCATGTAACGTTCGATCAAGTGTCATTTCGATCTTCTTGCGTTTGATATCCCGTCTTTGGAGCCAAAGAAGTTTGGATCACTTGTCTGTTCGATATATTGATGATTCGATTGGGAGACGTTTCGATTATGTGTCGGTTCGATTTAAATACGTTTCGATCATTTGTCGGTTGGATCTAAAGACGCTTCGGTCAAATGCAACTTAGATCTATAGACGTTTGGATCATAATTTTTCGATCAACCGTCGTTCGATCTTCAGTTTGTCGACACAACGTCATACAACCGGTAACAATTATTACTAACCAAGTTAGTGGTTGCATGCGTACAGTTCAGTACTCGTAAGAGACAGAGAAATATTATGAAGATGAAGAAGAAGGAGGACGACGATGATGATGTTGATGGTGACGACGAATACGGCGTTGACAATGATGGTGATGATGATGGTGACGATGATGATGGTGCTGATGATGATGATGATGAGTTTTACGCCACAGTTTTCTTCTACTCTGTGTTAAGGAGAGGCTCTGCAATACTTGAAGGAATGCCTCGCGATCCGCCTTAGAGAACCCCGCTGGCATTTCAGCACTGGACTGACATACCAACACATTGGCTGTTGTAACTTAAAGCTGTAAGTGGGCAGTATAGGATTCACCAATAAGCTCTTACTCTTATTGAGTGATGGCCCCCAGGTAGAGGGTGTCACTATAAACTAGTCCATGCAAGAAAGAGAGGTCTCAGAACTTGTGCAAAAGAGATAAATGAACTAAATATTAAAAATTGCGTTATTTTCAGCAATTAAAACAAAATTCAACCAAATCTTAAACCTAAAAAGATATTATCTAGATATTATAAGACACATCGCCTATTCACACACCGCCCCTTTTACTTGCTTTCAAAGGAAACTATGTTATCTCTTTTAAAAAAGCAACTTACATGAATGAGCGATGGAGCTCTCTTCAACTTTTTAGCTGAGTAACACTGGCTACTTTCATGAAAATATTAATTAAACCGATGAGATTGTTAGCATAGCAGCTGCACTAAATGTTTGCATTGTGGATGATCAACAGCTGTAGAAACTGTTTCAGGGCAGAGTACCAGGAGGCCGTCATGAATCTGGAAGCGGCGGATGAAATCTACCAAACCTGCACTCCCAAGCATGAATCCAGATGCAAGGCGACCTTGACGTTGGTTCATGCACGCGGCATGTTGCAGGCGAGTTTCAGTGAGATCCAGCAATACCTGGAGGTACTTGTTTTGCTGTATCTTCCTCATCATGTTTTGTGTGTTCACTTTGGATTGAGGATCGGGACTTTTAGGTGTCGTAGTAGGCTACGTAATTGTGGTCTTAATATTCGCGCTGATGTACAATGCTCAATGCGCACAGGCGCTTGCATCCCGACATGCGAGCGCCTATGCTGGTGACACGTCCCCTTTCTGATATTTATAGATAACCGTAAGAGAGACGCGTCACAGGCATAGGCGCTCGCGTGTCCAGATACAAGCACCTGTGCCAGTGCGGTCCGCGCGGTCTTGCCCCCAGTATAGACAAGTTACAATGCAGCTGCTCCGCGTGCCCTTGTTTCTGTTTGATCGCTTGTGCGTTTGTTTATCTTGTGCGCACCGCGTGTTTATTTCAGCCTGTGTCTTGTTGCGAGGTCAGCATGCCAAAAGCACTGACAGCGCTTACTAAGCAGTTTGTGTTTTACCGTTTAATAGTCACAGAAACAGCAACAGCTAGATAGCTCAAGGCGCTGGCTAATACAGGATATAACTTAAACCGCCCGAAGCGCCCAAAGGCGCTGGCAGGAAATACCTTAAACCGCCCCAAGCGGCCACTTGCTTTCTTAGGCGCATCTGTGGCCTACCGGAGGATCTACGTCACACAAAATAACCATGACGATGATGTAGAGGATCTATGTCACACAAAATAACCATGATGATGATGTAGAGGATCTATGTCACACAAAATAACCATGATGATGATGTAGAGGATATGTCACACAAAATAACCATGACGATGATGTAGAGGATGAAAACCATGATTAAAAGTTGATGACAGTTGTTTCCCTTGATCTACTGAAATGAGTCGGTACCACAAAAACTGGGCTAAAAACTGCAATGAACAATCAGTATGTCCACACATCATTGGTATTTGTTTCAGGACATTTGTAAACTGGCCAAGGACCCAGCATTCACCCTCAGTGATGATGGTATTATGGTGATGATGTCAACCATTGAACACTACGCACAGCTGGAGGGATGGGTTTCACCCAAAGTTACTTCTCTGATAAAGTGGGCACAAGAGGTAGACAGTGTTTCACATTCAGAAAGTGCCAGGTCAAAACACCGCCAATACCTCATACTGTTGGAAATGCTTATTTTGGGGCTCTCTGTGTGTGTCAGTGTTTGGAAATACGTTTGCATGGCTTGCCGTCTTGTTATTTAATTAATCGTTTTTATATAGCGCTTCTACAGCTCAAGAGCTGCTCAAGGCTCTAGCCTACACAGGAGCCACCCGGGGCGCCCCTTTGCTGCCCTAGGCGTTATCGTCTAACGCCAAGACGACTCAGTGCTATCCTGAATAATAGATGTTTCAGCAGCTTTTATGTTTTGAACTTTTTTTCTTTTTCAGTTGCTTTCAAAGTATCGCGGTGAGCGCAACGAGCGAGTTGCGGCTCACCACCAAATCGTCACCGAAATCCTTGCAATGAACGAAACTGGTGAAGACGGGCATGAGCAGATCGACTCTCTGACGTCACGCATTGTGAAACTGTGCCAGCCCTGCTTGACCTTCCCCGAGAATGCTGACGTCACATCGCTATGGAAACGCTTGGAGGAGGAAGGTCATAAGTTCAGATCTGTGTTTTCACATTTACGCCATATCAAAGTCTATGAGGACAGTTTGGCCAAAGACAACTTTCAGTACGCAATACAATTATTTTATTGTATTTTTTGTCGTTTTTTTTTAAAATAGTTCTTTTATAGTGCTTTTCCAGCTCAAAAGCTGTTCAAGCCGATACAGGATCTTAAGTCAAGCCGATACAGGATCTAAGTCAAGCCGATACAGGATCTAAGTCAAGCCGATACAGGATCTAAGTCAAGCCGATACAGGGGCCCACTTGCAGCCTTAGACAATCCTTGGCGACCGGGTACATGGGTACTGGGTTGATTGTGAAGTCGGCAGGATCTTTAAAGTACGTGCGTGAGTGCACAGATTACACCTCAGCTTAATACCTCTACTCTCGTCCCGGGGATGTATTTATTTATTTATTTATTTATTTACTTATTTACTTACTTACTTACTTACTGAAAATTAAAGCTATACTTATTTATTTAATTGTATGCTTGTTGTTGGTATTTTTTAACCATACCAAATCAAAATTCGGTATCCACGCGTATCTGATTTGTGTAGACAAATTTTAACCACCTTCAGCGTCGATGGAGTCTCTTTATCTATCTGTCTGTCTTACATGGACTCTATCTGTCTTCGATGGAACCTGGATTTCTGAATTTAAAGAGCTCGGCTTAAGTTTTCAATATTCATTAATATTTATTTACGAAAATCTATCATCGTATTTGTGTAGGATTAAGTCGTACAGAATAAAAACGAAAACAAAATTCCTTATTAAATCAACGGGTGAAAGAGAGTTTTGAACCAGAAACGTCGTGAGTCTGAAGTCTTTCTGTACAACGTTTACGCTTGTAACTTTTCATTTTCAGGAAACCTGGTTCGTGCTCAGCAACAGACCCTAAGAATCAGATTTCGGAGCTCTCCTGCTGGAACCGACACGGCCACATCGGCAACCCAACAGTAGTAGCTGTTGTACTTAATTGCATGGAGACACAAACTGGAGACGTTGTGTCGTCACAGTGTGGGGTATTGATACAGCACGGAGAATCTGTGGAACAGCGCTGTCCACAAACAAAATCCTACAGTTCCGTCCTACAACCAAACACCGTCTCTCCAGCTATGCACCCATCTCCAACAGGAATGCTTCTCGCATCTGTAAAAGCAGTCCCCGTCACCCCAGCGGTGAGCACAATTCCAACTGGAATATCCTCTACCTGTGCGTCTATCCTATCCAGCCCTGTTGCAGCAATAACCTCAAGTCAAGCTATTTCGTTGCCTCCCATTTCTGCAGAATTGGACCCAGTCTCTCCAGCAATGCACTCTAGCTCTGGCACGGTGAACCCACATCCTACGACAATGTCCACTAGCCGCGCAGCATCATCTCACAGTCCTGCTGCAACAGTAGCCTCAAACCGTCGTGCTGCAACGACCTCAGAATTTGTAAAAATGACCGCCATCTCTCCAGCACTGCATTCCAGTTCTCCGGCAAACCCCCCAAGCCATGAAGGAGTGTCCCAAAGCCATGGAACAAGGTCCCCCAGCCATGTTGCAGAAATTACTCCCACCTATCCTCCATTACCCTCCAGTTGTCTTGAAAAATCCATAAGTAATAAAGGAATGTCTCCAGTGAATGAAACGAGAATCAGAAGCCATGAAACAATGTGCAAAAGGAATGAAGCAACGCCCCTAGTGAATGAGCCAATGTCCGCAAAGAATGAATCACCTTCAACAAAGATTCATGAAACAGGATCCACAAGCCCTGAAGCCATTTCAACAAGCCATGAAGCAGTTCTCTCAAGCCATGAAAAAATTCTCCCAAAGAATAAAGGAGTGCCTGTGTCCCAGCAACCGCAAAACCAATACCAGAGCCAAGTTGAGGTCGTTGGCATTCCCACTAGACAGTCGTTCACAGAGGCGGCATCACAAACTGACAGTCACGAACTACAACATCCTACAGCCAACGTTTGGACTGACCATCAGACACAAACGAGTCTCATTGCTTCAGCAGGGAGTGTTTATTCACGTCGGGCCAGTTTTTCAGACAACGCCTCAAAGGAAAGGGTTATCTATTCCCTGTCGTCATCATCATCTTTATCGTTATCGATTACAACTATTTCCACTGAGACGAGCTTGATGAGTTCTTGGAGTAACGATGATAATACCATTTCCACTGAGACAAGCGTCATGAGTTCCTGTAGTGACGATAATATGGTCAGGCAGAATGAGCCGTGTTGCATGTGTTTAAGGAACGTGACGCCCGAACAGGAAGAGTCATCCAGTGTAAATACGCATCGTTATGGGTCAGCGGTTTCAGACAATGTGAGCACGAGCTTTGTAATCTTGCCACGTAACTCGTCACAGAGTCCCCAATTACAACTCAGCGTGCGTGCTTCGAGTCCGTCACGAGCTGACCCGAATCTCTTCATGAAAACTGAGTTGCTTGCTGCGACACTTAATCCATCGGAATCTTCAACTCTGGCCAGCAGCAGTACGGGGATTGACAATGTCAACAACCTAGGCAGGTCTGAGGAACCTGGCGAGGCACTTCTCAATCATAATCTCCTGCAGCAGCACCAATCGAACGTCATGGCCAGTAGGATTCCGATGTCGGACCAAGCCATGGCGGCGCACCGTCACAGTACGTCCATGGCGTCAGAAAGAGAACGGAAAGACGTCTCGTTGAATGAACACGAAATGGGTTTAGCAGCTGTGGATGATCAAGTCCGCAAGCTGAATTTCTTGCAGCAACCATCGTTTCAAGCGTCACAACCACAACCATCTTTGAACTTTCCTATCCTGGCACAACGTTCGCTTTTCCCTTCCAGTCAGTCACAACCTAGGGACAATTCTTCCCAGGACACCTGTCGTGTAGGTGTACTAGAGAGCGGGTTTCATTCCATACACCCACATCAACAGGCTTTCCCAGAGCTGGGTGTTGAGCGCACTAGCGCATGCCACGTCCAGACAACTTCAGCCGGACATGACCTTCAGGCGTTCAATCAGTCACATTTACAACACCCACAAGATCACCAAGGGAAAGAATTCAATATTCAAAGGGAGCTCACTGCTTCTTCGCAATATAATTTGGCACAAGCATACCAAGGAAGAGATCTCAATGTTCATCAAGCGGAAGTTACCGTTTCAGCACAACATTATGGTGTACAACCAGAAGTAAGTACATACGAGAACAACTATCGGGAGGAAAGCTACCCCATACCACAGGGATCAATGACGGAATATAAAGCCCTGTTATATGAGCCCAGCCTCCTCCAAAGTCGGCAAAACGATGCTTCACTCTTGAGTCAGACGCAGTACACAGACTCGTGCTGTTCAGCTCAGCACCACGCACAAGAACTTCAACATTCACCGCCATATCATGATCCAGGCCACGCTTATGACAGTGATTCAGAGAATTTAGGAACTGATCTAGAACGCACTGAAGACCTTTCTCAAGAGCATTCCAAAAATCAAAAACCCTAACAAGTCCTTGATTGTAGGCATGAAAGATTTTGGTGTAATTATCCACAATCTTTGAAGCTGTATTTATTTATTTATTTATTCATTGATTTCTTTTTGTTAATCGTGTTTGAATATTTAATATCAAAATAGTGTCGACAGTGACAATATGTTAAGATCAAGAATAATTGACCTTCTGGACAGTCACTGTTATTCTTATTCGCTCCACGCCCCCACTCACCCCTCCTAACTGAGTGTGTCAGTCTTCCCAATATTTATGCTCATATTAAATTATTCCAGTGCAGTATTCATTTCAGTATTCAGCGTTTTTTTAACCGAACTGATCACTGGGTATTTATTCTGTATTAAGAAGGCTTCTAGCCTACTCCCCGTGTGTTCCCAGCTTTAGAGTAGTGTTAAGTGTACTAATTGTATTAATATGAGGTATTATTCATGTCAGTTGACATGTGTTTTTTCCCAGGTTTGCTAAAACACTGGTCAGAACTTTATTATTTTATTGGTTAAGCTGTTGAATGTATTGTGAGTGATTAGTTGGTTGCTATTTCTTTATATTAATGATTTTTCTTTTCATTTCTATGGGTTTGTTCTTGCGTTTTGTTTTAATGTTTTGATACTTGTTTTGATAGTCAAAATAGGATTTGATTTTGTTGAACTGATAATTGCGTGTGCTTTTACTGTTTCATATTTTTTTAAGAGACAATCATTTTGTGTGATAGAATTAGTTTCAATTCATTTGGTGCATTTGTGATATCAGATTATAGAGAGAGTCTCTAGTATTTATGAATGAATACAGTAACGAACATAGAAGAATAATGTCCACAACCGCCATTGGCGATATGGCAGACGGGAATAACCATCTCGGGGAAGAGAGGTTGGGATATAAATCAACACTGAACCGCCACAACAGCCACACAGCTAAGGAAAAAAATTTTCTGGGACCATTTTGGAATTCGAACATGGGTTATCGGTTAGCTAGGTGAACGCCCTACCACTGAGCTATTGTGGTGAGCTATGTGTAAGCGCACTACCACTGAGCTATTGTGGTGAGCTAGGTGAACGCCCTACCACTGAGCTATTGTGGTTAGCTAGGTGAACGCCCTACCACTGAGCTATTGTGGTGAGCTAGGTGAGCGCACTACCACTGAGCTATTGTGGTTAGCTAGGTGAACGCCCTACCACTGAGCTATTGTGGTTAGCTAGGTGAAAGCCCTACCACTGAGCTATTGTGGTTAGCTAGGTGAACGCCCTACTACTGAGCTATTGTGGTTAGCTAGGTGAACGCCCTACTACTGAGCTATTGTGGTTAGCTAGGTGAACGCCCTACTTCTGAGCTATTGTGGTTAGTTTTGTGAACGCCCTACCACTGAGCTATTGTGGTTAGCTAGGTGAACGCCCTACCACTGAGCTATTGTGGTTAGCTAGGTGAACACACTACCACTGAGCTATTGTGGTTAGCTAGGTGAACGCACTACCAATGAGCTATTGTGGTGAGCTAGGTGAACGCCCTACCACTGAGCTATTGTGGTTGGTCAATTTGCATTAGTTATCAGAGTGTATCACTGTATTACAATATTATTAGGCATGTTGCCACTATACTAATACTAATGTCAGTACAATGGACATTTTTGGATAAAGTAAATAATAATAGGCCAAAATTGTGCTTTTAATTTGGTGGATGCGTGTGTTTGTCTGTGGGTCTCTCTCTCACTCTCTCTCTTCCTTTCTCTCTCTTTCTCTCTCTTTCTCCCTCCCTCTCTTTCTCCCTCCCTCTCTCTCTCTCTTTCTCTCTCTCAACCCTCATTTACATCTTTAGTCGTTTCTATTTCCATCATCGTCGTAATATCAGCAACAGCAGCAGCATCACTTTGACCCTAAAGAATTTTTTTAATCATTTCTCTTTAACGTCTGCCTTTCCCATCATCACTGTCATCATCATCATCGTCATCATCATCACGAGAAGAATGATAGTGGCAATGAGATCGAGTCACGGAGAGAGGCATTTGAATCGGGAGGAGGGGGGGGGGGAGTGGAGGCACACAGAACCAGCCACAGGCACAAGGGAAATGTTATAGCAGCCTTCTAGAGCAGGCCTACTGGTACTTGCCACTGTATACTGACAAGTAAGGACTTGTTGATAATATCCCAAGGTGTTTAGCCATCAAGTGCATGAACAACAACTGTGAGAACAAGACTAGTTTAATTGGCTTAATAAAGGAAAAGAAAAAAAAAGGAAAGAAACTGTTAAAAAGAAGAATGATATAAAATATATGCTTGTATTAAACTATGTTTTACAAAATATGTTTTACTGAAACACAATATTATAATGTAAAAACCTGTTTACAATAAAGAGTGGAAAACATGAATATTACTGTGAAAGTGTTAAAGACAACTGCAGGAACAAGGATTAGGTATAGGTATACCCATGATAATATACATATATACAGCTATGTACAACATATACAGTTTTCATTTTAAAAAAAATAATAACAAGCATGCCCATGATACAAGGCACGCTTGAACATGATAAACACATAACAAAGTTACAAGTAGAAGAAATCAGTGCGGAAAACGGATAAAACACAATAATGCAGAATTCACACACTCTACAAAGACGGTAAAGAAAGTGAAGAAATACTGATTATTGAAAACAAAACAAACCACATACAAAGTTTACAATCATTTCAGATCCATGCAGGACAAAGACCAATAATAAGCAAAATCATGCATTTGCATTTTATGTGCATGTGAGAAAAATACTAACAAATACACAGACAGACAAAAAGTGTGTCTGAGAAGGTGTTTTGTTCGTGTCTTGTTTGTGTGAATAAATAAATAGTACTCACAGATGATGATAATGGTGATGATGATTGTGATGATGATGACGATGAGGATGAGGATGAGGAGGACGTAGTTTTGTATAGTGCAGGTATCCATTGCGCTTGAGAAGGAAAGAGAGAGTGGCCATCATATGTTTAAAAGCTCAAATGTATGTACGCTACTTTAATATGCAGGTAGGACCGAGTTCAGCATGAGTTTTTTTTTAAAAAAAGTCTTGAGAGACTTCCTGAAGCCAGCTGACGACTCATTCATTCAAAGCAGCTAGTGTTCCAGCCGACTAGGTCAGGCAGTTGATCAGAATGTATGCAATTGTCTGTGTTTTCTAATTGTTTTGATAGATACAGGACAGTAAGCATGGTTGAGGACATTCCAAAACACATGGCGAATTTCTCCATCAGGATGCAGATACAGATGTTTTATCCATTTTCATATTCCATACCTCACTATGACAAACAACTTCTGCTACAACATTCACTACCACTATTACTACCTCTACCACTACCATTACTACTAATACGAGAATTTATAATGCGCACATACCTCACTACATGCACAAGGTGCTATTGCTACTAATACATGTATTACTACCACTCCGGCTCTTGTTGCTGATGAAATCTTACCTGAATTGTGATCTTTAATTGGGGGAGGGGGATGTGCATTTTAAAGAACGCGCTCCCCATGATAATGTCTGTTAGTCACGGAATGCCTACAATTAATTTTCTGTTATTTCATTTGTGAAACTACCGCCACTACAATAAAGTGATGACTGATGGTATTTTGTCAAGATTCAAACCGTAACTTTAACTTTTCGTTACAGTTCAAGTGAGAAGATTTATTTTGCCTTCTTTTCTGGTGTGACAATGATGTCTGGGGCTGTTTGTGTCATCTGCTCTTTCATAAGATGATGCAGTCTTTCTTTTTTATTTGTTATGCTCCATGCTCGTCTTTTCAGCAAATTAACAACAGCATGGACTTGTTCGCCAGCTTGTTCGCCACGGAACGCCATTCCAATTCCCCACCTCCTTATCCACTTTGTGATATGCGTTTCTAAGATGTGTTGCTTGAGTGTGACATTTACACATTTTTCACAGCTAAACTGTTCTCGGAATGTAAACATGTACAATTCAATAGCTTCCTCAATTTCAGGGATTTCAGTTTCTTGGATTGAATTGTTATGTGCAACCAGCTCGTGTAGGCTATTGAATATTGTATGTTGAGTCTTAAAAAATCTGTACGAATTTGCCATGCTCTGGTATGGATATCTGCCAACGATGACAGCGGCACTGCTGCATTTGGGATGCTGTCGACAATATCTTTGATGACTTCCTTCTGCATATACTTGTTACAGTGATTGCCAATCATGGCGCCGCTGTTGTAGACCTGTCTTGTGATATGTTTATGTAAGACAGCTTCAACAGCAGCGACAACTGGTCCTTCATATGATGCAAATTCTAATTGACTATAGTTTATTTTATCACCTAGGTTTCGCATCGTGTGCATGTTTCTGAAACAAACTTTAAATTCGCTGGTTGTGTGTAACATTATATCTGGAAGATCTGCTGGTTTCTGTTTTGATAGTGCATCTGCAAGTTGTTTGTCTAGACTGTGACACTGAACTAGAAGTGCGTCATGATGTTTCTTGACTACACCCAGAAGAATGCGCAGGTAGGGTGGACATACATGGTCTATTTCTATGTTCCAAATGGGGTCTCGTGTTACATTAAAGTATAGCTTTGCATCTAATTTTTGGCAGCCTTGTTTTTCATAGTTTATGTAATCTCTCTTCAAACTGCCTATGTGTCTTCCTGGCATCGCTTCATCTCCTGGGTATGACTGCATTTGTTCTCTTGACGATTTACACCATAAACAACAGTGTGTGCTTGATGGCCCTGAAATACCATACATCTTAAGCAAAAAGTCTAGATCACCAAACATAAAGACCCTAAGCTGTTTGTCCCTCCAAACTCCCAATTTCAACCTCTCAATTTCTCCTTTTAATGGGCCTAGAATGGATGCAAGATTTTCATTGGTGTCTTTACATTCAGCCAAAACAATCATATGTGCATTTTCTTTAGCATTGGGGCTTTCTACATTAAGAACTTGCAAAACCATCTTGAAGCTTCCCCCCAACTTCTCCCCTCCCCCCTGTGGTCTCCACCTAGTTTTATCCATACTTCATCTGTTGGGATGTTGCCATCATGCCAGTCTAGCATTTTCTGTTCATGATACTTTTCCAGCAAATTTAACACGAGTTGGGTTATGTCTCTGATCAACGCCACATGCTCTTCTTTTTCTTCACACCTTCCTGAATTTTTGATAGTTTTGATTTGTTTATCTTCTACAACGATCTCACCAAACATTGCCCACTTTTGAAACTCTCTTTCTGTGTGTTCACTTGTCATTGAAATCCCATGTGATCGGTTCAATTGCCTAAGTTTTTTTCTGCCTATTCCATGGCAAATTAAGTTGTGACCTCATATGTGTTGCTTGTTTTGCAGAGATAATTGGTGCAAAACATTTGGTGTGTGTAAGAATTTGTCTTTTTCTGTGTGGCTTGAACTTTCAATTCTGTCCCCTGTTGTTTCTCCAAGTCTTCTTGTGTGGATCCTGAAATGTCTTTTCTGAGTTTAGTGATCTCAGCTGCCCTTTTTTTTTCTTAAAGGGCTGCTTGCTAATGAAGGTGTCTTTCTAGCTTTTACTATCTTTTTCAAAACAATGGACTGTCCTTTGGTTTTACAAATAACGGTTCGTCTGTCATCTGATTGACTCATTTTGATCTGAACCAAACATGTTAAATAGGCCTCTTCTCTTGTCAGTGGTGCTGCTAGCTGGTTAAGAGGTTGGATTGAGTTTGTTTGTGTTTGCTCACTGTCCGTTTGTGATGCAGTCTGCTGTGCTTGTGTGTTGCGCAGGTGTGGGACACTGCTGTGTGGTAGTGACACATGAGCTGGATGTGCAAGTATCTGTTGCTTGTCTGTCTCTATCAGATGTCACTCCCTTCTTTCCCAAGAAGTCTAGAAGTCGCGTTTTTACATTGACTCGTACGGGAGTAGATGTAACTGTTGGCTGGAAACTAGTGTCAGTGGCGGTGTTAGTGGAAGTGACAGTCGAGTTATGCGTAGCCGTTTTAGTGCATCCATATTTTTCAGTTTTTTTCTTTATGCGTCTTTCAATTGAGCTCCTGTTCACCTGTTTATACTGACTACAAACTGCAAAGTCATTGACCCGTATGTTGGGATTTGGACCTAAAGCAATAATCATGTAATATAATGTAATGTTGGGATTGTACACTGACCACAGATGCTGTGAACCCTCAATAAGCTTTGCTTTGCAGCTATATGACGCAACAAACTGGTGTCAGGTCATAATTTGATTTTTCGTGTGCGCTGTTGACATGTGATGCATAATGTACTCGGATGGACTATACCATCAGTCTCAACAGAATACTGCGAACCATAGGTATCCAAAAGTTCAGATGCCACGGTTTTACTGAACCTATGTTTTGTATGTTTTCAATCTTTCTCCACACAATCTGCATAATGAGTTTAACTTATCTCTGTAATACTGTTCTGTATGAGCTATTTGAGATCCACTATCCATTTTAATGTGATATGTGTTACCTCCTACTTCTTCCGTATATATGCAATAAACTAAAAGCTAACTGAAACTTTCCAGTGCAACATAAACTAGGTCTTCCACATGAATTAAAGACAAAACTAGCTGCAGTAAACTCTAAGGAATTAATTGGGTGCCTAAGTCAAGTCTTGGTACCGTTACCTTTAAGATGCCCAGTGATGGAAGTGGCTCATTATTACATCATGGGAAGTCATCTTGGCATCAAGAAGACGTCGGACAGAATCCAGGCAGCGTTCTATTGGCCAGGACTTCATGCTGACGTCAGCCGTTTCTGCTGACCAAGTGACATTTGCCAAAAGACCATACCTCGAGGAAGGGTCTGTATAGATTATACAGACAAACAAAAACAAACATATTAACAAATAAGGAATTGGCACAGCTAAAAGAAGAAACAATAACGCAACAAACATTAACAACAAACAAAGAAAAACCAATACAAACAATGCAATCATCAAATAAGGATGTATATTATTTATGTCTAGCCAGTGCAGTAGGTGAAAGTGGGTGCATAATATATAAATACCACCAAAAGAAAAAGAAACCCACAAAACCACTTGTAGAGAAAAACATGGAATCATCTCCATCATTGAAGCCATCATTGGATTTGTTTTCAAAGCAGTATTTTTTTTATTTTATTTTTTTAAATAATATATAAAAATGAGTGTACCATATGAACAAACAATTGTAAATCTTGGATACCATAGTGCTGTTTTAGTTGGCCTAAATACAGCTTACACTATAATTGCAAAATATCTTTTAAAATGAAAGCTATTGAATTGGGAAAGATGGATCTTTCAGATGTTGGTAAACTGGTTGGCATCTTTTCATTATCCTTATTTACTTGGGACTATCTTGTTAAATAAAAGATCATTCCCTCGGACATTAATGTGTAACGTTACAACCATAATGCAGTGTGTTGTGCTTTAAAAAAAGATTGGTTGTAATTTTTTTGGGTTTAAAATGGTATATTTTATTTAAATTCCAACCACCTACTGCCTTGAACCACAGGCTCAAGAAATATGCATATTTATTAGCAGGTGATGGAATTTACAGAGTGTTTTTGGAGTGCTTTTAAAACGCTCTTAAAACAGCAAATATTATAATGAAAGGACGCCGTTGTGATGATATCTTACAAGGGGAATAAGACTTGTAGATAGATGGGCGTTAAGCTACCTCTATCAGACGATCTTTTACCAAAAATCCAAAGCGATGTGAGAGACTAATCATGGTGCTTGGTCACATAAAATTTATATTTGTTCTCAGGTTTTAAAGTATCAATTGGCTCACTTTAAGAAATGCTTTTTACTAATCAAAGGACTAGTTTACTTGGCCTCAACTCAACACGTCGAGGTTGTGGAGGAGGATCCATTGCGTGTTTATTGTCAACAGAAGCTCCTAAAAGTGTCTGGTAATAGCTAAGCGATTCTTCTAACCTAAAGTACGTTCTATGATGCAAAACAGTGCATAGTTCCAGTCACGAGTTTTATTTTGGTTTGGTGTTATTGAGTCATGCTGGAATGTTCAAATTTTTTCTCGATTGCAGAGAGGCTATATAAATAATGCACTGTTTGCTTGTAGAAGAGATTGATGATGATCAAGTAATTTTTGGAAAGTGATCTTGAATGCAGTTGTTGATGTTTGCTGAATAAGATTGAAAAACCTTATACGACGACTCCTGCCTTGTTGCTGAGTGAACAGGCAGCATGGATAAACGTATTCGAGTTACACTTATTAAGATTCAATCATCGGGGCTGAATCGGCTATTGTTAAATAACAGTGTAACAGAGAGAAAGATATTTTGGTTCAAAACCTTTTAAGGCGATTTTTAAAGTTTGCAATGGTAAAACCATGTTTAATGTGATGTGGTTTGTTTTATCGCATATATGTCTTGTCGTCTTGTTTGTTGGTTGGTTAGATTTTATTAGTAAAGCCAGTTTTATCTACATCTTTTATCATATGTTAATGTTAGCGGTCTAGTCTGATTTTGAATAGTTTTGTGTCCTGATTCGGCTCTTTGCAGTCCGCTGGACCCTGTAAACATTGAATTTTTAATATAATCTAATCTACTGTACTCTACTCTAATCTAATCTAATCATCATCATCATCATCATCATCACCATCGTCGTCATCGTCGTCGTCGAACAATATTTGAAGATAAACTCAACAAGCCAAGAATTTCAGTAAATCTTGTACAACTGTTTATTTCAAACTGTTTATTTCACTCTCAAAATGATGATGATGAATATTGGTAGATTACAAGAACATACTGTCAGCCATTCTATCACGATACCCGCATTAAACATAATTATAAACATTTAACATACCACTATAGGACTATTGCGCAGTTCTAAATATATTGTACAAATGACTGACACTTCTACATTTTCGCACATCCATAAATATATTTTAGATTGATGAGTATACAATGTTCATTGCACAGTAATAAATATATTGTAAAACTAACAGAAATACATTGTAATGGATAATGTATAGTAATGTTTATTGCACAGTAATAGATACGTTTATTGCAATTATTCAATATTACGGTTATTGCACATTACGAACTCTATTGCAAATGATGAAAACATTTGTTTGGACAACACAAAATAAAATTGTAAAAATAAATGTATTATTTTTGCCACAGCGCTAAATGAATGGTTAAATGAATTTCTCACATGTATCACTATATTGCACAGGAAGGTTTTACTCAAAACTATAATAATATTGCACACTGACATATTTACTGCAGAGAATTGCAACGTGATTAGCATAGTAATTAAGAGTATTGCACATTTCACAACAACAACAATAAAGTGACAATATTATGATGATTGCACAGTAACCTATTAAATCCATTGAACAGTGATAGATCATCGGTCTTGTTTATATTATAGTTGCTATTGTAGACATGCTGTTAATGATCATGATATTTTAATGGGAGAAAATCCAAGCTGGGAATGTCTGTAAATGTTTGATGTGTTCAAACTGTTTTGCAAAACAAAAACTGCACTCAAACAGCAACTTTATTTTGATGCGTGAAAAAACTGATACGAATCTTAATATGAAATTGCATTTTTTGATAGCCATGTTACTTATGTAGTTGAAACTGAAGTTTTATGCAACAAGTAGGCTGACAAGAAATAATTGAAGTTTTATGCAACAAGTAGGCTGACAAGAAATAATTGAAGTTTTATGCAACAAGTAGGCTGACAAGAAATAACTGAAGTTTTATGCAACAAGTAGGCTGACAAGAAATAACTGAAGTTTTATGCAACAAGTAGGCTGACAAGAAATAACTGAATCTGAAATATCACATTTGCATTTATTATCAATATCACAGTAATCCAGCATTGGAACATTAATAATGAAATCCCTCAAAAAAATTGAAACATATATGATTCAAATCTGAAATGATTGGGACAGATATAATTTCTACAAAGATATAATATGTATAGTTAGAATAAACTACAAGACATCAAGAAACGTTTTACTTTTTTTATATTTTCTATTGTCTTTTTAAACTTTACACAAAATTCATTCAAACTATAGGCCTAGTCCCTGCTAAAGAAATCTAATAATCCTTTCAAAATCAAGAATAATTTCAAAATTATTTTAATAATTTGAAAGTGGACACAACTAGGAACAAAGGATTTGACACACACAAAAAGGCAGGATTTCAACAAGTGTTGGTACAAAATAATGACAACAGAATGGATGAGAAGAGAACAGATTAACAGGAAAAAAAAAGAAAAAGAACTTTACAGAAACGGAATAAACTTCATAAAACCAGACGAAGGCAAAGTTAGATAGAATAAATGTATCAATTAATGAATGCATAAATTAATGAAATCCCTTATAGCATACAAAGATGAGAATGCTTAAGGCCTGAATGACACACAACAGAAGACAACAAATATTACACCGTTAAAAATGAAATGCATGGCAATTCACAAACATTTATGGGCTCAGTTCCAATATAAACGTTCGCTTGTCAATTTTACCCAAAAACTCTAAAAGTAAACACAAAATCTTACACACGCTTATACACATGGAAATAGGTGATAAGGCAACCATTAGTGAGTCTAAGTCAAATACTATAATAAATGATTATTTGCTTCTGATTCTTACTCACACCACTTATAAGTTATGGTGGATATTTTTCCTGTAGTTGAAACAGTAGCCTACATGCTTCAAAATGTATATATTTTATTTCGTTTTGGTGTCCCTGCTCGCTTCTCATGACTTGATTTTTATGGTCTCACATTGGGTTAGGTTAGTGTTTTTGTGTATTAGGATTTTGATTCACACAATGGCTATCCTGTGGCTTGTTGTAAGCAAGTATGAATTCCTGCGCCATGGCTTTATGTTTATTCTTACAACGGCTCCGTTTCGATCATTTTTTACAAATGAGAATACACGCTGCTGAGAAGAAGAAAAAATAAAGTCTTTTTCCTCACAATGTGCACAGTTCATTGAGACATTGAGGTATAGCAATGAACTATAAATAAGTGGGCGTTTTTTGTTGGTGTTTATGATTCATACAATGGGTTGTCCAGGCCTGTGGATCGTGTAGATCTCATCTCTATAGCCCTGGACTGGCCGGCGCCGGTGTACCTGAAACACATAGAGGTACAATCACAGATAATAATAATAATAATAATAATAATAATAATAATAATAATAACAACAACAACAACAACAACAACAACATGATAATAATAATAATAATAATAATAATAATAATAATAATAATAATAATAATAATAATAATAATAATAATAATAATAACAACAACAACAAAATCAACAACAACATGATGATAATAATAATAATAATAGTAATAATAATAATAATAATAATAATAATAATAATAATAATAATAATAATAATAATAATAAATACATAAAAAGGCAGATATTGCATTATTATTATTATTATTATTATTATTATTATTATTATTATTATTATTATTATTATTATTATTATTATTATTATTATACCAACTACACGCTTTTCTCCAAATCACCAATCAGATTCAAAGCTCGGCGATCTATACCAATGTACATGCTCACATGTTTTACAGACTGTGGCATGCACAACAAACACACATCTAGTACCCAAAAATAAAGGTGTGAAGGCAGGAAAATCGCTATAAGAACACGGAAAATAATGTTCAAATTTTATTTTTGAAAATTTAATTAGATGAACTGCATTCAATAACATTATTGAAGGGAGGGAGGAAACCCGAGTACCCGGATAAACCCAGGGTGACGTAAAATGTCGGGTACCTTGGTCACGTAAGTTCGCCCCTTGATGGAACGGAACCTAGGAACCTTGGACCTAAGAAACCGGCGACTATCCCACTGCGCTACCACGACACCCTTTAACTGGGATTAACTGACGTTACGTGCATGTAAACAGTGCAGGTGGAAAGACAGTGCAGCGGTCAGGAACGTTCGGCAAGCACCAAACTGGTAGCGTGGACTGGGGAACCCAACCGGTGACTGGCCAACTAAACATCGCACATCAATCACTCCAGCCCCATCTACCCCTCCCCCCTCCAGCACTCCTTCCCCCTTCCCCCTACTCTTCCTCCAAGACTTTATTCCGGATTCCTTATAACCCACAGACGAACGAGAAACGCCGCACAGCAATCCCTCCAGACAAGACAAACCTGGGAAAGTAAAAGAGCAAGGAAAGGGAGATAATTATGCAAAATACTGCCCTGGCCTGATAAAAAGAGATGACCATGACACATAACAGAGAAATAGGTCAAATGCATTTACTTCTGCTTCACACATCACACATGAGAATCAGCGTCACAGATTCTTTTCAAATTCACAGTGAGTGTTGGCCCACCGGAAAAGTAAGATTAATTTAAGTCCCAAAATAACCTCTTTCAAACGGACTGTTTTGTCCTAAATCGATAAGTTAATTTGTGAATGCGCCTATTAATAGTATCCAGGTGGATTCTAAAAAATAGAACCGCAGCGAAAGTGTGTATAGTAGACACAGTTGTTAGTTTGCATAACTAGGAAGAGAGGCCTACAATTTAAAAGCTTAGCGGACAGTTTGAGCTGCTGCAACGATTGTCTGTAATGTCATCTTTCAATTTGACAACGAGGCAATTTACAGAGAAACGTCATCGTGACTGTCACAAAAACATTAACTTAATTCATCCTCGATAACTATATCTTTTAGCCCTTTCGAATACTGATAAATGCATTTGTTATTCATTGTTTATAGGATCCAGCGGACTGCAAAGAGCCGAATCAGTCCCACATGCATTTGGTTGTACTTGTGCTCGCAGTGACAAACACTGACCGACAAGCATTAGATTTACAAAATCAAATTACAACAAACAAATAACAACAAAACACGACGTAAGCAAGAAAAGCACGCGCCTTTGTAACTAGGCCTATGTGTACATGTACAGTAACATTACACATCAAATGGTGGACAAACAGCGCTGCAGAAATGTATCACTATTATTATGACATAATATTAATAACTGGATCGCACTTGCTTTTTTAAACAAACTAGCGCGGAAAGTTATATTTTCAGACATAAACCGCAATTAGGTTTTTATATTTTATGAAGAAAGATAATTAGGCCTATAGTTCATTAACAAAGACAATTTGGCCTATAGGCTATTTCTATACAAAGCTGGCACTTACATGGTGTTTATAACTGCGGGAAAGAGTGCGTGTGTGTGCGTGATCACATCATTTCAGAGTTGTACATAGGGTTATCTAGACCCTGGTTCGAACTTCCACCCGGCCGGCCCTGCCTGAAACATATAAAACCCTATGTGTTCAAGCAGAACGGTCGATGTGGAAATTGTACTGGGTAGCGCTTCACTCCGGTAGCTATGCTTTCGCTGAGAAAGCAGTCCGACATTTTAAACATGTATCGGTGGCAAAATGTGTTCCAAATCCAAATCCGATATTTAAAAAAATATATTAAAAAAACTTCATATTCATACTTTATCATTTGCGTGCTTAAAAACATAGAAAGCTGAGCGGCGCCACAAAGGACAGGGCACAGTGGGCATCCAGCACAGCTGACACAATATGCGAGACAGAGAGACAGACAGACAAAGAGACAGACAGACAGACAGACGGACGGGCGGACAGACAAACAGAAAGAGAGACATAGACAGACAGAGAGAATTAAAGATGAATTCAAATAATCGATCAACATTTGGGTTTAAATACGTCGATCTACAGTCTTTGAATTCGATTTTCTTGTATACACAATCTTTTCAAAGTTTGCTAGTATACAAATGGATCTGTCCACAACACGAAGTCAGCCACTGCTGCCTGCTAACTCACGTGCGTCTGTAAAAGATAAAACCGCCAACGACGAGGAGAGCGACGATGATGAGAGCGAGGACGACGCCCACGGCGATGGCGGTGGTGTTGCTGGAGTTGTTACTGCCGCCTCCTACCTTGTAGGCGCTGGCTGCCACCGACCCGGAGACTGGAAAAAAAACAACCCATAAACAACACAAATAACAGCGATTAACAAAGTATTAATTGGTTTAAAGTTCAAGAATTATGTGTACAATATTAATACTGGATGCTATATTCGCGCTTTTAGCCAAATCACCAATCAGGCTCAAAGCGCGGCAATCTGTATCAACCTACACTTTTGCCGTGTTTTACCCATTCTCACAAACACAACACGCATAACTATCACTCAAACATGTTGTGTAAAGGCAGGGAGATCTATATTACAAGACGGAAAAGAAATAAATTGTAAATTATTATAGCGAGCTCTCCACTGACCACTTCATATTAATGTAAGGAACGCTTCTTCTGTCTGTTACGTTGAAACGCGAATGGTAGTACGTCGGAAACGTGTACGATAGATCTAATCGTTTCGATTTGCAAAGTATTCAATAATGGAGTTTATTTACCTTTGATTTGAGTTTGCATTGTTGTTAGGAGAGGCTTTGTATAACGTTGATAATTTTCGTTAGTCGATATTGTTGTAGAATCTTCTGGATCGGCTTGTTTACTATCGATCGAAGATTCGGGATAATTGTAGAAATTTGAAGGAACGATCCGGAAGGAGAAGAAATGTGTAATGACGTAAGTCAGTGATGACGATCTTTAGTTCGATTGGTGGCAGTACGTCATTTCTACCATGTACCAAATTGTTCCAGAAAAGAGAGAGGTTATTTAATCGTGTGCCGAGTTGCTGTTGAGAGATAGTGTTTGTCACAGGGCAGCCCGTGAAGAAAGCCATGTAGTCTGTGTGTGAAGAGTATAGGGGCGGGGGTGGTACTGCGTGTTGCCGTATTCGTGATTATTGTTGTCTCGGGAGCGTGCAAAGCATGGTAAACAGCATACGCCGGTTAGGCCAGGTTAGGAATTTGCTCACTATGGTCAGAACGTGTTTGTCAGCAGTACAGTGTAGACGGTGTTTGTCTAGTGCTCTGTGGTTTTTGCTGTGTTCTGGAATTAGGGTGGGACGGGTATTAACGAATAATAATATCTGGTCCAGAGAAGAATACTAGTTTAAAGATTGCAAATTTCTGAAGTGATACGCTCAGTTGGAGTGTAGTTGTGGAAAAGCAAGTCTGTGGTAGTGTGGTAGGTAGTATCGAGGTATTGTCTACTACGGGAACTACACACTACCGGATTACCCTAATTGGATGTACTTTCGTAGACGAGCAGTGGAGAAGGGGCTACGGGGTGCGGTTACATCGAACCGTGTGGGTTCGTCGAGGATTGTCGTTGAGGATTGAATTCGAGTTCGAAGTTCGCAGCTCAACGTTCGTCAATCCGCCAGTTCGTCGCTGGAAAACGTAAGGCAGCAACGACGACGACACTTGGTCAAGTGGACCAAACATCATCAGCATCGCCATCTGTTATTGTCCACGCGTCCCCTGTTATCAGCGCCATCATCATCACTTCAACATCATCGTCAGTGGCGACCACGGGTGGCAACGCTCCTTCGTTTGGACGTCAACGGAAGGGGGCGAGCACGTTGGGGGAGACTTTACGAGAGACTGCATTTCGCCAGGTGGGCCCGTTTTGTGTTGCCCCTCTCCTTCACACCCCCCCTATCTGTTTGTGAACACGTGCCTCGGACTTTGGCTGTGCACGTTCGATTTGAGGACGTTGGTCGATTAGCGACCCCCGATCACCCACGAACCATTGCATCGTTCCATTGACCCATTGATTGTTTCATTACCATTTCTTCGTTTCATGTGTAAATGTTGTATGTGTATGAGTGTGTGGTATGAATGAATAAATAGCTTGAAAGTTGTATATATAATCGTTGTGTTTTCATCCCTTCACGTCTGCGGGAAATCGCCATTCTGTCTGGGTTGTCTGCGTGTGTAAGGTGTTTGTTTGTGGCGTCTGCCCAGGGAGAGTCGTGGCGGTGACATATGGTGGAGATGCCGGGGATATTGGCAGATACCTGTCAAGCAGGAAGACCGGGACAAGACGGCGTTTACGACGCCGCAGGGCCAATTCAGATGGACCACGATGCCGTTCGGTCTGAAGACTGCAGGGGCGACTTTCTCACGCATGATGCGGAAACTGCTACGACCACTGCACCGAGCTGACGTCGACAATTTTATGGACGACGTCATGATCGCGACCGAGACGTGGGAGCAGCATCTGCAAGCGTTGAGAGCCGTGTTTCAGAGGCTGCAGGAGGTGCATCTCGCCGCTAGACCCAGCAAGTGTTTCCTGGGATACAAGGAGCTGAGCTACCTGGGCCATCAAAGTGGGGGATGGAGCGATGAAGCCAGAACGAGACAAGCTGGACAAGGTGCGCCGAACGTGTCCACCGACAACCAAGAAGCAAGTCCGAGCGTTCTTGGGGTTGTGCAGATACTACAGACGATTCGTGCCACATTTCGCCGAGAGAGCACTGCCGCTGACCAACTTGACGAAAGGAGGGAAGAAGGGGGAGGTCAACTGGACGGATGACTGCCAGAGAGCTTTCGATGACTTGAAGAGAGCGCTGACCAGTGAGCCAGTGGTCAAGTTACCGAACCTGGACAAGGAGTTCATCCTGAGGACAGACGCATCTGAGCAAGGGCTAGGAGCTGCGCTGATGCAAGAAACCGGTGAGGGTGTGCAACCGGTAGGGTTTGCCAGCAAGAAGCTGCTGCCGGCAGAGCGAAACTACTCCACCATTGAGAAGGAGTGTTTGGCAGTTGTGTGGGCAGTACAACGTTTCGAACCATACCTGTTTGGACGGCACTTTTGGTTGGAGACAGACCATCGACCGCTGCAGTACCTGCAGAGAACGCACCTCAACAGTGCCAGACTCACTCGGTGGGCTATGCAGTTGCAGGCGTACGTCTTCACAGTGCGACCAATTCCAGGGAGAGACAACATTGAAGCAGATTTCCTCAGCAGATCTGACCCTGTGGAAGTTTAAGTTTTGAACTCTCCGTAGGTTCGTCTTGGGAGGGGGGTGTGTCACAGGGCAGCCCGTGAAGAAAGCCATGTAGTCTGTGTGTGAAGAGTATAGGGGCGGGGGTGGTACTGCGTGTTGCCGTATTCGTGATTATTGTTGTCTCGGGAGCGTGCAAAGCATGGTAAACAGCATACGCCGGTTAGGCCAGGTTAGGAATTTGCTCACTATGGTCAGAACGTGTTTGTCAGCAGTACAGTGTAGACGGTGTTTGTCTAGTGCTCTGTGGTTTTTGCTGTGTTCTGGAATTAGGGTGGGACGGGTATTAACGAATAATAATATCTGGTCCAGAGAAGAATACTAGTTTAAAGATTGCAAATTTCTGAAGTGATACGCTCAGTTGGAGTGTAGTTGTGGAAAAGCAAGTCTGTGGTAGTGTGGTAGGTAGTATCGAGGTATTGTCTACTACGGGAACTACACACTACCGGATTACCCTAATTGGATGTACTTTCGTAGACGAGCAGTGGAGAAGGGGCTACGGGGTGCGGTTACATCGAACCGTGTGGGTTCGTCGAGGATTGTCGTTGAGGATTGAATTCGAGTTCGAAGTTCGCAGCTCAACGTTCGTCAATCCGCCAGTTCGTCGCTGGAAAACGTAAGGCAGCAACGACGACGACACTTGGTCAAGTGGACCAAACATCATCAGCATCGCCATCTGTTATTGTCCACGCGTCCCCTGTTATCAGCGCCATCATCATCACTTCAACATCATCGTCAGTGGCGACCACGGGTGGCAACGCTCCTTCGTTTGGACGTCAACGGAAGGGGGCGAGCACGTTGGGGGAGACTTTACGAGAGACTGCATTTCGCCAGGTGGGCCCGTTTTGTGTTGTCCCTCTCCTTCACACCCCCCCTATCTGTTTGTGAACACGTGCCTCGGACTTTGGCTGTGCACGTTCGATTTGAGGACGTTGGTCGATTAGCGACCCCCGATCACCCACGAACCATTGCATCGTTCCATTGACCCATTGATTGTTTCATTACCATTTCTTCGTTTCATGTGTAAATGTTGTATGTGTATGAGTGTGTGGTATGAATGAATAAATAGCTTGAAAGTTGTATATTATTTGTTGTGTTTTTCATCACTTCCGTCTGCGGGAAATCGTCATTCTTTCTGGGTTGTCTGCGTGCGGAAGTTGTTTGTTTGTGGCGTCTGCCCAGGGGGAGTTGTGGCGGTGACAGTGTTGTTGTTGATAGTGAAGCTGGAGAGTTGCTGTGAAAGTTGTTGAGTTGAGTTGAGAATTGTATGCAGTTGTTGGTGTGTGCTGAATAAAAGTGGAAAACTTCATACGTCGACTTTGTGACTTGTACGCTGTTTGGACGGGTTGCGTGAATAAACGAATCTGAGTTACACAACTATCAGGAATTCAAGCATCGGGGCTGAATCAGATACTGATAGAAAACACCAACATCGAACTGAGTGTAACATTTTGGGGGTCAAGCCGCGATTCACGCCATAGCCAAGGGTTCAACTGCTACAACAAGCGAGTCAACGTTACGAGAAGCAGTCATCGAGGGTAGCCGCCAACGAGTTGCGTCGAGAGGGGCCAACATACTGGGACTACATCCGATAGGTTCGGGTTGACTGCAAGGGCGTGTAGTCGCTGAAGAGTTGCTTCGTGAGCGAACAACAGATCGGGACTACGTGGCTACCGTAAGACTACGTCGAGGGACAGTCTCGGAGCTACATCGCCAGTGTTACAGCGAGCGTCGAGCGGACGTCGCGTCTACTTCAGCACAGGAGCGTATACATCAACACCAGCGTGGTGCAGCGTCGCATACGACGAGGACAGCGGGGCCTGCGTCAGCGAAGGCGACTAGTGACAAGCATCAGCGCTACTGCAGAAAGCGTGCTGTTCTAGAACAGTCTGGAAGGGTGCAGCACAGTCAAGAACTTTCTAGAAAAAGAACTTTCCAGAAAAGAACCTTCTAGAAAAGAACTTTCCAGAAAAGAACTTTCCAGAAGCATCAAGATGGCTGACTTCTGGCAGAAAGGGGTTGAACTAAATCTAAAAGGCAAACAGCTGACGGAGTACGTCAAATGCCAGGAGAGAATATTGCGTGAAGAAAGAGAAGAACAGCGACGGCGCGAAGAACGAGAATTAGAAGAGCAGCGTCGCCGTGAAGAAAGAGAATTGGAAGAGAAGCGTCTAGAAAAAGAAATAGAGTTAGAACAGAAGCGCCTAGAAATTGAAAGCAACGTCAAGAGAGAGAAGAGCAGCGTCGCCGTGAAGAAAGAGAGTTCGAGCTGAAGCGTCTTGAAGGTGAGCGTCAGTACCAGTTAGAGTTGGCGCGTATCCAAAACAATCAGCATGCGCCACAAGTCACCAACGACCATACGGCTCCTAAATTGCCAGCTTTCGTCGACGGGAAGGACCAGATCGACAGCTATCTGGCGAGATTCGAAAGGTTCGCCGAAAGCTCTAACTGGCAACCTCAAGACTGGGCAATTCGACTGAGTGCACTTCTGACGGGGCAAGCTCTCGAAGTTTACACCAGACTGTCGAACGATGACGCCAAAAACTACGACGTCTTGAAAGAGGCCCTGTTGCAGTGCTACAACTTTACAGAGAAGGGCTACCGTAAACGCTTCCGTGAATGCCGGCCTAAGTCAGACGAGACGCCAAAGCAGTTTGTGGAGCGCCTGTCGTCATATCTACACAAGTGGGTGGAGTTATCAGGCGAAACGAAGTCTTACGACAGTCTCCATGACCTGATCGTGAAGGAACAATTTCTCAATGCCTGTCACAAGGACTTAGCGACCCACTTAGAAGAACAAAAGCTGCAGACGCTTAAAGATGTGACTGAGGCTGCTGAAAGATATCTCATCGCTCATGGGAAACCCCTGGGGCTACCCAGCGCGACGAAACATTTTCAGAAGACTGGAAACCATGGGAACCAGATCCAAGGGAGCCAGACGAGCCAGAGACAGACGGACTCCACGCCTCCTCCCAGGGAAGGGCATTCAAGGGGCTGTTTCACCTGCAACGCTACAGACCACAGAGCGGCTAACTGTCCTCAAAACAAAAGTAGCGGACAGCGGAGCAGTACGGACAACGCAGCGGCGGGCAACCGACAGAGACGTTTCTCCAATCAACGGCAAACCAGTAGATCTGACCATCAGGTGTGCGGCGGGAGCGTCATTCTTCCGAGTGAGACCGAGCGCACAGCTACCCCTGCGGACGTGCAAGAGTGCATGACCGATGGCCAACTACTTCTTGCCAACGGAAAATCCATCCCCGTCGTCGCCAGCGCAGCTGTGACCGTCCGGAACATGCCAGTTTCGAAGGGACGCGTCGGAAATCATGAAGTGACTGTTTTAAGGGACTCTGGCTGCAGTGGGGTCATCGTCAGAGAAGACCTAATCGCTAAAGAACAGTTCACTGGCGATTCAAAATGGACACTTATGGCCGACAGCAAATGTGTGAGAGCGCCAGTTGCGAAGATTCATGTCAACACCCCTTTCTACATAGGCGAAGTCGAAGCGGTTTGCCTGAAGAAGCCGCTGTATGATTTGATGATCGGGAATATCGACGGCGCGAGACGACCCGACAACCCCGATCCAGAGTGGAGTCCTGCCTCAACCCAACGCGTCGAAGTTGTGGAGGAGGATCCATTGCCATTTCCCGATGGAGACCTTACAGAGCTGCTACGGGACAATGTGGTTACTCCGGCTCAGCCCTGCCGACCAGAGATCGTCGGTGCTGTTACTACCAGGGCCCAGGCCAAGAGAGACAAGACGTCTACGCCACTGAAGGTCGCCGACAACTCTAAAGCTGCCATCGTGGACAGAGATAAGCTTATCCAGCTCCAGGAAGCTGATAGCACTTTAAACAAGTACAGGAACCGCCAAGACCACGTGACCAAAGGCAGTGGTACGGTCTATTTTGAGGTGAAGGCCAAGATCCTGTACCGAATCTTCCAGCACCCGAGGGTCAACGGAGGGAAACCACTACGTCAGGTATTGGTACCGTTACCCCTAAGGCGCCAGGTGATGGAAGTAGCGCATGACTCAATCATGGGAGGTCACCTGGGCATCAAGAAGACGTCGGACAGAATCCAGGCGGTGTTCTACTGGCCAGGACTTCATACGGACGTCAGCCGTTTCTGCCGATCATGTGACATTTGCCAGAAGACCATACCTCGGGGAAGGGTCCCGAAAGTGCCTATGCAGAGGATGCCTCTGATCGACCGACCTTTCAAGAGGGTGGCCTTAGACTTAATCGGCGAAATAAGACCTCCGAGTGAAGAAGGTCATCGATGGGTACTGACTTTAGTAGACTATGCGACTCGGTACCCAGAAGCAGTGCCACTGAAGAAGATTGACACTGAAACTGTAGCAGAGGCACTAGTGGACATGTTCAGTAGACTTGGAGTGCCTGAAGAAATTCTGACAGACCTCGGGACGCAGTTCGTCTCTGACTGCATGAAGGAGGTCAACAGACTGCTGAGCATCCGGCATTTAACTACGACACCCTACCATCCAATGTGCAACGGGCTTGTCGAAAAGTTCAATGCTACGCTGAAGTCCACCCTGAAGAAACTGTGCAGCGAGCAGCCCAGACAATGGCATCGCTATATCAACGCCTTACTTTTCGCCTACAGAGAAGTACCGCAGGAGTCCACCGGCTTTTCTCCGTTCGAGCTGCTGTACGGAAGAACCATCCGAGGGCCGATGCACATCCTAAAAGAACTGTGGACGAAAGAAGTAGACACCCCAGAGGTGAAGAACAGCTACCAGTACGTGTTTGAGCTACGGGAGAAGCTGGAGCAGACTCTCGAGATAGCCAGAGAAAACCTGAAGAAGTCCCAGGACTGTGGAAAGCACTACTATGACCGTAGGGCTGTGAACAGGAAGTTTAGACCTGGCAACAAAGTACTGGTGCTGCTACCTACTGATCACAATAAGTTGCTGATGCAGTGGAAAGGCCCGTACGAAGTGGAGACCGTGGTGGGAATCAACGACTACAAGGTGAAGGTCGGCCAGCATCCCAAGATATACCACGCCAACCTCCTTAAGCTGTACGTGGAAAGGCCATCAGAGATTGTGCATGCAGCAACAGCAGCTGAGATCGACAACAGCTTTGACAGCGAAGAACTGTTGGAACTGGGAGACTTCCACAGCAAAGAAGGCATCAATGATGTTAAGCTAGGACCGAGCTTGACGGAAGGTCAAACGTTGGAGCTCGAGGACCTTATGGGCGAGTTTCCCCCTAACTTCAATGATGTCCCAGGCTCTACGACTTTGGTCGAACATGAAGTCCACACCCAGACCTGGAAGGAGCATCTGCAGACCATGAGGGAGCTGTTACACCGTCCCGCAGAAGCCAACCTGACCGTGAGACCCAGCGAATGCATTCTGGGAGCTGACAACGTCGACTGCGTCGGACATCCGACGGAAGAAGAAGACAACGGAGGATGCATTGACTCCAGGAAAACCCACGTGATCGTCGTCTTTGACCCTGGGCCGATGACAACCGCAACTGACGAGGGCGACGTTTCCTTGCGGATGAAAGATCATTGACTGTGTGGACGAACTAAGAATATTGGTAATGACAGACTTGAAAATGAAAAACGTTGATTGGGTAAATGAACTGTGAACATTGACAGTATCCAGAAAGACTTGCAGATGAGAAACTTTGACTCTGTGTGAATGAACTGTGAACATTGACAATATCCAGACAGATTTGAAGATGAAAACCATTGACTCTGTGTGAATGAACTGAGAACGTTGATAGTGTTCAGACAGGCTGAAATAAGTCTTAATTCTGTACATTGTTTGTGAATTACGTTTCAACGTTGTTGAAAGAAATTGGGTAAATTTCTTCTTGAGTGGGGTGTTATGTTACGTTGAAACGCGAATGGTAGTACGTCGGAAACGTGTACGATAGATCTAATCGTTTCGATTTGCAAAGTATTCAATAATGGAGTTTATTTACCTTTGATTTGAGTTTGCATTGTTGTTAGGAGAGGCTTTGTATAACGTTGATAATTTTCGTTAGTCGATATTGTTGTAGAATCTTCTGGATCGGCTTGTTTACTATCGATCGAAGATTCGGGATAATTGTAGAAATTTGAAGGAACGATCCGGAAGGAGAAGAAATGTGTAATGACGTAAGTCAGTGATGACGATCTTTAGTTCGATTGGTGGCAGTACGTCATTTCTACCATGTACCAAATTGTTCCAGAAAAGAGAGAGGTTATTTAATCGTGTGCCGAGTTGCTGTTGAGAGATAGTGTTGTTGTTGATAGTGAAGCTGGAGAGTTGCTGTGAAAGTTGTTGAGTTGAGTTGAGAATTGTATGCAGTTGTTGGTGTGTGCTGAATAAAAGTGGAAAACTTCATACGTCGACTTTGTGACTTGTACGCTGTTTGGACGGGTTGCGTGAATAAACGAATCTGAGTTACACAACTATCAGGAATTCAAGCATCGGGGCTGAATCAGATACTGATAGAAAACACCAACATCGAACTGAGTGTAACACTGTCAACAAAGTACTACTACTACTACTACTACTACTACTACTACTACTACTACTACTACTACTATTACTACTACTACTACTACTGCTGCTGCTGCTGCTGCTACTACTGCTACTACTACTACTACTAATATTGCTGCTGCTACTACTACTGCTACTACTACTACTGCTACTACTACTACTACTACTAATACTGCTGCTGCTACTACTACTACTTCTGCTACTACAATTACTACTGCTGCTGCTACTACTTGTTACATTTGAGATGCGCATGATAGTTCCGAAAACTTTGTGTGGCAAAGCGTGCAATAATAGCATGTATTTACCTTTGATATAATTCTGCGCTGTTGCTATAGAAAGATTTGTATAATGTTGATAGTTTTCGCCGATTGAAATTGTTGTAGTGTCGTTGAGAACTTTGTGGAATTACTTGTTTGTTATCTATTGAATGTTCATAGGTCGTTCTGGCGATAGCTAGTGGAATCACAGGCCCCGAGCACTTACTCGTAGGCCTACTACAATACTCGCATAATAACAAAGGTCACCTATTCTCTGTCCTCAGACCCCAATCTTCCGTTGATGGCCGCTGCGGCTATCTACAACTCACACTTTGCTTGTTTGTTGTAGAGCATTCCTTTTTTTAACCCCCAATTAGCCAATAACAATTATACAGGTTCCACATCCGCTCATTGACTGCACAATTCGTAACTGTTATCAAGTTTAAGTCTTATCTTCACTAGTTGTATGTTTGTGGCGCGAATGCAATCTGTTAATGGGGTCCAACTACTATTGATAATCGTGTAACATTACTACTAATCCTCCTCCTACTACTACTGCTGCTGCTACTATTACTACTACTACTGCTCCTGCTACTATTACTTCTACTACTGCTGCAATGTTACTACTCCTACTCATCCTACTGCTACTACAACTGCTATTGCTGTTACTACTACTACTGCTGTTGTACTACTACTTCTACCCCCCGTGTGGGTGCCGGGGGTTTCAGTATAAATAGTATCCCCACTTTCTGGAAATTTAGTGTTTTAAATTCCCACTGTCGCTGTCTTTCTCTTTTGTTTTTTTCTCATTCCTACTCTGTTCTACTATACTATCTTCTTCTTCGCTAGACCAGTCACCTATCTTTTTTTCTTGACAACTCTTCCGGGACAAAACTCCTCATTTGTGTGTGAGGTCTGTTGGATCAGCTAGGGAATATTGGACGCTTTCTGCCAGGTGGTAACTGGGCTTCCTATGATGTTATTATTTGGCAATGTAGGCATTTTATATGTATGTGTTTTGTTGATATTTTATAATGATGTTTATATCTTATTTTGTTTTTGCAAATGGGGGTTGGATAAATTATAGTATAGCCTCAGCGTCCCATGCGTGGGATGTGACACTGTCATGTCTTTATTGTAAAGTGACTGGTGGAGAGCATTCAGTTTTCCCACTAGGGTTGTTTCAGCAGATCTTTTATGCGGATTGGGGGTTGTCCGGTCCTGATTTGGCTCGGAAGAGTCCGCTGGACCTAAAGCAACAATTATGTACTGTAATGTAATGTAATACATAAATGAAAGCAAAACACACAGCAGGAAGCTAGAGACTAGATTCCAAAGAAGAGACAGGTTCTGATATGAAAGACAGATATACATACAGGCAGACAGACAAACATAAATACAAGCTAAAAAATACAGAAAGACATGCATTAAAAAGTGAATGGGTGAATGAATGTAATGCTTGATTGAATGACGACTCACAGCAAGAAGCCAGTTCGCCAGACCAGGTTCCGTCGGAGAGACAGGTCCTGACGGTGGTCCCGCCCACCAGCACGTACCCGTCATTACAAATTTGCTGGCACGTGCTGCCATATAGCAGTTGTGTAGGGCAGTTACTCAGAGCTCCGTTGGCGGGGGCTGAAGGCTTGGTGCAGGTTACAGCTGAATGAGAGAAAAAGTATTAACTGATTAAAAAGGCTCCAATTCCAAGGCTTTGTTTACTTTTGGCCAACACGGGTTTACCCTAAAATTCGCATTGTTAATACATTCAACAATGATAAAGAGGGCTTTCGTAGCTCACACCAACCGCTAAAGTTTGAATTTTCCATTTCTGTTGTGACAGGGAGTGATTTGCCCTTGTGATTTTAACGGTACATCGATACCATAACCGTGTGATCTTGAACTACGGGGCTTGAAGAGTGTGTTTTGGAGCCTGGAGTGGAGTAGGTCTATTTTATCAACTTCAAACCAAAAACCCTACGAGCAATTTTGTTTACAGGTTCTGTCTTTTACAGGCTTTGGTAGCTGCTATTTTTAGCTCTAGAATATTGGCTGACTGTTGCTATTAATAGACACAAAAACTACGTGGATTTATTGATTTAAAAAATAACTATACAGTACGTTGGAAAGAGCCTTTGTTGTTGTTGTAAGCTTATTGTTTCAGTGTGACAACACTCACTGTGAATGTTAAAAGGATGTGTGGAGGGGGCGACCATCAAAGTGGACCCCTTTAAATAATGGCTATGTCCAATGTCCTGGTATAAAGTGGACCCCTTTAAATAATAGCTATGTCCAATGTCCTGGTTTAAAGTGGACCCCTTTAAATAATGGCTATGTCCAATGTCCTGGTATAAAGTGGACCCCTTTAAATAATGGCTATGTCCAATGTCCTGGTTTAAAGTGGACCCCTTTAAATAATGGCTATGTCCAATGTCCTGGTATAAAGTGGACCCCTTTAAATAATGGCTATGTCCAATGTCCTGGTATAAAGTGGACCCCTTTAAATAATGGCTATGTCCAATGTCCTGGTTTAAAGTGGGGCAACAATCCAGTCTAGTATGTGGTAAAGCCGACCACAACACCAACATCAACCAAACCCCAGTTAGGTCTACTCACGGGCACAACTTGGTGTGCTGTCCCAAGCAGCTTGGGCGCCGTTAGCCGTGCAGGTCATTGTGTCGGAAGCAGTACCCAGGGTGTAGCCTGTCCGGCAAGCTACACGACACGCGCTGCCCGCCTCTGTCTGGCACGAAGCGGTCAGTATGTACCCATGCGCGGGCGGCTGCAGCTGTGCACACCTCAACACTGAAATAGCATGCCACATTCATTATACTGTTGTATCCCTATATAAATACTAGTTATATGTATATGTCTTGTACAAGGGCAAGGTCAAATTAGTATTTCCTCACATACAAGGTCAATGTCACGAGTAGCCTATACTGTAGCACATATACGAGGTCAAGTTCACAAGTGTTTCCCCGTATACCAGGTCAAGGTCAAGGTCATGAGTAGATCTCTTTTTTCGGGTCAAGGTCACAAATATTATCTTATCCAGGGTCAAGGTCAATGTGAAGGTCATTTTAATCCATATACCTATCTAAAACGATCATCAGCTTCCGACATCTCTAATGGCCTTGCCTTTGGAGCGACGGTTTGTAAACATGCATGGCAGCTGAGTATTGCGAACATCCGTATGTCAATATGGTGTCCAAGTTAAACATGTATGGCAGCTGGGTATTGCGTACATCCGTATGTCAGTATGGTGTCCAAGTTAAACATGCATGACAGCTGAGTATTGCGTACATCCGTATGTCAATATGGTGTCCAAGTTAAACATGCATGACAGCTAAGTATTGCGAACATCCGTATGTCAGTATGGTGTCCAAGTTAAACATGCATGACAGCTGAGTATTGCGTACAGCCGTATGTCAGTATGGTGTCCAAGTTAAACATGCATGGCAGCTGAGTATTGCGAACATCCGTATGTCAATATGGTGTGCAAGTTAAACATGTATGGCAGCTGAGTATTGCGAACATCCGTATGTCAGTATGGTGTGCAAGTTAAACATGTATGGCAGCTGAGTATTGCGAACATCCGTATGTCAGTATGGTGTCCAAGTTAAACATGACAGCTGAGTATTGCGAACATCCGTATGTCAATATGGTGTCCAAGTTAAACATGACAGCTGAGTATTGCGAACATCCGTATGTCAATATGGTGTCCAAGTTAAACATGCATGGCAGCTGAGTATTGCGAACATCCGTATGTCAGTATGGTGTCCAAGTTAAACATGACAGCTGAGTATTGCGAACATCCGTATGTCAATATGGTGTCCAAGTTAAACATGACAGCTGAGTATTGCGTACATCCGTATGTCAGTATGGTGTCCAAGTTAAACATGCATGGCAGCTGAGTATTGCGAACATCCGTATGTCATTATGGTGTCCAAGTTAAACATGCATGGCAGCTGAGTATTGCGAACATCCGTATGTCAATATGGTGTCCAAGTTAAACATGCATGGCAGCTGAGTATTGCGAACATCCGTATGTCAGTATGGTGTCCAAGTTAAACATGACAGCTGAGTATTGCGAACATCCGTATGTCAATATGGTGTCCAAGTTAAACATGCATGGCAGCTGAGTATTGCGTACATCCGTATGTCAGTATGGTGTCCAAGTTAAACATGCATGACAGCTGAGTATTGCGAACATCCGTATGTCAGTATGGTGTCCAAGTTAAACATGCATGGCAGCTGAGTATTGCGAACATCCGTATGTCAGTATGGTGTCCAAAACATGCATGGCAGCTGAGTATTGCGAACATCCGTATGTCAGTATGGTGTCCAAGTTAAACATGCATGGCAGCTGAGTATTGCGAACATCCGTATGTCAGTATGGTGTCCAAGTTAAACATGCATGGCAGCTGAGTATTGCGAACATCCGTATGTCAGTATGGTGTCCAAGTTAAACATGCATGGCAGCTGAGTATTGCGAACATCCGTATGTCAGTATGGTGTCCAAGTTAAACATGCATGGCAGCTGAGTATTGCGAACATCCGTATGTCAGTATGGTGTCCAAGTTAAACATGCATGGCGGCTGAGTATTGCGAACATCCGTATGTCAGTATGGTGTCCAAGTTAAACATGACAGCTGAGTATTGCGAACATCCGTATGTCAATATGGTGTCCAAGTTAAACAGGCATGGCAGCTGAGTATTGCGAACTAGTGAAAAGTTATCAGCATTCGTCTCAGTGACTTGGACACAGAAGAGGGATCATTCAACCACTGATAAATGTGGAGGTTTGTTAGATGTATTCTACATGTACACTATCCTGCCCAGTTTTATTCTGCAAGATATATTTAACAGGTTCTCAGTACATTGCAAATTTAATGTTGCGCAAAGACGGAAGGACATACAGACAATATTAGAAATAATATGATTTGTGGACTATGTAGCATCCAATCCGGACAGATTTGCAGCAATCTTATGTGGACTATTTAGCATCCAACACGGACAGATTTGCAGCATGGGTGAGTACACAAACTGACATGCAGTTCAAAATAGGCTTACTACGATTTAAAACAACAACGGCGAAAACAGATAGTAACAACAATAATTGTGGATGCTGTATAGTCCATTATCATCAGGACAGCTCAACACGCGGCGGTCTGTAGCAACTGAAACTAAACTGACCGTTGACGATGACTCTGAAACTGCAGGTTGAGGTGTAGCCTGTTGTGTCGTAGGCTCTAATGGTCACCAGGTTGGTACCCTCGTTGAACTTTGAACCCGGCACTGCACTGCTTTCCAGGCTTATCTGGAAACCCATATCATCATCATCTTCATCATCATCTTCATCATCATCATCATCATCATCATCATCATCATCATTCACCATCAATATCATCATCATCACCATTATAATCATCATCATCATAGCCATCATCTTAGCCTAAAATATTATTATAAACCAGGTATACTTGGAAAATCCCATCATTAGTAACATCATGAACATCAGCAATGGAATCGTCACCATTAGCAGCAGCATCAATAGCATCATCATCATCTTCACCATCATCATCATCATCATCATCATCATCATCTAGTTTTCTTACCGCGCCGCCAGCGTTGGAGGTAGGATTTGGACTAGTCCATGACGCAATGGCTGACGTTCCTTGGGTCGCCGTCACTGTGACGTCACCGGGACACGTTAGAGTGGGTGGGCCAACGTCTGAAATAAATCCGTACACATAATTAAATGCCAACAAACACAAGAGATTTGACCTGAGGTGGTTCAAGATTCATCATCATCATCATCATCATCATCATCATCATCATCATCATCATCATCATCATCATCATCATCATCATCATCATCATCATCATCATCATCACCTATTTCGTCATACCTAAAATGACAAAGCTAGTGCGTCATTCACCTTATGTTAATGACGTCATAAAAAAGCGAATTGCACTACTCACGGTTACAAATGGGCGCGGTGTCCCAGTGGTTGTTGGCGCCGCCAGCGCTGGCCTCACAGGTGACTGTGACGGAAGAATCGCCAGTGGGGATTTTGTAGCCAGGCTCGCAGGCCACCTGGCATTTAGCCCCATAGTACACTGGACATGGTGACGTCAACAACATGGCGTTGGGCGGAAGCGCGAAGGATGGACACTTGTTGACTGACAAACACGAACACAAACCAAAAATAAAGTACAATAAAAATAAATACTTGAAATTCAGTATTGTAACTTCAAAAGGCAAAAACAAAGAATGCAACATTTAATATAACTATGGACCACTCAGTTGTATCGGGCTGCTAGACGGTGCGTATCAAGCAGTAAGTTGGCGCCTTGGTTGGCTTCAGTTAGATTCTATTCTCGGCCAATATCTTGAGCAGCTCTTTGAACAGGACAAGCGCTATACAAGAGGGGTTCAGTTCATGATGATGAACGAAAAGACAAAATGAACAATTGAAATTGAAGACAGAGCTAAAACCAAAGCAAATAAAACACAACAGAGAAAACTTTATCCACATATATAAAAGCTTCTACAGGAGTTCAAAGCCAATTCCCTGCACAAAGCATAAGATTTGACGTTAGCGAATTCGTTGGCCGCACTCTTAATAATAATCCAGTGTTGAGTTGTGACTGTGCCACCTAGTGTGATCTAGTGCACTCTTAATAATAATCCAGTGTTGAGTTGTGATTGTGCCACCTAGTGTGATCTAGTGCACTCTTAATAATAATCCAGTGTTGAGTTGTGATTGTGCCACCTACTGACCTAGTGTGATCTAGTGCAATCTTAATAATAATCCAGTGTTGAGTTGTGATTGTGCCACCTAGTGTGATCTAGTGCACTCTTAATAATAATCCAGTGTTGAGTTGTGATTGTGCCACCTAGTGTGATCTAGTGTACTTGTACAACTATAGCGTTACTATATTGTTCGTTTTGTGTGTTGTGAAATGCATTTGTGTGTGTGTACATGTTACATTTGTAAATACTTAATTGCTGCTACTATTGTAATTGCTCCTTGTATTGTATTTTATTGTATTGTATATTGGATACAATTATTAAACTTCGTGTCTCTAGCAGTCGATAGCTGCGCAAGCTTTTCACGACCATCCAAAGCAACGCACAAGAAGAAAAACAAACAAAGAAAGGTCCTCTCACCAATAACAGTAACAGTGAAAGAGCAGGTAGAACTGAGCCCTTGTCCGTCAAAGGCGGTGGCCACCACGGTGTAGGACCCTTCGTTGAGGATCACCGGTGATCGCATGCTGGTGACCAGCTGAGGCAGACTGCCGCTGTTGTCCATCACTACTGGGTCAGACCAAGTGACGGTGGCTGAAGTCTTACCCTTCTCCGCATAGGCGTTGACGTTGCTCGGGCATGTGATGCTGGGTGGCTGGGTGTCTGAAAAGGAGATTCCATTGAAGTGAGTCATTGTTTTTCTTTGTTCCGTTTGGATTTAATTCGTTGATGAGAAAAATATTTCATAGGACGTAGGGAACGGGAGGTTTTGCAGCTCAGGGCGATCCACACTTATATATATATCTGAAGTGAAGTCTTCTCGATGATGCAAAGAACTCTCCAAACAATTTAAATGAGGGTACCAAATTATTCCAGGAAAATAACCTATTGATCAAGACTGAAGTTTTAAACAATATAGACTACTCGTAAAGGATTGCTTCCTTTTGACCATTGGTGGTATGTGAAAAAGCGCGTGTCAGCCACCGCGGAAGGTTAAGGGATGTGTCAAAAAAGTGTTATCCTACCGGTGCAGGAGATGGGGGCTCCGAAGTTGCTCCACATGCCGGAGGGCAGGCAGGCGATAGTTGAAGCAGAGGACAAGGTGTAACCAGGGGATGTACAGGAGATGGAGCACTTCTGGCCAACGCTTGACTGACCACTTGTGCACGAGGTCGGAGCGATAGACCCGTGGTTTAGAGATGGCAGCTGACCGCAGGAAGACCCTGATAACGTAACAGGAAGTATTATGAAGTTGGTTGATTGACTAATTCATGCATTCATTTACTCATACATTTATCCATACAATAAATCATTGGAAATTCGTGATGGACCCATGAATGGACTGGGGCAAACGTTTGAGCGCCAGCAACATAGACGAAACAACAAAACTATACGGTGACTAGTTTGGTTGATTTACTGATTGTCACCTGGACACCGTGAAAAAGAGTGATTACAGAAAGTCGACTTCTTTTGAAGAAAATCTCTCGTCACTGGCAGCGATCGAATAGCACGTCGCTTCGCACGCTTGCACGCCAGACGTCCAGCAAAGCTGAATAAGCTTATCTGTAGTTGTATTGTAACATTGTATGTGTAGGATCAACTTACCAGAGGCGCTATGACTGTCCATCAGGCAAGAGAGATAGAGACCGTCAGAACAGCGACAACTGGGGTTAACAGTGTCAGCCTGGACGCAGATATGGCGTGTGAGCCCGGAGCAGCTATTTCAGCCAAGTACAAAGACTATATTTTAGTTACTTAATACACTGTGCTTACCAGAGGCGCAGTTGTGTAGGTCAGCTTGCAGGGATAAGCCGTCAGGGCAAAGACACTTGGGGCTACCAGTTCCAGTCGGGATGCAAATGTGTGAGCATCCTCCATGATTATTGCTGCAAGCGTTCGAGCCTACAGTGACAGAAAACAACAGTTACCTAGTAGTCAACAACGCCGGTCCTCTTTCCACTACACTACAATACACCACACCACACCTCACCACAGCACACCACACCCAACCACACCACACCACACTACACCACACTACACTAAACTACACCACTCTACACTACACTACACTACACTACACTACACTACACTACACTACACTACACTACACTACACTACACTACACTACACTACACTACACCACACCACACCACACCACACCATACTACACTACACCACACCACACCTCACCACAGCACACCACATCACACTACACTACACTACACTACACTACACTACACTACACTACACTACACTACACTACACTACACTACACTAAACTACACTACACCACATTACACTACACCACTCTACACTACAATGAAATACAATACAATACACCACACCACACCTCACCACTGCACACCACACCACAGCACACCACACTACACTACACCACACTACACTACACCACTCTACACTACACTACACCACACCACACCACAACTCACCACAGCACACCACATCACACCACACTACACTACACCACACTACACTACACTACACTACACCACACTACACTACACTACACCACTCTACACTACACTACACTACACCACACCATACCACACCACACTACACTACACCACACCACACCTCACCACAGCACACCACATCACACCACACTACACTACACTACACTACACTACACCACACTACACTACACTACACCACTCTACACTACAATGAAATACAATACAATACAATACAATACACCACACCACACCACACCTCACCACACCTCACCACACCTCACCACAGCACACCACACTACACTATACTACACCACACCACACTACACTACAACTACACTACACCACTCTACACTACAATTCAACGCCATTCCTCTTTCCAAGGAGATTCCCCAACATTTAAAATCCAGGCCCTCTCCTAAAGGTCGACCATCTAGTACGTATGTTTACTAACAGAAAGGTTCCTCTAACGGAAGAGCCACAAAACCCATTGTAAGGCCACGTAAGAAATCTCATTTCATTATCTGCCTTGGTCGTGTAACAAAATTCTATTATTATTTTTTTTAAATCAGGCCTAGTTTCCTCTCTAGATTTTGTTTTAATTTTCTGCGCCATTATTAAAACCTGAAGTTTGAATTCACACAAAGCTGTTGAATTGATTTATTTTTGTACTGCGTGAACGCAGATCGCAACAGCAGGCATATTACGTCTCCGCGAAGCAATACACGAGGGGCCTTGCAAAGGTTGAGGCCACACCCTATACCAAAAAGGCTATTTCGGAAACTGAAAACCCCACCCAGACCCCAACTCCTTCAAAGTATTCAGAGATAGATCATAGAATGTAATTCAACGTAGTAAAATTCTGAATCTGAGCACTTCAAATAGTAAAACGAATTATGTCTCATTCCTTTTCTTAGGTTCATATAGCTTAAAGAAGTGGGTCTGTGAATGTCACTTTCTTAACCTTAACATTTAAAATTCATTCCTTCCTCACTTAAGACATCCATGCGCTTTAATTAAAAAAAAATGCTTCCAGTGTTCCTATACCTTGAGGTCCATATCCATTAACGTGTACGTGGACGTCCATGATCTGACCAAAGGTGGGGGCACCTATCCTGGTCACGCCTGTTCCGTCAGTGTTCAGCCTCTTGATCTCACTGCAAAAGTAAATCAGGTAAGTATGGCTGAGTAAAGCAAACGATTAGCAACCTCCTAACCTAAACTCAAGGGACGAGCAAAAAGATTTTAAAATGACATGAAATGTTCGACTTTCAAGGATCTTCTTTACAAAATCAAGATCTTCTTTTACCATTTAAAAGGTGGATATTGTCCATGAGTTTAAGTACCTGGGCGCACCATACTCGACTCCAGTCCCCTTTACGCTCACGTGTCCGGGGACGTAAATCTACTCAACGAACGAACTCGACTCCACACTGAGCTGCGCTGGTCAAGAAGGGGGTAATCAACGCCTTTACTTTCTCAGAAAGTTTAGGTCTTTTTGGCGTGAACTCTTAGACAAATAACTTTTGTTGTGTCTTACTCTGGTGTTGTATAATGTTTTACTATCGCTACATGCAGGAATAATTATTAAACTAACTAAAGTGTATCAATAAATAACTATTAACAGAGACCGTACATATAGAGAGTACTGTTTATAGTCTTTGCTATTATTACATTTTCCATTACAATTTAAATTGAAGTAGGGCCTAAACATAGCCAGAAAAAGAAGCTGTCATTTTTCTATATTTCCCCCTTCTTTTACTTGTTTATTCTTTTATTCCATCCAAGTGATATATAGTTCATTCATTTACTGTCTTCTCATCGCCATCATCATCATCTTCATCATCATCGCCATCATCATCATCATCATCATCACCATCATCACCATTATCATCGTCAACAACAACAACTTGGAGAACAATTTGTTGCCAGGTGGAGATGTAGAGCTAATTGTTGTAAAAGCATCAACAAAATAGGACGACGACGATCACAACAACAACAACAACTCACTGAGCGCTCTGCTGCCAGTCGGAGATGAAGAGCTGGTTGTTGTACAGCGCCATGCCAAAGAAGTGAGAACCAGTCTCTTGATAAATGGTCATCCTGTGGTCACCGAACATGTCCGATCGCTCGATTTGGCCCGGGTCAGTGCTGCTCTCGTCAATCCAGTAGATCTGTTGGTCTGTGGACACATCACATGGCTTGTAATAAAGCGCGTCTATCAACTAAAAATACTCTTTACAGGTATTGCCATTTATGTGTAGCCAAACACGGGGTAAGATTTTTTTTTTGGGGGGGGGGGGGGGGGAGGGAAGAGGTTGGGGATGAGGGTGAAGATATTATTTATAACCCATGTAGGCAAAATTGTGTTTGGCTTATCAGCGGAAGCACGGCTGTCATAGGGCAGAGCCATCAGAACGAACGAGGAAAAAAAGGTTTTTAAAAAAAGAAAAAAAAGAAGTAATGCATGTATGGTTTTGTATCTGGAATCTTGTTCAAAGGTTGCAATAACGTCTGTGATGGTGTTCCACGGACATTTGCGTGCGAGCGCTAAATAAAGGTGGTCATGATGTATAATTATTTGCCCATGGCTTGGGTGTGCGTGTGCGCGTGCGGGATTATTTCCATTGTTGTCAATCTGTTTGTTGTCACGTGGCTAAATAAAAAAACGACATTGTATTCTGTATTCTGGCACTGACCCGTAAAGGACATGAGCATCAGGATTTTAAGGTCCATGCAATGGAATGCGTGCACAGACTAGACTGGTAAGTAAGTTTACTTTCATTTGAGAGAGAGAGAGCGAGAGAGAGAGAAAGAGAGAGAGAGAGAGAGAGAGAGAGAGAGAGAGAGAGAGAGAGAGAGAGAGAGAGAGAGAGAGAGAGAGAGAGAGAGAGAGAAAAGAGAGAAATAGACAGACAGGCAGACAGAGACAGAGACAGACAGAAGAAATAATCAGGAACAAACAAATAGAAAGCAGAAGGGAAGAAAATCACGAATGAATTAACGATCACATCCAGTCAGTTTCTACAACTCTGCCAACCTGCTCACACCTCAGCCAAGGAACCACACTTTCCAAGAAATCAATCAGTCAACAACACTCTGTTCAGTCAACTAATACTAACTCTGTAGATCGAGGGCCAGAGCGTTGGGCCATGTGAGAGCGGTGGTGACGATGGCCGCGCGGCTGGTGCCGTCGTAGTTGGCGCGTTCGATCTTCGGGTTCTCTCCCCAGTCCGTCCAAAACATGATACTGAAATAACACAACAGAGGTAACAACAATAATATTAGGAAGAAGAAAAAAAGGAGGAGGAGGAAAGAGAAGAAGGAAGAAGGGAATAAAAGGATGAGAAAGGAGAAGGAAGGGTGAGGATAACAAAATAAGGAGGGAGAGGAAGAAGAAGACGAATGAGGAGGACGACGAAGACTGTAATGATGCTGATTATGATGCTGCTGCTGTTGCTGCTGCTGCTGCTGCTGTTGTTGATGATGATATGATGATGATGATGATGATGATGATGATGATGATGATGATGATGATGATGATGATGATGATGATGATGATGATGATGATGATGATGATGATGGTGATGAATTACCCGTTCATAGTGTCCAGTTCAATAGCCCTGGGTTCTCGCAGGTCAGTGGTGATGATGGTCTTCTGGGTGTAGCCATCGATGGTCAGCAGACAGATCACGTCCAGGCCAGTGTCCGTGTAAAAGATCAGTCTGGATTGGTAGTCCACTGCGATGCCGTCCGCTCTGGACGCTGTGTGACGGAAAACAAAAGTAATACTGATATATGATGAAACACGCACGCTTGTTTCTCCTATTAGAACGTAAAGCAGGTCGGTTTAAGCAGACTGCTATTGTAAAAGACTGTAAGGAACTCTTGGAAATTTTATTTTATTTTGGAAATTGTATCGTAATTATTTATTAATTGATTTTTTTTAATTTATATTTTTTTTTTAATTTATATATTTAATATGTTTTATTTATTTATTTTTTGACTGGTTGTTATACAGCTTGTTTCCATGGCATCACATGACGCCCAGACGACTGAGCACAATCTTGGGTCACAGCCGGCATTCGACTCTCCCATGTAGAACATGAGCGTCAGGATCTTTAAAGTCCGTGCGAGGGGACGCTAGACCGTGGTTATACTTTGAACGGAAGGAGTAGGGGTCGCCTGCCTACGGCATCAGTGTCACTCTATTCCCCTTGGCCTTGTTATCGAGCTTGGAACCACTCCTGCATGCGTGGCTATGGTTCAACATCCCATGCTTCTATTGTCTCTGTGAGCCAACTGCATTCATTCCTACCCCACCCTCCACCCCCTTTCTAACAAATATGGTAAAATGCTCAAGATCATGGTAGAGGAGTCACCACCCCCACCGCCAAGGTCACCATTTTCACTACCGCCATCACCACCACTACCACGATCATCACACTGACCAGAAGGCAGCTGGCGGACGGTTTGGTTGTTGGTGCCGTCAATACTGGCACTGAGGATCATGTGTGACCCCACGTCCGTCCAGTAGACGCGGGCATTTACGGGGTCGTAGTCAATGGCAACGGGGGTCACGTGACCCACGATGGGGAGGGTGATGAAGGAAAAGGTGTTGAGGTCCATGCGGTAGATGTTGTTGTTGTACTTGTCCGGGAACAAGATGAACGAGCCAGGCAAAGTAGCTGTAACAGACAGACAGACATTGCCACAAACTAACTGTACAGCTCCTTAAAATGAAGTTTAAGATAGGCCTACTCCAATAGCGGGAGGGTATTATCGTGAATCTTGTAGTCTGATCGCAATGGATTATGATATACTTCTACAGTGCTTCACATTCAATTGCACTTCCATCTTGACCCAAGTCTCGTTTGTTGCTGGTGGATGTGATTGTTACAGGGATGCTTTTCTCCACCTCACCCCCCTTAGTACAATACAAACCCAGTTTGCCTTTAAGTGATTTAGCAACAACACTCAATACAAGATTTCGTCAGTTTTATAATAATAATAATAATAATAATAATAATAATAATAATAATAATAATAATAATAATAATAATAATAATAATAATAATAATAATAATAATAATAATAATAATAATAATGGTTATTATTATTAGTAGTAGCAGTAGTAGTAGTATTATAAAACTGACAGGCTGACATGTTACGAGCACTTCTACAAACACAACAAACACAGTTCATCACTCAATCATGTGGTGTAAAGGCAAGTCGCTGTTAGGGGACAGAGAGGGAATCCATGTGTATGTGGAATTGGTTAGACTGCATCCAGTGAAATGAGTGAAGGGGGCAGGAAACCGGGATACCCGGGCAAAAAAACTTGAAAGTCATCTACCTAAGTCACATAACCTGATCCCTTGCGAGGTTTGAACCCGCGACCTTGGGCACAGGAAACCAGCTTTCTATCCACTGAGCTACCGGGATACATGCGTGGTGCTAGGGTGGGTTAGGCAGCGCCCAAACACTCATTCATTGGCTATTTAATCAACCAAACCAAGGCAAGGTAAGTTGTGTTGTGTGCACATGTGTGTGTATGTGTGTGTGTGTGTGTGTTTTTGTGTGATTGTGTTTAGTGTTGTTGTGATGGCCGGGTTCGTTGTGATTTTTTATTCTACTTTTTTTTATCTCAATAAAACCAGTCACGACACAGGGATACATTAAAAAAAAAAAAACATTACAAAATAAGGCAAACCAAATCAAGCAAACCACCTATGAACAAACCTACCAACTAACCAACCAATCATTTAACTAAGCAACCAATCAATCAGTCAGTGTACTCACTCGTGGGGCAGGAGACGCCGGCATCTTCGCTGTGTCCGCAGTTGTGTCGGCCCCACCCATTTTGAGGACACTGCGCGATGTTAGCCTCTGTGCCCACGCAGTGCACGTTGTCCATCCAGATGGGTCCTGTACCGGCATCGTAGCGTCCAATGTCCGCTAACGCTTGAGACCCAGTTCTGTCAGCAGATAGAATGAATATCAACACAATATGCAAAGGAACGGCAGAAGGAGCAAGGTGCAAAGAGAAAAACAAAGAACTGGACAGATGATAACAAATCGTGATCATAATAACCATCATCATCATCATCTTTATCATCATCATCATCATCATCATCATCATCATCATCATCATCATCATCATCATCATCATAATGCAGGATGCTATCACGCGGGTTTTTTTCAAACGAACTCAAAGCGCAGCCATTTGAATAGATCGCTATTACAGAAGCTGGAAGAGAAATTAATTTGTATTTCTGAAATGTGTAGATAGAATGCATTCAATAGCATTATTGAATGGAGGGAGGAAACCGGAGATAACCCTCGGTGTCCTGAAAAGTGTGGTACCTCAGTGACGTAAGTTGGTCTCACGCGGGGTTGGAACCCACGATCTTCGGCGCAGTAAACCAGCTGACTATCCACTGAGCTAGCAGGCCACCACCGCATGTCACGCCACTTAGGGTGATATTCAGGAAGCTGGCTATCCACTGCGCTAGCAGGCCACCACCGCATGTCACGCCTCTTAGGGGGATATTCAGGAAGCTGACTATCCACTGTGCTAGCAGGCCACCACCGCATGTCACGCCTCTTAGGGGGATATTCAGGAAGCTGACTATCCACTGCGCTAGCAGGCCACCACCGCATGTCACGCCTCTTAGGGGGATATTCAGGAAGCTGACTATCCACTGCGCTAGCAGGCCACCACCGCATGTCACGCCTCTTAGGGGGATATTCAGGAAGCTGACTATCCACTGCGCTAGCAGGCCACCACCGCATGTCACGCCTCTTAGGGGGATATTCAGGAAGCTGACTATCCACTGTGCTAGCAGGCCACCACCGCATGTCACGCCTCTTAGTGTGATATTGAGCAAGCTGGCTATCCACTGTGCTAGCAGGCCACCACCGCATGTCACGCCTCTTAGTGTGATATTGAGCAAGCTGACTATCCACTGTGCTAGCAGGCCACCACCGCATGTCACGCCTCTTAGTGTGATATTGAGCAAGCTGGCTATCCACTGTGCTAGCAGGCCACCACCGCATGTCACGCCTCTTAGTGTGATATTGAGCAAGCTGACTATCCACTGTGCTAGCAGGCCACCACCGCATGTCACGTCTCTTAGGGGGATATTCAGCAAGCTGTTACCCAATGGATAAGTCCGCGAAGCGTTGCGTAATTCCGTACCCTACTGTATTATTATTATTATTATTGAGGATTTTTATAGCGCACTTATCTCGCCGTACTTTACCAGACTCTAGGCGCTGGCCGATACAGGATCTAACTCAAACAGCCGAGACGCCCACCCGCAGCTTTTGGGCGCATGGTCTGACGCCCGGACAACTGAGCACTATCCTGGCCAGCCAAGGATAGGGGAGAAGGACCAAGTGCATGCTGAGTGTGTTCTTGTTACCGGCACTCACCCGTCTAGGACATAAGCGTCAGGATCTTTAAAGTCCGGTATGATGGAATGTATGCGACACACAGACTAGACCTCGGTTTATACTCTCATCTGAAGGAGTAAGAAACGAGAGTAAAGTGTCTTTCCCATGGACACAACACAATGGCCCGGACAGGGCTCGAACCCGGGACCTTCAGATCCGCAAGCCAAAGCTCTACCATTAGACCACCGTGCCTCCCCGTATATACGTAGGCCTATATACGGATCCACTGGGTAACTGCTTCCAGAATACCAACCTTGACCTCAGCAACGGACAGACCGAAGTGGCGAATTTTGAACTCTCCGCGACAGCAGCCCTCAATTCTCCCCCAACGACCCGACAAGCTGAGGGAATAGATATAACGATTTTGCACACCAGCAGGGGAGTGGCACTGGGAACGATTTGGTTTTGAATACTGCTGTGCTGCTGCAGAAAATCTTTATCTTCATTTACAGCGTGCACAGTTGCTCTGCCAAAACTCCTGTTATGTTGGGATCCATTGCCTGACAATTAAATACCAGTTGTTCTTCTATTATGCCCCTTACAATGACAAGTCTGGAGATTGACCTCACACACTCAAAAACATGTGGGAAGAAGGAGGTTGTAGGCCTGGTAGGGAAGAGGGTGGAGGGCAGACAAAGAGCGCTTAGCGCTATGGAACTGGAACACAATGTCAGCAGTTTACCTAGTATAACCCAGCATGCCACACACCACGGCGGCATCCTGGGTGTTCCAGTCATCATCGCAAACTGTTCCCCACTGGTTGTTGTAGAATACCTGTAACAATCCGTCATTCCATGGGAAAATTATTCAATCTATAAATATATCATTCGTTGTTAGTAATAGGTCAATCAGTAAACCAACTATTCATTCATTTAATGTACACAATACATGCACCCCTCCCTCCTTCCCCTCCACCACATACAAATAAAAACTTTGACCTTATATTGCAATGACCTTGTCCTTGACCTAGACTGCATGTGAAGTCGTGACCTCCACCTTTATTCCAGGTTAGTACCATATATAATTTACTTCACTGATTCATTTAAACTCGGCTGGAGTTGGAGGTGGACCAATAATTGCAATGACCTTAACCTAAACCTTCATGTGACCTTACATGCGAAGGTCATGACCTTTACCTGCACTCGCCCGGAGTAGGCAGTGACGCGGCCAGCCAAGGTGACGAAGACGTTGCTTGGGTTGGCAGTGGTCTGAGGTATCGTCTGTGTGCTGGCCGTTGGCGTTGTTCCTGAGAGAACAAGAGCCACATCCAGGCCATAAAGTCAGTTTTATGCGGGTAACAATAATTTGGAATTTTGATTTGTTTTAAAAATTAGTTACCCTGGTGGTCGATATTCTATAGTTTCCCTCGCAGCAAAAGCACTACAACCGTAGAGAAGCACCACCCAGGACGAGGGGGAATGGGCCCCAACAATCCCATTTAAACTTAACCTTGACCTAAATCTCATCCATAGGGAAGTGCATGCAGGGTGTGTTTTTGTATCTGCCTCTCATACGCCTCGGAAATGAGCGCCAGGAGCTACAAAATATTACCGATGAAGTGCATGCTTGTATGCATGATTAGATTAGATTAGATAGTCAATGATTATAGGCTCCATCGGACTGCTAAGAGCCGAATCAGGCACCACTCAAAACTATTCCAAATCAGATTAAACCGCTAAAATTAAAATATGATAAAAAATGTATATAAAACTGGCTTAGCTAATGAAATCCAAATAAGCACACAAACAAGATGCAATTAGGCCTATATGTATGAGCAAAACAAAAGAACTTTTTTTTACTCAGTGTTTCCAATAAAGATGTTTCCCCCATCAAAATGGACAATATTACACCATCTTGTTCTTCAATAGCGAGGCGATTCACTGATTGTCTCTCTGAAATAATTATTTCCACTCTATGATAAGTGATGCAGCGAGGGCCTCATGATGATGACTTCGTACACCAAAGACGTTACAAGCAATGACATGTGATAAGACAATGATGTACATTGCCATTCAGAAAGAATACAAACTAGCTAGGCCTCCCACAAATGATCACTACCGAACCCATATTGGAAACGGGCCTCACCCACTTCGCTTTCAAGCAGCAGTGGACTTGTAGATTGAGTGGAAGACCGTACATCAGGACTAATCATGGAAGTAGTTTATGCGACTGCGTGATATCGCCCTTTTTGATGGGAAACCTTCATTGAGAACATTGAGTTATCGTTCGTTTTAAACGTGGGTATCCACTGCAGCGAATATTTTCCTATATGATAAAAAATAACAACACAAATAAATCATTTCCATCAACTGACAACAACGTACCGGCCCCACAGGTAATGTAGAGGTCCTCGGAGTGAGCGCAGTTGTTGGTACCCCATGGGTTGTGACGACATTGACCGATGGACACTTCGCTGCCCGTGCACTGGACATTGTCCAGCCAGATCTGCCCTTGACCTTGGGCACTGCTCGTCGCTGTGGTCGCGCGCGGGTTGCCGCTAAACACAATTTTTAAAGGTACTAAGTACAATCTTATATTGGAGGTAATAGTATGGGAAGTCATAGTAACAGATCGAATGGCCTCAAATCTCCAGCGAAAATTCTTCCATCGCTGGTAAAACGTCCGCTAAAGTAATGACACTCAAACCCAGGATACTTTCCTGTGAGGTTGGATGTATGGATGGATAGTTGGATGGGTTTGTCAGTGTAAACTGATGGATAGTTGGGTGGGTTTTTCAGTGTAAACTGATGGATAGTTGGATGGGTTTGTCAGTGTAAACTGATGGATAGTTGGATGGGTTTGTCAGTGTAAACTGATGGATAGTTGGATGGGTTTGTCAGTGTAAACTGATGGATAGTTGGATGAGTTTGTCAGTGTAAACTGATGGATAGGGTGGGGTGGGAGGGTGGATCATGGGTTGATTGATTTATTTCTTATGGTGATTTTGTTTTGCTTTGAACGTTTAATAGATTCTCGCGCGCTGTGAAAAGCGTAAAGTCTAATGCATTAAACAACTCATCACCACCATCACCATCATCATCACCATCACCATCATTTATTTATTTAGATTTTGTTTGCCTAATCAATTACTTAACAAAAGTAAGTAATTAGGTAAACTAAATCTAAATAAATAAATATAGACAAAAAATGCATAAACGAACAAACAATAGCTCACGTACCTGGGTTGATTAAGATTGCGGCAAATAAGCTGCGCAACAGCGATGCCATTGGCTCCGCTGACCAGGTCGTCACACACAGTGCCCCAGGTTCCGTTGTGGAACACTTCCAGTCTTCCTTGGTTTGGGCCAGGTACCAGGCGAATCTGATCCATCGCTACAAAACAACGGAAATCAACCAACAGGTCAGGACACGGAGTGTCAGAGGATAAACCTCCACAGCCTTTGGCACTCTGACTGAGGTCGGGCCGACTGCTTCCATAAGTTTATTCGCTGCCCGAGAGCGGCGAAAGGTCTATTTAGTCAACCAGTTAAAGGTCAAAAGATGCGACAAAGTAAGACTGACAATCAGTTACATAGACGTTTAAGGACTCGATCCTATACGACATAAACTATCTCACTCGAACGGAGGGGAAATAACTAACGAACAAATTAATTATTGAACCAAAAAACTAACTCACGAACTAGCAACGTAATGCATTAAACAAACTAACTAGCAGTCTAACAAGCTACAAATAAAATTATATAACTAATACAATTACTCACCGACTCACGCGTTCCCTCACACCCTCACTAACTATATAACTAAAGCAAGGACGAGTGACATCGGAATATTCTAAATTGTGTTGTTCTAGTCATTTGGTTCGACAGCTGAGAATGGTTTCCTCAGACCCTGTCATGACTGACTAACTAACTAACTAACTAACCCAAGAACCTACTTGAAGGGCAGATGACGCCAGCGTCCTCGGAATGGGCGCAGTTGTGTTGTCCTAGCGGTTTGGTGCGGCAATTCAGAATGGTTTCTTCGGTTCCTGTGCACTGGCTGTCGTCGATCCAGATGGGACCACTGCCTTGGCCAAACCGCGCCTGGACAGTTGCTTGAGCGCCCACCCTGAGTTTAACAGCAGGAAAGTGTATTGTATTTCCTCTTTGTAATATAATATAATATAATATAATATAATATAATATAATATAATATAATATAATATAATATAATATAATATAATAATAATATAGGATGCTCGACCTCAAAGCGTGGCGATCTGAAGATATCGCTATTATAGAAGTCGGAAAAAGAAAGGAATTTCAAGTTTTGGAAATTAGATTGACTGCAATCTATACTATTATTGAACGGGGGGAGAAAACCGGAGTACCTGGAGAAAATCCTCGGTGTCCTGAATAGTTTCGTTCCTAAGTTACATAAGTTCCTTCCCCCCCCCCCCCCTCCCTTGCGGGAATGGAACCCGCACCTTGAGCACAGGAATCCGACTATCCCACTGCGCCACCAGGACACACCAACTGGCGAGCTCTTGTCATATTATTATTCCTACGAAAATAAGCTCCAGTCACAAACGTTATTGCGTCTTCATCATCATCATCATCATTATCAGCATCATCATCCCCATCATCATCATCATGATCATCATCATCATCATCATCATCATTATCAGCATCATCATCCCCATCATCATCATCGTCGCCGTCATCATCATCATCATCATCATCATCACCATTATCACCATCATCATCGTCATCATCATCATCATCGTCATCATCATCACACTGACCTTGGGTAACCCAGCATGGCACAGATGACTCCTGCGTCATTGGAGTCCCACAGGTCATCACATATCGTGCCCCACGTCCCGTTGATGGAGATCTCCACACGACCTTGATTAGGTGGGCCTCCTCCTCCCACAAGCCGCACCTGCGCCGCACTTGGGACACCTGGCCAAAACAGTTCATAGTGATCACACCAACGGTTCTCTCGCTAGGCCTGAATACTATCATTAATGTCAACACGTAGTAAAGCGTTCCTTACTGAACATGGGATAGGCTATGAGCAAAGAGACTATACTGTAGTCTTTTTATTGATGGGAAAAATCTCCCTTGGGTCAAAGTTATTTTTGTGCACAGTTCGAGTGTCTTTTAAGAGGGAAATTGGATTTAAAGATCTCTCTCTGTGTCTTTCTCTCTTTCTCTCTCTCTTTCTTTCTTTCTTTCTCTGTCTTTCTCTCTCTCTTTCTGTCTGTCTGTCTCTCCTATCTCTTTCGCTCTCTCTCCCTCTCTCTTTCTCTCTCTCTGTCTGTCTCTCCTCTCTCTTTTGCTCTCTCTCTCTCTCTCTCTCTCTCTCTCTCTCTCTCTCTCTCTCTCTCTCTCTCTCTCTCTCTCTGTGGTCCTGATTCAGCTCTTGGCAGAACGCTGGACTCTATAAACACTGAATCTCTCTCGCTCCATCTCTCTCTTTCTCTCTCTCCCTCCCTCTCTCTCTCTTTCTTTATCTCCCCAGTGTCATCCTGGTAAGGGTAGAGTGGAGGTGGGGGTGGATGTGGGTTGGAAGGGTGGGAGGGGATGAAGTTGTGACAGCAGTAGTCCCTTACGCCAGCATGATACAGGGTGTTCCAAAAGTCTTGGGCACATTTTGGCATTGAATATTTCCGAAACTATTAAGGATATAAAAACGCATCTGGTAAATTCAGAAAGCTTGTAATCTCAATTTTTACATGAAATGTTCAAAGATGTTCAATGTGAGCACCATTGGTCACACGACACACATCAAGCCGATAGTCAAATTCTTGCCAAACGCGTACCAGCATTTTTTGGTTGAGTGAACGCCATTAATGGGTCTGAAAAGAAATAAAAAAATCAACACCTTTACAAAAAACTTAATGTAATTAGCTTTAAAATGACACAACTTTTATCTTACTACCATTCATAGTAATTGAGATATGGGGATTTCAAATGTGCCCAAGACTTTTGGAACACCCTGTATACTGAAACCATACACATACCTCCGCAAGAGACACCGAGGTCCTCATTGTGGCCGCAGTTGTTGGTGCCCCAAGGAAGATAGGAACACATGTCGAGGAACCTCTCCTGACCCGCGCAGCTGAGGTCGTCCAGCCAAATCGGGCCTGTGCCTTGTCCAAAGCGAGCCTGAGAGAAGGCCGTTGCTCCTTGCCTGTGCACGTTAACATGGTTGGTTGATCAACATGACAGCAAAACATGATGGTGCAGCGACAACAACATTGAACATTGGATCGTTGATTATGATAAAGATGTTAAGCTTTAAAGCCTTAAGTCTTAGAAGATGTCTTCAAAGAAACATACATCAGCCACCCAATGCTTTTTTTCTCAGGGATTATGTAACCTCACCTCACATTGGCGAGAAAATTATAGCTATCCTAATGGGGTCTCTGACCTTGTCTCAAGTAGAGTGGAACCCCTATACAAACAGACAGTGGACCCCCTATACAAACAGACAGTGGACCCCCTATACAAACAGACAGTGGACCCCTATACAAACAGACAGTGGACCCCTATACAGACAGTGGACCCCTATACAAACAGACAGTTGACCCCTATACAGACAGTGGACCCCTATACAGACAGTGGACCCCTATACAGACAGTGGACCCCTATACAAACAGACAGTGGACCCCTATACAAACAGACAGTGGACCCCTATACAGACAGTGGACCCCTATACAAACAGACAGTGGACCCCTATACAAACAGACAGTGGACCCCTATACAGACAGTGGACCCCTTTACAGACAGTGGACCCTATACAAACAGACAGTGGACCCCCTATACAAACAGACAGTGGACCCCCTATACAAACAGACAGTGAACCCCGTATACAAACAGACAGTGGAACCCCTCTACAAACAGACAGTGGACCCCCTATACAAACAGACAGTGGACCCCTATACAGACAGTGGACCCCTATACAAACAGACAGTGGACCCCTATACAGACAGTGGACCCCTATACAGACAGTGGACCCTATACAAACAGACAGTGGACCCCCTATACAAACAGACAGTGGACCCCCTATACAAACAGACAGTGAACCCCGTATACAAACAGACAGTGGAACCCCTATACAAACAGACAGTGGACCCCCTATACAAACAGACAGTGGACCCCTATACAAACAGACAGTGGACCCCTATACAAACAGACAGTGGACCCCTATACAAACAGACAGTGGACCCCTATACAAACAGACAGTGGAACCCTATACAAACAGATAGTGGACCCCTATACAAACAGACAGTGGACCCCCTATACAAACAGACAGTGGACCCCCTATACAAACAGACAGTGGACCCCCTATACAAACAGACAGTGGACCCCCTATACAAACAGACAGTGGACCCCCTATACAAACAGACAGTGGAACCCCTATACAAACAGACAGTGGACCCCTATACAAACAGACAGCGGTTTTACACAAGCCATTGCTGCATGACATGCCGGAAATTATTTGAAGGGATGTCATGATGAATTATATTCTTTTAGATTGTTTGATATTGTTATATTTGGGCACTTGCAACAACATGGCTAATGTAACATGGCACACTCGTGGTTAATGCAACACTGCCACACACATGGTTAATGTAACATTGGCATACACATGATTAATGTTACACTGGCGCACACATGGTTAATGCAAAACTGGCACGCACGTGGTTAATGTAACACTGGCGCACACATGGTTAATGTTACACTAGCGCACACATGGTTAATGTAACACAAGCGCACACATGGCTAATGTACCGCTGGCACACACCAGCACACTAATAATAATATCGTCGTTGTCAATAAAGTCAAAGTTAGGCAAAATCATAGAACAACGACACCATAAGTAACATCAACAACACCATCAGCAATAATGCCAAAACATATTCAGCAACAGCAACAACCAATCAATTACCTAAGACGAGATCGTTCTAATAGCAGCAATATAGCGCATTCTCAATCTCAAAGAGGTGCTGAAGGCGATAAGGAATAGGGACTAAATACTGCAATTTGTTCCAAAACCAGTTGAAGCTTCTGCTGCTGTTAATCCTTCTGATGTTTCTCCTACTACACCTCATCCACCGCCCCCTTCTCCTCTTTCCACCTACTCACGTTTGATATCCCAGGGTCCTGCAGATGACAGCAGCCTCGTCGGGGCCAGTTTCGTCGTCACAGATAGTACCCCATGAGCCATTGTAGAACACCTCCACTCGACCCTCATGAGATGTCAGACCTCCCACCAGACGTACAGGTGACGCAGAGACGAACCCTGGATGGTACACAAAGATGCCATGGATGGTAGACAGAAATACAATGGATGTAGACAGAAATACAATGGATGTAGACAAAAATACAATGGATGTAGACAAATATACAATGGATAGTAGACAAAGATACAAATACAATGGATGGTAGACAGAGATACAATGGATGCAGACAAAGACACATTGGCTAAAGAAAAAGCTACAATGGAAGGTAAAAAAAATATACAATGGCTTTAGACAAATATATAATGACGGTAGACAAATATACAATTAATGCAGAAATAGATACAATGGATGTAGACAAAGATACAATGGATGGTAGACAAAGATACAATGGATGGTTGACAGAGATACAATGGAGGCAAACAAAAACACATTGGATGTAGACAAAGCTACAATGGATGGTAAACAAATATATAATGGGTGTAGACAAATATATAATGACGGTAGACAAGTATACAATGAATGCAAACACATATACAATTGATGTAGACAAATATACAATGGATGTAGACAAATATACAATGGATGTAGACAAAGATACTGTCAAGGAACGGTATTAGTTACTCGTGTCCGATGACATTATTTTATTGTTAGTCTGTTTTCTTGTAAGAAGAAAGTGGTAAAGTTTGCTGTGAGAGCCAAATTTGATTGGTTGAGCTGATCACATGACAGTTCAGTCATTCTCTTCTTGGCTCTCTTAAGGTAGATTGTGCCTGACTTCTCGCAGAGAGACAGAAAGCAAGGGAGAAGAGACAAACGGGCTGAGACAGGGATTCAGCAGAAATATAAGTTTGGTTGGAGGAATTCATACTGAGGTCTCACAGATCATAAATATATCCGTGCTACAGTGGAACAGCTTTGTGTGACCAGGAAACTGTATTTGTCCTGCTGCTTGACTGTGTCAGAGGCTGAACGAAGATGCCGTGTAGGAGTGTACATACCTCCGCACACGACTCCAGCGTCCTCACTGTGGGCGCAGTTGGTCATACCCCAGGCTGCATGAGCACACAGAGCGATGGACGATTCGTTACCGTTGCAGTTGACGTCATCCAGCCAGATCCGTGACACCTGCATGTTAGAAGGGGCATGGAAGTGCCCGCCGGCCCGAGCAAACACGTTGGTCCTGGGGCAAAATGCAAAGTCAACATTATCAAAACAACAAACATGTTGGTCCTGGGGCAAAATGCAAAGTCAACATTATCAAAACAACAAACATGTTGGTCCTGGGGCAAAATGCAAAGTCAACATTATCAAAACAACAAACATGTTGGTCCTGGGGCAAAATGCAAAGTCAACATTATCAAAACAACAAACACGTTGGTCCTGGGGCAAAATGCAAAGTCAACATTATCAAAACAACAAACACGTTGGTCCTGGGGCAAAATGCAAAGTCAACATTATCAAAACAACAAACATGTTGGTCCTGGGGCAAAATGCAAAGTCAACATTATCAAAAACAGAAACACAATATTTGGTTAAACCTTACAAAGAAGCATTTGTCCCAAGTTTTCTAATGTAAACAATTGGACGAATTAATGTCCCAGATCTTAATATGTCTTGTGTCTTAACATCTTGAAATCATCTCCACCCATCGAAGTGTCCCAAACTCAGCTAACATCAATCGTCAAATACTAAAAGACTGCACTGCGGGACTTGATGGGGGATAGGATAGAGGAGAGGGTGGTGGGAAGTGGTTGTGGATACAACAACATACACAAACATACCACAACGGCATAATATTACAGACAAAGGCATAGTAAATATTAATAATGTATTCAAATTTGGGAGACAAAAAACTAAAGTTTGTGTACATCACAAGTAACCCTATGAGGTGTCTGACGTACAGAAAAAGGACTGCAATTTATCTGTACAGATAATAAAGTATTGGTACTTGAAGTTTATCTGTAGAGATAATAAAGTATTGGTACTTGGAGTTTAATGATAGCATCTGGGATATAATCCTTATTAGATAATATCCTCCACTCTTGACCCGCTGTATATGTACACTAATGTTAAAACAATTTGTCCAGGAAGAATCAACAGTCCATCTTGTATTCCCATGGTTTATCATTGTATACGATTCATACAATTCTATTCTTCTATTGTGTCAAGTAACCGTGATGAACTGAAAAATGGCACTAATATAGGTTAAATTAGGGTTAGAATATGCGTTTATATTTTATTTAAGCTTTTCTTTACGTAAATAATGTTCACCGAACAAAACATCTTTGTGTTATAATTATGATGAGGACAATCCTATCCTATCCTATGATTTCTATCCCGTTGGATGAGGACAATCCTATCTATCCCTATCCTATCCTATCCTATCCCGTAACTCGAAGGTCCTTGGGGCACCAAAGATGATCGTTTAACTAGCGTATTCCATCTTTCTCTGTCCTCAGCAACCCTCATAGCTTCACTCAGTATCAAGCCAGTCCATTCTCGAATGTTGTCCTCCCACCTCTTTTTCTGCCTCCTTCTTCTTCTGCCTCTTTGCACCGCGCCTTGCAGGATGGTCTTTGCAAGGACTGATGCTCTGGTGACGTGGCCATACCATCGGAGTTTCCGTTTCTTCAACACTGTGAGCATGTCATCGTGTTGTCCAATGGCTTGTATGATGGTTTGTCGGACTTCGTTGTTGGTGATGTGCTGAGTATAGGAAATGCCCAGAAGTCATCTGTAGCACCTCATCTCCATGCTTTGTATTCTTCGTTGTAGATCTGCTGGGAGGGTCCACGTTTCGCAAGCGTTTAGGAAGATGGATATGACAATATGAGGACAATACGATTCGTATTCGGTTAAGATAGCTTAGCATAGCTTAGCTTAGCTTAATCTATCGTAGGTTAGCTTAAATTAGCTTAGATTAGCTACGCGTAGTTTAGCTTAGCTTAGGTTAGGTTAGATTATAATAAGATTTTTTGTTTATACATACGTCTGGAAGCCAGCCATTCTGCAGACGACCAAGGCGTCATTGACGTTCCAATCGTCGTCACAGACGGATCCCCATACCCCGTTATAGAAGATCTGCACCAGACCCTCGTGAGGAGTCCCTCCGCCCACCAGACGTGCCTGAACTTGCGGGACCTGGCCTGTCAACATAACATACATAAAACATAATGAGGCCATCATTAAAGAGGAGAGAAAGGTCTTTCCTTTAACTTCCTAAACTGTGGCAAAGATACAGATGTCCTACCACTTCCTTAACCCTGCCAATACTGCATCTTTTGAAAATAATATTCTAGATGCTAATACCACAGTAGTTCTTTTTCTTAGGGCGAGACTACTTACTGACAGTGATTTACACACATGTGTTGTTAGGGACAGACTACTTACTGACAGTGATTTACACACATGTGTTGTTAGGGACAGACTACTTACTGACAGTGATTTACACAAATGTGTTGTTAGGGACAGACTACTTACTGACAGTGTTTTACACACATGTGTTGTTAGGGACAGACTACTTACTGACAGTGTTTTACACACATGTGTTGTTAGGGACAGACTACTTACTGACAGTGTTTTACACACATGTGTTGTTAGGGACAGACTACTTACTGACAGTGATTTAAACACAGGTGTTGTTAGGGACAGACTACTTACTGACAGTGTTTGACACACATGTGTTGTTAGGGACAGACTACTTGCTGACAGTGTTTTACACACATGTGTTGTTAGGGACAGACTACTTGCTGACAGTGTTTTACACACATGTGTTGTTAGGGACAGACTACTTACTGACAGTGATTTACACACATGTGTTGTTTGTAAGGCGATGACATTCCAAGCTGTCTCCAGCTGGATTATGCCCATGTTCAGTGTAGTTGTCTCTCCCTAAGGAACTCCTCACCTCCCTCACTCCCTGCTGCCATCTCAATATTAACAACGTCGGAGCTACACATGTCTTCTTTTGCCTGACACCCAGTGATTACATCCATTAAATCATTATCATCATCATTATCGTCATCATCATCATCATCATCATCATCATCATCATCATCATCATCATCATCATCATCATTAATATTACTACTGCCAATACCACCATCACTACTACTACTACTACTATAATTACTTCTACTACTACTACTACGACTACTACTACTACCCCACCACCATACTACTACTACTACTACTACTACAACTACTACTACCATGCTACTACTGCTGCTGCTGCTATTTCAAAATGTCTATTTGCCAATGCATTGTATGGCCTAAAGTAGTGGCACATTTGGCTTACGTTTTACCGCTTATGCATTGGGTTATACGTTTTTTCACTGACGGAAATGTTTACGGGTGGCCACCACACCTTATGAGTTTAGTGACCACGTTTAGCTTACCTTCTAAGTCTTAGGCATTGGGTCGGAGGTAGGGGCGCCATGTTTATCAAGACCTAGGTCGAATTTATAAACGTGTGTAGCTGTGTAATTTCACTACAGCAAGGCACTTTTTCGTGACGAATGTAATGTACCCTTTCACGATTTGACTATAATATGAAACAACTTTACTAAGATCGACAAGCAACAAGTGAATTTAAATGCCTGACCTCGCCAAGTCGTGTGTAGCAGATAACAAGAGTTGCGTGTAATCATGCTTGTGGGAAGAGTTTAGGTTGACCTCTAAACTCGTGACATCATACTCTCGCTTCTGATTGGTCCTCGTAAGTACGGCTTATATATTTTTTCAAAAAATATTAAACATGCGCTATGCTAGTGAAATTTTACGTTAGCCAGTACGAAAAGAAATACGATAATAATAATAATAATAATAATAATAATAATAATAATAATAATAATAATAATAATAATAATAATAATAATAATAATAATAATAATAATAATACAAAAAGAAATACATAATGAATTCCTAAGCGTAACACAAGTGTGGTCGGGTGCTACAGGCCAATGTGGCCAGGCCTTACTTGTACCGCTAAAGCAGCAAGGACTTGCTCAATAGTCAAGGCACGTCTTAGCTGAAACGCAGATTCCATTCTGACTTCCCCCAAACTCAAAACTATTGTGCGCATGGGTCGCCTCGAGCAGCTGTTGAATCTCAGTCAACGACGGGAGAACAACGTAATTATTCCCGCTTACCTGTGTTGCAGGCGACACCAACGTCGTGCGTGTGGTCGCAGGTGACGGGGTTGGTGGTGATGTTGCAGAGGCCGATGCGACTCTCGGACCCGACGCAGTGCACGCTGTTCACCCAGATTCGATTCTGGCCTTGACCGTACAGAGCGTTAGGCATGGCGCGAGCCAACCCTCTGCACAACAGAACAGAGACATCCAAACCACTGATTATACTGTTTATAGCATCGTTCTTACATAGCGCTTTTACCAGCTCAAACAACTGCTCAAGCCGCTGACCAAAAACACGATCTAACTAAAACCACCCAAGAGCGTCATCTTGCTGTTTGATGGGCATCGCCTAATGCTCCAGACAAAAACAAAAACAAAAATAAAAATAACAATTCTTGGACAGCTTATTTATCCAACTGAAATTTTAATTGCACACAGGAAACATTTTAACTGCCATTACAGCGTAGATATAATAACTTAAGGAACTGAAAAACAAATAACGTAACATCGCATTTATAAACTGGTTATTTTACAGAACCAACAAACATAAGGTAGCTGTAACAAGCATCACGGTAACAATTTGTCCTAACTTTCTATAAAAGCTTTAAAATAATAATGATTAAAGTAAAACAAATGCGTTGTTAAAACTCTCTAAAAATACCAACACACAATAAAACAGTGACTGACAATGACGACTGCGACGTTCTAAAGTTATGATTATCTCAACAAAGAAGTAAAGTCCACACTGAGTATCACTTGCACTGTAGATCTCATCCAATTATCCAGTATCATCCATTATTAATAGTGATGATGATGATGATGATGATGATGATGATGATGATGATGATGATGATGATGATGATGGATGATGATGATGATGATGATGATGATGATGTGACACTTACGTCGAAATACCTAACTGTCTGCAGACTACGGCAGCCTCCACATCACTGAAGCCTGTGTCACACACCGTCCCCCAGAATCCTTGGTATAGCACTTCCAATCGTCCGGTGTCGTTCACCGAAGACCCTCCGTTTACAAGACGAACTGACAAGTCTAATGCACCGGCTAGAAATTTAAAAAAAAATATTCAATCGGTTAGTAAGACTAACAAATCAAACGAGAAATCAGTTATTCAGTCGGTTGATCAATCACCTGAAAGACCACAATTCGAGTGACCAAGGGTAGAGAGGAAACATCGGAAGGATATAGCAGCAACTTTGTAATCGACTCACGATTTGGCTGAAAGCCAATGCACAATTCTCAGAAGTAAAGCCTCTACAAAGCGTAGAGTGAGGGATTGGCTGTTATGGGGTGCGGGCGAGAATTTAAAACAAGGCAGAATGGAAACGCCAAAAAAGAAATGTAACAACGTTATAGTTGATTCGATCTCTGCTTGAAAGCTAGTGCAGCGAACATCAGAGCGAGGGCACAGGCGCTCGACTATACCAAATAAAGTATTTATCTCATAACAACTTAAGAATCCAAACACATAATATAAACATTTTATCACTCATATCAAAACCAAAAGGACCGACCAGCATTGGGACTGTGTGAGTGAATGTAAAATTACAAATACCTAATTACTTGAAAATAAAAATTTAAAAAGAAATAATGTTTACGGTTAGTGCAGCTAACGCCGATGTCTTCATGGTGGTCGCAGTCGTGCTGAGCCCATCCTTTGAAGTGACACTGGTCCAGCGAGGCTTCGTTCCCTTGACAAGCTATGTCGTCCATCCAAATTGGCCCGCTGCCGGCTCCCACCCTGGTCAGCAATGCCCCGCCACTGCAGAACATGACAAAACCATTCACATCAATTGTATCGACCTTGGTCAGTTATCATTCTGCGTCCTCTGAATCTACAACCAGCTTTAACCCTGGTCAGAAGAATCTCTCTACTGGATAAGAAGGAAAACGTTTATGTGTAAGTTTACTCATGTGAGTATTCACGTTTCCTCTGCTTGGAAGACGTAGAAACATTCCAAATAAATGTTAAATAGTTCATTCCTTCATCTCCGTATGCATGTGTGAGTGGATGGGTGATCTATTTGTGCTTGTGTATCAAGACGATGAAGAAGAAGAAGAAGAAGAAGAAGAAGAAGAAGAAGAAGAAGAAGAAGAAGAAGAAGAAGAAGAAGAAGAAGAAGAAGAAGAAGAAGAAGAAGAAAAAGAAGAAGAAGAAGAAGAAGAAGAAGAAGAAGAAGAAGAAGAAGATGATGATGATGATGATGATGATGATGATGATGATGATGATGATGATGATGATGATGATGATGATGATGATGAAAAAACAACAACAACAACAACAACAAACAACAATAACAACAACAACAACAGGCCTATTAATATTGATGCAAAATTAACAAAACGATCAAGGGGATGACTACTATGCAATTGACAACGACAACGACAAAACGTCGCCTCAGTGCCATGGCAACTCAGTCTCCACTACTGCAGCCGACAGAGAGATACGGAAGAAGACTTACGCGAGGTTGAGAGAGCTGGCAGACGACCTGAGCATCTCAGATGCTAAAGCTGTCGTCACAGACTGGGCCCAAAATCCATTGTACCGTAACTTCCACACGTCCCTCATACATGGTAACCTGCCACCAGACAGGGCGGTAGGGCAATGCCCGTACTACGTGTGCTCGCTGCAATTCATCATCATCATCATCATCATCATCATCATCATCATCATCATCATCATCATCATCAACATCATCATCATCATCATTATCATCATAATCATCATCATTATTATTATCATCATCATAATCATCATCATCATCATCATCATCACCATCAATCATCAATCGGATCATCCATCGTTATGACTCCTCCCATCTCCTTTTCATTATTATTATTATTATTATTATTATTATTATTATTATTATTATTATTATTATTATTATTATTATTGAAAAGAATACATAAATTAATAATTGACTATGAATATATGAATGAATGAACTGTTGAATGAATGAGTAATTGATCTGCCTACCTGGCATGCACAGCACTCCGGCGTCTTCACTATGGTCGCAGTTGTTAATTCCCCACGGCTTCAGTCTGCAGTCCGCGATGTTGCTCTCAGAGCCGTTGCAGATAACATCGTCTAGCAGAATTGAACCCGACCCTCTCCCGTAGTAAGCGTTAGCCATGGGCACAGGCACATAACTAATGGCAGAAAGTAGAGTCTACTTAGGCCAGAAATATGTCTGTTTACAGTATCCCGACCGACCCTAATTGTTTGGCCCCACCCTAAACCTTTTCTCGGGATTGTCTGGAAAAAAATTAAAACAAGCCAAAAAAATCGCACCCAATGTAGAAAGTTTTTCTTGTTTTTTTTGTTTTTTTTAAGAAGCCAACCTACCGACCCTATTTTTTTCCCTTATGTTACCGTAAACAGACATTTTTTTGTGTGACTTAGTACTATGTTCAAGGCAATGCGAGAACTTAAAGTGTCGGCGATAAGCTTTGAAACCCAATGCAATTAACGGGTGACTACAGTGCACTCTCAGAACAAGATTGGATTTTTGTTTTAATACTTCGAAGTGTGTCTGACCAGCGCTTTAATGTTTGACTGTGTTTGCATATAATTAGATTCAACTTAGGCCTTAACACTGCATAGGTGAGATTGGCTAATGGAGGTCTCAGGCACGCAGTGTACGGCCTACATCCAACAAACGCTAAGAGGTATATCTCCGATCGAAGCGCTCTGGGATAGTATCATGTACCATTTTACCCCAGGAGATAAGTCTGCGAAACCGTTCGGTAGCATACGGATTTACCTACGGCTTGTCGGACTTATCCACTGGGCAAACTGTTTCATCAATACCACCCCATTGGCCGATAGGCTGTCAGCGATTAATCCGAACCATTCATATATTTACAGCCTAGTTCACCTTGTTATTCCAGCGCCTCACAACCGCATTGCTTTCAGCACACTCTTGTAGCGATCTTGTCAGAGAATACTATATAATATGCAAGGTTCGGCATTGGCAATTTGTCGCACTTTGAAGGTAATAACTGTATGTAGTTTATTGTAAGTTGTGTGAATGTGGTTTTATTATCTTATTATTTCGATGGAAAAGACATACAAATAAATAAATAAATAAATAAATAAATAAAAGGTTTTAACGCAACCTGCACTTGGGCCTACAATGGTTTTTATCTCTATTTCGATGTGCCCGTATTTGTGTTCCTTTCCCATAATTATACTAGACTTAGATTAGAACAGTTAGCTTACGCTGGAGGGGCGAATCCGAGCTGCTTGCAGATGACCGTTGCATCGGCCACTCCCCAGCTGTCGTCACACACTGTGCCCCAGACGTTGTTGTTCTGGACTTCCACGCGGCCGTTAGAACTGCTGGTCCCGTTGACCAGACGCACACTGATTGCTGTGTTGGTGGAGCCTGCCAATGAGAGGGATAGAGTATCCAACTAATTGCTGATTGTCATGGCGGCACCCTCAAAAAATCATTTATCACCCAAAAATTATCACCCAATTGGGCGACATTCGGACTGCCTTCTCAGCGAAAGCGTCACAGCCGCAAGGGCAGCTTCAGTCTTGTTCTTTTTCTTCTTCTTCTTCTTGTTCTTCTTCATCTTCTTCTTGTTCTTTTTCATCTTCTTCTTGTTCTTATTCATCTTTTTCTTGTTTTTCTTCATCTTCTTCTTGTTCTTTTTCATCTTCTTCTTGTTTTTCTTCATCATTTTCTTGTTTTTCTTCATCTTCTTCTTGTCCTTCTTCATTTTTATCTTGTCCTTCTTAATCTTTTTCTTGTTCTTCATCTTTTTCTCGTTCTTCTTCATCTTTTTCTTGTTCTTCTTCATCTTTTTCTTGTTCTTCGTCTACTTCTGCTTGTTCTTGATTTGTGTATTTTTCTGTATTTTCAACTGCCAGTACTACTACTATACTATGATACCACTACTATAGTACTGGTACTACTACTACTACCACTACTACTACTATAACTACTACTACTACTTCTTCTTCTTCTTCTACTGCTATTACTGTACTACTACTTCTTCTCCACTACTACTACTACTACTACTACTACTACTACTACTACTACTACTATTATTATTATTATTATTATTATTATTATTATTATTATTATTATTATTATTATTATTATTATTATTACTATTAGATCTACTATTACAACTACTACTACAACAACTACAACTACAACAACTACTCCTACTGCGACTACTACTACTATTACTACTACTATTACTACTACTACTACTACTACTTCTTCTTCTTCTTCTTCTTCTTCTTCTTCTTCTTCTTCAATGTATGTTGGTGACTAAAGATTTGTGGATTTGACTTGACTTGACCTAATGCTTTGAACTCACTGGCATCGCAGGAGATAGCGATGTCTTCGCCGTGCGCGCAGTTGCTTGTTCCGATCGGCTGATGGGAGCAGTCGTCCAGTGACGTTTCGTTACCAAGGCAACGCACGTCGTCCAACCAGATCACCCCAGAACCTGCCGGGAAAGTGCCCACAGGAAAGAAGCGCGGTGTTCCGCTGTAGATGAAGTACAAACACAGTTAATATCATTGACGCTGTTATCATTGTTGTCATCACCGTCGACGCCAATATTGTAATCTAGAGCTTGCTTGGCGGTATAGATGAAATACCAACAAACACTATTAATACCATTGAAGTAAGCTAATTGTTATCATAGTCGTCGATTTCAATATTGTAATCTAGAGCTTGCTTGGCGGTATAGAGGAAATACCAACAAACACTATTAATACCATTGAAGTAATTGTTATCATTGTTGTCATCACCGTCGACGCCAATATTGTAATCTAGAGCTTGCTTGGCGGTATAGATGAAATACCAACAAACACTATTAATACCATTGAAGTAATTGTTATCATTGTTGTCATCACCGTCGACGCCAATATTGTAATCTAGAGCTTGCTTGGCGGTATAGATGAAATACCAACAAACACTATTAATACCATTAAAGTAAGCTAATTGTTATCATAGTCGTCGATTTCAATATTGTAATCGAAACTAAATACACTACAAAGGCCTACACACTTTATGAATTAAAACGACTTCGTCATCCTGACATAGTCTACATAGTATTAGAAATAAATGCGTAATAAAATTAGTCTATGCACTGTACTAGAATTTTAAAAAAATTGAGTTTCAAAAACTGAACAGTTACAGTGATTTCGCTTATTTCTATCCTTCTTTTTTCACAGTGGGCAGTAACAAAATAACAAATGTCAATATCACAGTGGGCAGTAGTAAATTAACAAATGTCAATATCACAGTGGGCAGTAGCAAAAAATAACAAATGTCAATATCACAGTGGGCAGTAGCAAAATAACAAATGTCAATATCACAGTGGGCAGTAGCAAAAAAATAACAAATGTCAATATCACAGTGGGCAGTAGCAAAATAACAAATGTTAACATCACAGTGGGCAGTAGCAAAAAATAACAAATGTCAATATCACAGTGGGCAGTAGCAAAACAACAAATGTCAATATCACAGTGTGCAGTAGCAAAATACCAAATGTCAATATCACAGTGGGCAGTAGAAAATTAACAAATGTCAATATCACAGTGGGCAGTAGCAAAAAATAACAAATGTCAATATCACAGTGGGCAGTAGCAAAATAACAAATGTCAATATCACAGTGGGCAGCAGCAAAAATTACCAAATGTCAATATTACAGTGGGCAGTAGCAAAACAACAAATGTCAATATCACAGTGTGCAGTAGCAAAATACCAAATGTCAATATCACAGTGGGCAGTAGAAAATTAACAAATGTCAATATCACAGTGGGCAGTAGCAAAAAATAACAAATGTCAATATCACAGTGGGCAGTAGCAAAAATAACAAATGTCAACATCACAGTGGGCAGTAGCAGAACAACAAATGTCAATATCACAGTGTGCAGTAGAAAATAACAAATGTCAATATCACAGTGGGTAGTAGCAAAAAATAACAAATGTCAATATCACAGTGGGCAGTAGCAAATTAACAAATGTCAATATCACAGTGGGCAGTAGCAAAATAACAAATGTCAATTTCACAGTTGGCAGTAGCAAAACAACAAATGTCAATATCACAGTGCTAGTGGGCAGTAGCAAAATAACAAATGTCAATATCACAGTGCGCAGTAGCAAAATAACAAATGTCAATATCACAGTGGGCAGTAGCAAAATAACAAATGTCGATATCATTTTGGCGCAGCATAAAGTATTACACCTATCACAATCTTTTAGAACAGTCAGATAACTAAATAGCAGTATCATTCACCGATAATAATAACAATCACATACCTGTTCAGGTTCAGCATGCGACAAGCGACTTGAGCGTCTGCATTAGTGAAACCGTCGTCACAAACTGTTCCCCACTGGTTGTTGTAATTAATTTCCAGTCGTCCTCTCGTGGCTGTCCCGTCACTTAAGCGTGCCTGTATCATGCCGGAGTTGGGAGCATCTGCGATACAACGGCAACGCAAGACATAAGATATAAGATACATCTATGAACGAAGACCCAAAGGCTGTATCATACTATAATGACGTGTTGGAAGCATCTGCGATAGGGGCAACCCAAAACATAATAAAACAAGATCCAACTTTAGATTCCACTTTAAGGTAAGATGCAAGGTTATATCATCAACTTTAAGGTAAGATGCAAGGTTATATCATCAGTTGTCATCGCCATTGTACGAGCTGTTAGTTTGGGATTTAGGCTCTATAAAACAAAGTAGTAGCAGTAGCAGCAGCAGTAGCAGCAGTAGTAGTAGTAGTAGCAGTAGTAGAAGTAGGCTTAGTAGTTTTAGTACTAGTAGCAGCAGCAACGGTAGTAGTAGGAGTAAGAAGTCGTCTACTACTACTACTACTGCTACTGCTACTACTACTACTACTACTACTAATAATAATAATAATAATAATAATAATAATTATTATTATTATTATTATTATTATTATTATTATTATTATTATTATTATTATTATTATTATTATTATTATTAGGTACGCCACTCAAGAACCCATTTAAGATGTTCCCGTCAAAATTAACAACCTCACATTGTTTTTATATTTGGCTGATATGAGTGGTCGTCTCTCGCTACAGTTGCTCTCATAATACTATTATCCCAGTGTCCATTTATTTCTTTTTTTTTTTGTAAAAGTTGAGTTTCTGCGTTAGCCTATCTGTTTCTTTTGGAATATAAAAGAAAAAGGTCGTCCACTGACTGTCAGTGCAGAGGACGCCGACGTCTTCGTTGTGGTTGCAGTTGTTGTTTCCCACAGGGTTGTGGCTGCACTGCATGATGTTGCTCTCGTTGCCCGAGCATCTTACGTCGTCCAGCAAGATTCGACCCAGGCCTGGCCCGTAACTGGCTGCCGTCACAGCAATGGCTGCCCGCCTGAAAACCAAAATGTATATTAACACCTTTATGATTCACGAAGATATATTTACTGATTTCTTGCAATGTAAGTAGGCTTACAACAGACTTGTTTTAAGCCACATCAAAAAATATCTTGCCGTTCGACAATCATGCGCAGAAGACATCCGAGGAGAAATAATAATGAAGCCTATTGTCATTCGCATGTTAGCTTACACTTCGGTTTTTAGACAAACAGAAAGGGATTTAACTCTTTTTTAAATTTCCTGTTATGTTTTCGTATGACTTCCATCCTATTTGTATTGGCAATAAAAATTACATTCATATGGCCCATAAAGGGAGCAGAAAATCACGAAACAATTTACAGTAATGACGCTTTTTACATCTTTAAAGCAAACAATGTCTGCTTCAACAGCATAATAACAATCAAAAGGCCATCATCATAACCACAATGATGATGCTGCTGCTGCTGCTGCTGCTGCTGCTGCTGATGATGATGATGATGATGATGATGATGATGATGATGATGATGATGATGATGATGATGATGATGATGATGATGATGACGATGATGATGACTATGACAACGATGACGATGACGACTTACGATGGATATCCCAGCTGTCTGCAGACAACAGCAGCAGCGTTGGCGTCGAAGTAATCATCGCAAATGGTGCCCCAGTCCCTTCCGATCTGGATCTCCACGCGTCCCATGTCGTAACGACGTCGATTGATACCGGCCAGCCGAAGATGCACCGCCTCTGCAATCAACCATCCAAGTAGCCAACAATTTAATTAGTCTCGAACAACAATAGCACGAAAAAGCTCAACCGACCGGCCAAAAAGAAAATAAAATGCAATGTAAACGAGAAAGCATGATGTATTGATCAAGAAATCAGTCTGGCCCTTCTCTTTCCTCCCCCTCCTCCTCATTATCATCAACATCCTCATCATTGTCAATAAAATCAACCAACAAATTAACCAATCAATCAGTCAATAAAACAACCTACAAAGCCCCAAGTCATGAAGTTGGTTCAACAATGGTATTGGATGCAGTCAATCGATTATTTGAAAATAATAGTATATTTTCTGCCTGTCTTCTTATAGCGATCTCCCTGCCTTTACACCACATGTTTGAGTGATATGTGATGTGTGTGTGCGTGTGTGTGTGACATGTGAGCGTGTATGTTGTACATATCACCGCGGTTTGAGCTTGATTCGTTATTTAGGGAAATATAGCATCCATTATTATTATTATTATTATTATTATTATTATTATTATTATTATTATTATTATTATTATTATTATTATTATTATTATATCCCGTAATTCGAAGGTCGTTGGGGCACCACAGATGATCGTTCAACCAGCGTACTCCATCTTTCTCTGTTCTCAGCAGCCCTCATGGCTTCGCTCAGTGTCAAGCCAACCCATTCTCGAATATTGTCCTCCCACCTCTTTTTCTGTCTCCCTCTTCTTCTACCTCCTTGCACCGTGCTTTGCAGAATGGTCTTTGCAAGGCCTGATGCACTAATGACGTGGCCATACCATCGAAGTTTCCGTTTCTTCACCACTGTGAGCATGTCATCGTATTGACCAATGGCTTATGTGATTGTCTGTCGGACTCGTTGTTGGTGATGTGCTGAGTATACGAAATGCCCAAAAGTCTTCTGTCGCACCTCATCTCCATGCTTTGTATTCTTCTTTGTAGATCTTCTGTCAGGGTCCATGTTTCGCAAGCGTAGAGGAAGATGGAGATGACAAAGGAGCGCAGCAGCCTTACCTTGGAATGTAGACTGTTTAGTAGTAAGCCTAGTAGTAGTAGTAGTAGTAGTAGTAGTAGTAGTAGTAGTAGTAGTAGTAGTAGTAGTAGTAGTAGTAGTAGTAGTAGTAGTAGTTGTTGTTGTTGTTGTTGTTGTTGTTGTTATTGTTATTATTATTATTATTGTTATTGTTATTATTATTATTATTATTATTATTATTATTATTATTATTATTATTATGACAGTGGGGTGGGTCCTGACACGGGCCAAGTATTGCCTACATACTGATTGTTGGCGGCTACTGTCTAAGACTTTGAGCCAGTATGAGCATTAGATTCAGCTTTCAAATGCATGGCCCTCGGTTAGGTGGCCAACGCCTTGAGCAGCTCAAAAGAACATTTAAGGGCGCTATGTTATAACAGACACTCCACAATCCTTACGTGGGCTACAGTCAATGCCGATGTCTTCGTTGTGGTGGCAGTTGTGGTTAAAGAGCCCTTTGTTCCCGCACTGGGCCAAGCTGGTTTCAGTGCCTGAGCATTGTAGGTCGTCCAGAATGATGCTGCCGGTACCCGCTCCGTAAATGCTCGCGTCCACAGGCATTGCGATAGGGCTGAACAGTAAACGTAACGCTAAGAAAAGATCAGATTAAAGCAGCATGGGCCCTAGGACCGACTTTTAAAACCTATACTTGTGCTAGTCCGAGCGGTGTAATAACAGCAATTTTGTTTTAAACCAAGGTCAAAAGAAGCACGGGGAGCAACCGTGAAAATATAATGAATTCTAGCACATTTGGACCAGGAGTCAGGTTTAATTTTTTTTAATCTTCGATTACAGCCAGCATTTTTATTTCAACAAAAGCAAGGCATAACCAATAATTATACCCGAGAAATGTCAGTAGCTAGCATTTGCAAGCGACTTCAATTATTATTGTAGTGAAGATTCCGCTGGACCAAAAGCAATAACCATGTAATGTAATGTAGTTAGATCTTCAATAAAGGGAGTGATATGACAGGGGAGTGGGAGAGAGATTTAAAACAGGGGGGATTACTGTGAAATGGCCACAAATAAATGATGTTGTATGTTGAATGTAGTACCTGGTGAAGCCAAGCATCCTGCAAGCCACCATGGCTTCATTGCTGCCGAAGCTGTCGTCACAGACGGTAGACCAGTTGCCTTGGTAATAGATCTCCAGACGACCGTTGGACGTGGTGGTCCCGTTCACCAGGCGAGCTTGCAGAGTCACACCAGCCGCTAAGACACAAGACACAAGTGATATGTGTGACACATAGGACACACATGACGCATATGACACACAAGGTCCAACGATTAATCTAAGTTTTAACGAGAACACTCAAATGCTACTCAAGCTTGAAATGTATTGAAAGCGGATCTTACAATTTTTCTCTGTGTTTTGGCGTTTCCAACAACAACCTTTTTAAAAACTTGTGTATGTGTCATTATCAGAAACAGCATAACAACACAAGTGTGTCATTATCATATTGAAACAGCATAACAACACAAGTGTGTCATTATGATATTGAAACAGCATAACAACACAAATATGTAATTATAATAGTGAAACAGCTTTAACAACACAAGTATGTAATTATAATATTGAAACAGCTTTAACAACACAAGTATGTAATTATCCTATTTAACCTGCAGTAACAACAAAGGTGTGTAATTATCAGCTCGCAACAATGTTGATTGAATTTATTTAATAAATCTGCACCTTTTTAAAAAAAAAAAAAAAGAGAACGCATTACTACAGTGTCCGCTGGACCCTATAAACATTTGACTATCTATCTATCTATCTATCTATCTATCTATCTATCTATCTATCTATCTATCTATCTATCTATCTATCTATCTATCTATCTATCTATCTATCTATCTATCTATCTATCTATCTATCTATCTATCTATCTATCTATCTATCTATCTATCTATCTATCTATCTATCTATCTATCTATCTATCTATCTATCTATCTATCTATCTATCTATCTATCTATCTATCTATCTATCTATCTATCTATCTATCTATCTATCTATCTATCTATCTATCTATCTATCTATCTATCTATCTATCTATCTATCTATCTATCTATCTATCTATCTATCTATCTATCTATCTATCTATCTATCTATCTATCTATCTATCTATCTATCTATCTATCTAAGCATCTATCTATCTATGTAATCTATGTAATCTATCTATCTATCTATCTATCTATCTATCTATCTATCTATCTATCTATCTATCTATCTATCTATCTATTCATCCATCCATCTATCCATCTCTAAAACAGTCCTAATCAGACGTCAATATTAATACGTAGATTAGCTTTCGGACGGTTTCAGCAAATTAAAGGTAAAATTACTATTATTCTTTACTTTTGTATGGTAGTATACAGTAATGCAATGGGTTATTTCCAAGGAGGTCACAATGAAAACTGTTGTCAAGACCTTCAAAACCAAAGACACAAAAGCTACACACTATATGTAGTAAGGCAGTAATACATGCAATGGGTTATTTTGAAGTAAGCCACAATGAAAACTGTTGTCAAGACCTTCAAAACCAAAGACACAAAAGCTACACACTATATGTAGTAAGGCAGTAATACATGCAATGGGTTATTTTGAAGTAAGCCACAATGAAAACTGTTGTCAAGACCTTCAAAACCAAAGACACAAAAGCTACACACTATATGTAGTAAGGCAGTAATACATGCAATGGGTTATTTTGAAGTAAGCCACAATGAAAAGGTTTGTCAAGACTTTCAACTCTCACAAAAAAGCTACACGCTATGATTTATGCGTGGCCACACTGTGTAGCTGAGTAAAGCCGAGGCTTAACCGCTCGCCTGTCTACCAGCGAAACAAAGCAGACGGCGGGTCTCAGCTTCGCAATGCGACCTAAAGCGCTTAACTCTGCCCAGAAACAACTGAACGAACGATAGGATTGGGGAAGAAGATCTGAATGATTAACAAAGCGCGCGTTATTACTATAAATGTCTGTCAACTTACTGCTGCTGCCGCCACCGCAGATGACGCCGATGTCTTCGTTATGGCGACAGTCATTCGCGCCTATCGGATTGTGCGGGCAATAGAAGATGTTGTTTTCACTACCTGTGCAGCTCACCTCGTCCAGCAAGATGTTCATGGAAGTGTTGCCTTGGCCGAAGTTGTGTGTGGGTCGTGCGTTAGACCTGCAATAATGTACTTCATACGATACGATACGATATGATAGGATACGATACTTGGCACAAGCTTTACAAGTTAATTAGTTATTCATTGCTTACATGGTCCAGCGGACTGCAAAGAGCAGAATCAGGACCACAAAATCAGGGCCACAACTTGGTTGAAAGAAAACTCACCCCTGATCCGTAAAAAGGTCTGCTCAAACAACCCTAGTGGTAACCCTGAAGTCACTCCACCAGCCGGTCACTTTACAATAGAGGCATCCCATGCAGGGGACGCTGAGGCTATATTTTAATTTATCGAACTCCAGTTTATAAAAATAAAATAGAATACAAACATCATAATATATCAACAAAACACATACATATAAAATGCCTACATTGCCAAATAATAACTTCATAGGAAGATCCCGTGACCATTTGGCAGAAAGTGTCCAATATTCCTAAGCTGATACAACAGACCTCAAACACAAATGAGGAGTTTGGGAAAAATGTTCAAGAAAAAAGGTAGCTGACAGGTCTAGCGAAGAAGAAGATAGTATAGTAGATTGATAGAACAGAGTAGGAATGAAAAAGAACAAAGGAGAAAGATGTGGGAATTTAAAGCACTACATTTCCATAAAGTGGGGATGCTATTTAGACAGAAACCCCCGGCACCACTACGGAGGAGGGGGGGGGGGGGATCTTTATAAGGAATAGGTTTTGGTACATGAGGTAACATCACACCAAGCAAAAAGAATCAGACCAATTAATATACTGTAGACTGGAATATATACAAACAATCACTTTTACACTGCATGTAAACCGCATTCAAGCCCTGTGAAAAGCAGAACTCGAAAACTTAAAACGGCAATAGGCCTACCGAATCCTATCAGTACCGCAGCCTATCGGGCCGTTTGTGGAGACATGAGGGAGTTTTTGCCACTTCGGTCTGTTTGCGCCTTGTTGCCAAGAGACGTGACATGTCCGGCACCGTCCCACGTTTTGAACCTAATACATTAGATAGGCAACCATCATGTCAGCACTGTATTTTCTGTTGTGAGTTTTATATGAAGATGAAAGTGGCGTTGTAAAGTGTGATTCTTTTTGCAAGTGCCAACAAGCATCCAAAGCCCAACGTATATATATATATAGAAGTTCTGAACGATGCTCTCCTAACAAATCAGCGAACAACGAGAACACAACATTGGTCCTAACTTTGCCATTGGGCGATGCGGTGCCTGGCGCTCAATGACGTACAGCTATTGGGGTTTAAAAGGTAGTTACAAAGTGAAATAGACTTACGTGGGAAGACCTAGCATTCTGCAGACGACAGTGGCGGCGTTGTTGTTGAAGTGATCGTCGCAGACAGTACCCCAGGGTCCATTGTTGTAGCTGACCATCAGCATGCCTTCGTTTCGTGTCAAGCCTCCGACCAGCTTAGCCGTCAAGTTGTCACTGCCGGCTATAAAAATGTAACAATATTTGTATTTTAATTAAGTAGCATGCGCATTTGAAATATCGTGGTTTTTGTTGTTGTTGTTGTTGTTGTAGTCGTTGTTGTTGGTCGTTGCGTTGCTGTTGCTGTTTTGTCTTTTTAAAGAACCTTGAATTCGGTCCCTTGACAGCGGGCAAGGCGCGTACAGAAAACCACATCAATACAATACGCTCCCACATCCTTCCGTTGTCTGCGCCCGCAAACCGGCCCGTTCGCATACACGCACACCCACCCACATACACACCCACCCACCCACATACACGCACACCCACCCACATACCCACCCACATACACACCCACAAACACACCTACATTTACAACACACAAATACAACAATGTAAAAAAATTCTCACTGCCGCAGTACACCCCAGCGTCTTCGGAGTGCCTGCAGTCATGGACACCAAAGGCTGTGTGCCGGCACTGCGCAATGTTGGTCTCAGTGCCAGTGCAGCGGACGTCATCCAGCCAGATCGGACCAGTACCCGCGCCGTTCTCTGATACTCCAGTAGCAATGGCCGACGAGCTGTGCACAAGTTAAAAAAACAAACTCTGTATTGATTGCGCAAAGAGTTGTTCATGGTCTCTACACTAACGCAGTGAAAGTCATCAAGCCAGATCGGAGACCTCCATGTTACTCCAGTGGCAAAGACTAGCCACTTGTGCACAAAGACAACGAGCATTCTGTATGGTTAACCTAAACCATGTTTGTCCATCAATAGGCATATAGCCATTAAAAGGTTAGCAGACCAGTACACTGAAAGGTAATCAGATGTGAAGAGACATGGGCCTACATCGTACGTCGCTAAACCCGATAGTGGTGCCACTCGCCCGTATTCCAATGTCCAACCAAAACCATTCGCCCACACAAGGCAAGACATTAATCAGCGAGATCATTCATCCTACATGTAAACAGAGGACCAAATTATCATTCCATTAGTTATACAATCAATTAGCTATATTAGTCGACCGTTCAATAAATAATGAATTCACTCAATTATTCATGTATTCATTCATTCAACATACGCGTTGAAGCCAAGCATACGGCATAACACGGCAGCAGCGTGTTGGTCGAAGTAATCGTCGCACACCGTTCCCCAGGTTCCATTATACAGTACCTCCACGCGACCAGCGTTGTTACTGTTCCCATTGATGCGCACCTGCAGCGGAGGAACGGTGGCTGCAAAGATAAATAAATAAATAAATAAATAAAAATCAGCCAAGTCAAGTCAAGTGTTGCAACAAAGTAATTGTGCATATATTAAGCTTACTTAATGAGGAAATATTTGCATATTTAGTCAACAGTGTATGCTGCTCTTTCAGCTTGCAAGTTGCACAGCACAGGCGCCCGTTTCTGGATACTCCAGCGTCTGCCTATGAGAACGCTCCCCTCTCTCTTCTTTTAAACACGAGCGCCTGGGTAGCACAGTAACACAAATGTAATATATTGAATATCGTCTAAACTGTGGGCAACGGATCAGTGAGTGGGCAACATGTGGCCGTGGATTTTGTAACCAGTACTGTTATTGTTAATATTCACATTAATATAAATATTATAGTAGTAGTAATAGTAATAGTAATAGTAGTAGTAGTAGTAGTAGTAAGAGTAGTAGTAGTAGTAAGTAAGTAATAGTAGTAAGAGTAGTAAAAATAGTAGTACATGTAGTAGTACTAGTAGTAGTAGTAGTAAGTAGTAGTAAGTAAGTAGTAGTAGTAGTAGTAGTAGTAGTAGTAGTAGTAGTAGTAGTAGTAGTAGTAGTAGTAGTAGTAGCCTATATTTAATTATTAGACTATTTTGCGGCAAAAGCAAATTAATTCCAGCGACATGCGTTTTTCAGAAAATCGCTATCTTGTGTGTCCGTGGCCTAATTTGTATGATTGTGTTGGTCTGGACTGCCAATTTAAAGAACACGGCTGATTTCCCAACTTGAAACGGAGATCTTTCTCATCATGGTCTTTCAGAGGATGTATTTAAAAGGTTTCTCTGTTTGGACAAACGATAGAAATTGTCATCACTCGGTAGGACATATTCGTGTTTCCATGAGTGCTTAAAACTTACCGTTTCCTGACCCACAGTCGACCAGGAGGTCTTCGTTGTGGTTGCAGTTGTTGATGGTGTTGTAGGCGCATCCCGCTAGGCTGTCCTCTGTTCCTCGGCACCGAACATCGTCAAGCACAATGGGAAAAGAAGTGGAGGCTCCGGGGCCTGCACTGTGTATATGGGCCTGGCTCCTGTGTGGACAAAAAAACCAAACCACTGACATCTATCATTTATCTACTTTTTCTGCCGTATGATATAAATGCCTTTCTCGGCACAAGTATACTACGGAGGAATTGCCACAGTGACACAAGAGCGTCCAAACTGTGAGTTTTATCGATCAGTTTTTATTTGTTTTACACTTTAACAAAAACTCCATCTTGACGTTGATGACAATAGTGATGACGGCGACGGTATCGCTACTGCGGCAATGACGATGAACACAACAACAAAGATGGTGAAGAAAATGCTGAACACTCACGTAGTATATCCCATCTGTCGACAGACGACCATTGCAAGGGCGTCAGTGGCGAAATCATCACAGACCGTTCCTTGGCGACCGTTGACCGTAGCCAAGAGAAGACCGCTGGTACCGCCGCCCTGAATGCTGACTGCGATGATGGGGGCAGTACCGCCTGCTGTAGCTGTAACATAGGCCTACACATAAGTATCATATGCACAGTCATCATCAACATCATCATTAATATCATCATCATCATCATCATCATCATCATCATCATCTTCAACATCATCATCATGAACTATTCGTCGTCGTTGCCGTCTTCTTCTTCTTCTTAATCATCATCATCATCATCATCATCATCATCATCATCATCATCATCATCATCATCATATTGAACTCTTCGTTATCGTTGCTGTCTTATTTTTCTTCATCATCATCATCATCATGAACTCTTCGTCATCGTTGCGGTCTTATTTTTCATCAACATCATCATCATCCTCGTCATCATCATCATCATCATCATCATCATCATCATCATCATCATCATCATCTCTTCGGCACCCTGAATGCTGTCGTGAAATAAAGTAAATTAAAAGTAACTGTTGTTATTTAACGCACTTTCCACCTCAGAGACCTGCTCAAGGCGTAAACAAAGGTAATAATAAGCCAACTTGTTGCATCAATCACGCTATCAAAACACCGAACTCCCGTGCGTGCATATTTAATGTTTGTTAACCTTTCATGATCGGATTCTTTATTTAACTGAGGAGACGACACGGGACAAAGGAGAGAGTGCACGAAGGATGGGGATGGGGAGGAAGAAGGTATAAAACGCCGCATAAAGAGTCATTTCAGAAAGTGGGTTCCTGTCAGATAAATATTATGTCACACCCAGACAGGTTTAGAACCCTGATGAAAGCGACAGTAGTTGACGGTCCACGCTTTGTGCATGCAGCTCGTGCAACTGGTTGTGAACTTTTCAGTCAATGCTCGTAAATAGTTCTACATAATAAATACACACATTATGATCGTCTACCAATACAGATAGACATACAAGGCAGATGTATCAAACAGTTTTACTCACCATTGCAACGCACGCCGACATCTTCCTGGTGAGTACAGTCGTTGACGCCCCAGGCTTTTCGCGTGCAGTTCATGAAACTGGCCTCCGACCCTAGACAGCGCAGATCGTCCAGCCAGATAGGACCGATGCCGTTTCTGTAGTTCGTCAACACTGTGCCACTGCAAAGGTACAATACATAAAACTCTTATTCCATGACGCTTTACAGCCTACCTTTTTTAAAAGATGGAGATATTAGTGGGAAAAGAGTGGGGGGACAGTGAATGGGAATAATTATGCATTAATAATTTCTGTACTTCACCATTGTGCCACTGCAAAGGTAAATCGTCTTTTTTCAGGTCCCTTCAAAAATTCCTTCAAGGATTCCAAGCAAGGCTTTTGACATATCAGATCGTTACTACACGATGAATCAGCATGGCGAATTCTGTAGAATCTCTTTGGTCCCATTGTAAACTGAATCCCTGTAAGAGGTAGAAGCAAGAATTAAGGGGGGGAGGGGTTGAGGTGGCGCTTTAGGTAAAGGAAATTGAAATGGGACCGTACATAAGGTAAGCGTAAAGAGTTTTCCCAACGACTTTTGATAGTATAATCCCTGAAGTCTTTTGTGTTTTATTGCTTTTGTGCCGTTGTTTTGATGGAGTGTACGCCGCACACACATTTCCTTGTGTTTTCATGGGGACAATAAAGATTCTGATTCTGATTCGGGGATATAAGTAAGAGAAGGTCGACAGACCTTCCTTTTATACAGGTCCAGCTTTGTGATGGAGATCCAATACTCACCCGGAATAGCCCAGCATGCGGCAAGTCACCTGGGCAGAGCCAACACCGAAGCTGTCATCGCACACCGTTCCCCACCGTCCGTAAACCTGCACCTCCACTCGACCCTCCCATCTGTTGATTCCACCGGCAAGGCGGATCTGGAGGTTGGGGCCGCCAGCTACACAGCACGACACAGACATTACACAGCACGACACAGACATTACACAGCACGACACAGACATTACACAGCACGACACAGACATTACATAGCACGACTAAGACATTACACAGCACGACTAAGACATTAGTGACTTTCCTTTTTCTCAAGGCAACATCAGCTACACAGCACGACAAAGACATTAGTGACTTTCCTTTTTCTCAAGGCAACATCAGCTACACAGCACGACAAAGACATTAGTGACTTTCCTTTTTCTCAAGGCAACATCAGCTACACAGCACGACAAAGACATTAGTGACTTTCCTTTTTCTCAAGGCAAGATCAGCTACACAGCACGACAAAGACATTACACAGCACGACTAAAACATTAGTGACTTTCCTTTTTCTCAAGGCAAGATCAGCTACACAGCACGACAAAGACATTAGTGACTTTCCTTTTTCTCAAGGCAACATCAGCTACACAGCACGACACAGACATTAGTGACTTTCCTTTTTCTCAAGGCAACATCAGCTACACAGCACGACACAGACATTAGTGACTTTCCTTTTTCTCAAGGCAACATCAGCTACACAGCACGACACAGACATTAGTGACTTTCCTTTTTCTCAAGGCAACATCAGCTACACAGCACGACACAGACATTAGTGACTTTCCTTTTTCTCAAGGCAACATCAGCTACACAGCACGACAAAGACATTAGTGACTTTCCTTTTTCTCAAGGCAAGATCAGCTACAAGAACGACTAAAATATTATAATGGTTCGGTGTAGCAGCTGTGGAGTTAAAAGAATTTTACCGACAGAATATAATAAGGACGTAAAAGAATTCTGCCGATAGAACATAATTATGAGGTAAAAGAACTGGGAATGATCCATGATGCTTTAGAATACTGTTAGTTCGTTACTCATTGCCTACACTGTTAGTTCGTTACTCATTGCCTACAGAGTCCAGCGAACTGCAAAGAGCCGAATCAGGACCACAAAATCAAGACCACAACTTCGCTGAAAGAGGACTCACCCCTGTCCGCATAAATGATCTGCAGAAACAACTCCAGTGGTAACACTGAAGGCACTCCACCAGCCGGTCACTTTATAATAAAGGAATCCCACGCAGGGGACGCTGAGGCTACACTCTAATTTATCGAACCCCCGTTTACAAAAACAAAATAGAATGCAAACATCATTATAAAATATCAACAAAACACATACATATTGCCTACATTACTAAAACAAAATATCATAGGAAGCCTTAATGACCATTTGACAGAATACAGAGGGCAGTAAGTTTTGTATCCAGTACAATACACTATTTAGGAAGTTATCTCCCTCAGTCCCTGGACGATGGTCTGCCTCTAACAAGGAAGGAAATAAGAAAAAAACAATAACTTGCCTCCATTGAGACAGATGACGCCGGCGTCTTCGGAGTGTTGGCAGTTGTTCTGTGTCCAGGGTTTGTGGTTGCAAGCGCTGACGCCCACCTCTGTGCCCGTACACGTGACGTCATCCAGCAGAATGGGCAGGTTGGTGTTGCCAGTCCCGTTACTGAAGTACGCTGACGTCACCGGAATACCCACAGTTCTGGATAACAATACAATGCAATACAATACAATACATTACAATACAGTACAATTCAATGTTCCTTTATTGTGCAACTTTCACGTTACCTATGTACATAACAGTGGAAATTGTATTTCAAGTGGACTCAAATTAAAAACAAATCAACCCGTTTATGCAAAGAGAACGAACATTTTAAACTTGTTAGGAACTGGTATGAACAAGGACATAGAGAGAGAGAGACAGAGACAGAGACAGAGAGACAGAGAGAGACAGAGACAGAGAGACAGAGACAGAGAGAGAACGACAGACAGACAGAGACAGACAGAGATGCAGTGACAGACACACACACACACACACACACACACACACACAAAAGAGAGCCACACTAAACAGAGACCGAGGATGGCAGCCATAATTACTTAGAAGAGAGAGAGACAGACAGACAGACAGAGAGACACAGAGACAGACAGACAGACAGACAGAAAGACAGGCAGACAGACATAGACAGACAGAGAGACAGACATAGAGACAGGCAGACAGACAGACAGAGAGACAGAGAGACACAGAGACAGATAGACAGAGAGACAGGCAGACAGACAGAGACAGAGAGACAGGCAGACAGACAGAGACAGAGAGACAGACATAGAGACCGACAGACAGACTAAACCTGCCAACAGCCCAATTAAAGAAACAACAACATGAATCTGTAGCGTTAGGCTATCAAGCAGGCCTAGGCACACAGCAAAAAGAATACCCTGTGTTGCTGCCTAGGAAGGTCTTACCCTGTGAAGGTCAGCTGGGCGCAGGCAACTTGGGCAGCTTTGTCGTCCCAATTGTCGTCGCAGATGGTGCCCCACTGCCCGTTGTGCTGGATCTCAATCCTGCCCTCGTGATTGTTCGCGCCCCCGACAAGTCGAATGGAGTCAGCAGTGGCCGCGCCTGCATAACAGAACCCGAGGTAAAACCTTATTAAATACATCATTCTTTTTATATAGAGAAATTATTAGCGCAAGGAGCGTAGATGTCCAGGTGCTGGATGAAGTCAGAATCCAATCTAACCTCCCTGTATTTGTATGGAAACAATAAAGATTGTGTAAACTTTGTAAAGTTGTGAGAGAGAAAGAGCGTGCATATGCGTGCGCGTATTTATTCTCTATGTCTTTTTCCATGTAAGTTTGCATTTTAAATATACGCCTAAAAATTTAACCTCTTTCACTTAAGTTCAAGTTTATTTTTTCTGTAGATAATTCAAGACCATTTTGATTCATATAATGACCGATATTATTTATTTCTTGTTGCTATAATTTAGTTATATATTTTATTTCGTAAGCTTACAAAGCTGTTTTCTTCTTTTACATTTATCCATATTGCTAAGTCATCTGCATATTGAACAAGAGACGCTTTACTACTTAATGCTCGTGGTAAATCATAAATTAATAAATTAAATAATATTGGTGAAATTAAGTGGTAGATTATAATTTTGTTTTATGCAATAGTAAGATATCCTTTCTAATACAATATTTTCCAATATTTTACAATCATGAGACGTTAATGCTATTGGTCTATAACTTGAAGTAACTGATCGGGGCTTATTTGATTTTAGAATAGGAATTACTATAAAAGATTGCCAAAAATCAGAAATAATACCCATAGTCCAACACTTGTTAATAATATTATGTAATATGTGTAACCACTTATCAGGAAGGTGCATCAGTAAGTTATATAATATACCATTTAATCCTACAGCTAGCAGACTTTTTTCCTTCCTAAATTTAAAATAGCATTTGTAACTTCCTCAAAATTAATTTCTGAGTTGATATATAAATTATTATCAGAGGGGGAGTAGACTTTTCTGCTGCTAAATGAATTTGCTGCACAAATGTTAAATATACATCATTAATATTATCACTGTTAACAAAACCTGCATCATAGGATAATAATAGAGGTTCATACATTTCCCAATCAGCAAGGCTATAAATATGCTTCGGTAGAATATCATTTTCAGATTCATTGTCAATATAATTATTAATAATGGATATAGTAATAGGTAAGTGATCACTCCCAAGCGGATCATTGTCTACCTCCCATACACAGTCAACAACCAGATTCGGAGTAACAAATGTCAAATCAATGGCTGAAGGGCGATGAGTGGACGCATCTGGAATTCGAGTGATCCTACCATCATTAATCAAAATCAAGTCAGAGTCTATTACACTTTCACAGAAACTGTTATTGGTTATATTATGACAACTTGCATCCCACAAAGGTGAGTGTGTATTAAAATCACCACATATAATCCAACGTTCTGTGACGTCAAAAGACCGTATCCAGTCACTGTTGACATTGTTTGTACCTCTCGGATAATATATAGATACAAAATTAATATTCAGGTCTTTGTTCACCTTTAATTTCACCCCAGATGAGTAAACGTCGGCTAAATTCTTGGGGACTGGTGATGATGCGATGTCATAGTCCAAATCATTTCTGATGAAAAAATCCGCTTGTACTTTGTTACTATTAAAATTAGTGACAGGTGGATAATGTAAACCTTTCAATTTAGGTAATTTATATTTGTTAACACGTGACGATTGCTAAAACAATATATGATGTTCATGATCAATTAAGTATTGTGTAAATATTGTACATTAAAAGAAACAGATCTGAAGTTCCATTGTGAAATAAATAATAACTAAGTTTTCTTTTTTTCATGTAACAATAAAAAAGACAATGGAAATTAATAGTTTATAACGAAGTCAAAGAGACTTATTATTGATTTTAAAACGGGAACTTTGCAAATAAATGGTTGGTTGGTTGTTTTATTAATGTCTTTTTTCACCAAGATGATAAAGACAATACACACACATTCAAACCCACGCATCTAAACAGGCACACATGTACACACCCATGTACACACCCACGCACACACACATGTACACACATGTACACACACATAAGCACACGCACTATCTCCATTTTTCTCACATACGCTCAAACATAATTTATAACCGCATTAAAACATAAGTAAGCCTAACAATGTCAGTTAAATAAAACGAGCGATTGGATAATTAATTCAGTCTCACACTTAAATCATTGTTAATGTTTTTAACTAATGTTATAATATTTACTTTAATTTATTTATTTTGCAAATAAACTGTTGGTTGTTTTTGTGAATGTAGACTTGTGTTACCTGGGTTGCAGTCGACGCCGACGTCCTCGCCGTGGAGACAGTTGTTGCTGCCCCAGGGCTGGCGATGTGCACACAAGGATATGGAGGCTTCCGAGCCTCGACACTGTACATCGTCCAGCCAAATCTGACCGGTACCGGACCCATAGTAGCCATTGCCGTGGAACACGAACAAGTGTCTGCAACATTGTTAAGCTAAATCTATTATCATCATAAAACAGCAATAGCATAACAAGAGCACGGCACAATAGCCCTCATTTGTTGAAATTACGACATTTTTTGTAAAATTGGGCAAATGGAACAACACTTTTAAGATCGTGGAGGAAAATGAATGAATGATGCTCCTTCACCTGGCATGCAGCCAGATTGTTTCATCCTTCATCTTTTTCATGCTGAGGATTTTGTACTAAGGATATCTGAATCGTGCATTGTCTCATCACTTTTTCATACTGATGATATTTTACTAAGGGTATCTGAATCGTGCATTGTCTCATCACTTTTTCATACTGATGATTTTGTACTAAGGGTATCTGAATCGTGCATTGTCTCATCACTTTTTCATACTGATGATTTTGTACTAAGGGTATCTGAATCGTGCATTGTCTCATCACTTTTGAAGACTTTTTTTTCCAGTAGTTGCATTGTGTATAAGAGGTGTTAATTGGCCAGTGAACATTCCGGGGGATTCTGCTTTGGGTTGGGCGACTAATCCAATGGGCCAGTTCAAAATGGTGGCTTGCTGTATCCCCTATAACATGTTCTTGCTTTACACATGTCATTGATTTTGCAGGCAGTTTTAGTGTGTTTACCTATATTACATTCTTGTAAACTGTAGTCAAGATTTGTTGTATCGCATTTGATGACAAAAATACCAATGTTGCATGGCTACAGTGTAAGCGATAAAGTAAACGTATACCCACCCTTGCGCCATCCCAAGTTGTCGACATGCTACCTGTGCTGCATTTGCGTTGAAGCCATCGTCACATATCGTGCCTGCAACACACAATTTTGTACCGAACAATATAACGCTTGCCGCGTAAATATTCTATTCAATTAAAGACTCCTCACCATAACTGTAATATTCGTTTGAAAAAAAAAACAACTGTAGACTATATAGCCTATATTGCGCAATGAGCTTGTCTTCCGTGGAGTTGTGAAGTGCGCTATATAAGTGGATGTGGCACTGGATTGGAAGGGATAAATTTTAGATTTGTGGAATTATTATTTTTTATAAAATTGAATGCACTTACCCCATGTGCTGTTGTGGTAAATTTCCAGGCGTCCATTCGTTGTTCTGTCCCCACCTATCAACCGCAACTGGCCGTCTGTTTGTCCGTATGCTGAAAACAATCCATAGATTTTACCTGTACTGTATGTATATATGTATGTAGGTAGGTAGGTAGGTATGCATGCTGTGGTGATATCCTGGAGAAGATACGCTTATCTTACAAGGAGAGTAAGACTTGTAGATAGATGGGCGTTAAGCTACCTCTATCAGACGTTCTTTTACCAAAATCCTAAAGCGATGTGAGAGACTAATCACGGTGCTTGGTCACATAAAATTTATGTTTGTTCTCGGGTTTTAAAGTATCAATTGGCTCACTTTAAGAAATGCTTTTTTCAATCAAATGACTAGTTACTTGGTCTCAAGAGAAGAAGAGTTAGTGGACACACAACAATACAAATAGAATGACACCAGTAGTATATGTATTGTGATTTCAACTTTTATATGTTCAACACAAATTTAACACGACTTCAATTAAATGTAAATTATTAACTATAACTGTTCAATGTGCTGGGCAATTTCTTTAGCAGTTCTTCTTTATCATTTGCTAAGCAGTTTCTATGGTTTGGTGGTCTAATATTGTACTGGTGGTCTAATATTGTTCCGAGTAGTTCTACATCAGTTGCAGTTGAGAGGGACTTAGCTGCTCTGCGGCTGCGAGTGCAGATGTCTGGTGGTCACCCTGAGGGAGTCGGGTCGCTCTCAGGCTGATCGGGCGAGTTGGGTAGCAACTAGCTACGTGGCCGGAAATGGCGAGGTAGAATCTAGATGATCTCCTTCTTTTTCACGGGAGCAAGCGTCATGCGTTGACTCCACAAACGGTCCCAGAGCTGACCTGTAAAATCCAGAACTCTGGCTACAACATTCTATTCCGATATTGGCATGTGGTGCCCTCTGCAAGCAGTCTACAGCATCAGACACCTGCCGAGTTTCCCATATGCACACTACTATATTCTAATCTTAAGGCTAAGATATATCGAGCAATATGCGCAACGTGTCAGAAACAATAATCGGTTTCTGTAAATACATATAACATGAACATACTAATACATGGCAATCAATATAATATATAAACATACAAGTACTGGAAAACTACTAGTGTTAACTTACTTCTAGTCTCTGGGAATCGTGAAACCGTCTCTAGTCTATCACTTTCTTGGTGATGGCCGAGGATAATCGTTCCCTTCAGTTTGCTCCTTTTTGATCCTCGTGGCTCCACACTTCGTATTCGACTGACTGGCTAACGCGCCATATACGGGGATATGCAGGGGTCTCTCCCTCATCTCCAACCAATCATTTAATTCTCGTGGCTAGTAATCTCGCTCTCGCGATCACATGCATCTTCTTTTGGAAATTTTGCTTTTCTGTCCTGGTTTTGAGCCCCTATCGGTTACATCTCAACCACGAGTGTCAGGGACTGAACGCATAGTAGATCTAAAAGAGATATGAGTCACATGGCTACTTTAGCGGTCAAAAGACCCTGTTCAGATGGTCGAGTAAGCTAACTAACATTCTTGTTTAGCGAGGTCTGCTTGATTGTCTTGGGAGTTAATGTCTCAAGGAGGTTAATTTAACATGTGCGAACTTTCCTTTCGAGGGCTGGTAAATTAACGTCAGGTTTTATTCAACACTATAATATTAATAATATAATAATACAGGATGCTATACGCGCCTTTCCCCAAATCATTCAGGCTCAAAGCGCGGCGATCTATACCAACATGCACGCTCACCTGTCTCATCCACCCTCACACTGTCTGTTTATCTCTAAGCTGAGTTACCACATCTTTGTCGTCAACATTTCTGCTGGTACACATGCATGCATATATGTATGTATGTATGTATGTATGTATGTATGTATGTATGTATGTATGTATGTATGTATGTATGTATGTATGTATGTATGTATGTATGTATGTGTGTATGTATGTATGTGTGTATGTATGCATGAATGTATGCATGTATGTATGTATGTATGCATCTATGCATGCATGCATGCATTTATGTGTATGAATGTATGTAGAATTACTTATTAAGTCTCTCTTAGTTTGCCGGTGCATATATGCATGTATGTATGTATGCATTTATGCATTTATGTGCATTTATGTGCATGTATGTAAGTAGAATTACTGATTAACGTCGCTGTCAGGGTGCCGGGGATTTCTGTATAAATGATTATGATTCTGATATGAATGACAGACTAACCGTGCAAAGGAATGAGAATAAAGAGCATGAAGTCTTCCCTACATACATATGTCAACGATACGGCATATTGCAAAATGATCCCATTCAAACCTAGATGTGTAGAGTGGGTACAGGAATGAGGTTGGAAAAAGAGATGGGCGTTGCACTCACAAAGTCGGTCCTCAGAAAAGAGGTTTCAAAATTCTCCTCGCTTTCCCTCTCTCTCTTGCCAAAGCATAAATGGGCCTTGGCTAATGATCACTTGTAAGGGAAATAGTGTGTGGATTTTCAATCGTATGGCTATAAGAAGGAAGAAGATCCTATCCTGTCCTATCTTATCCTATCCCGTAACTCGAACGTCGTTGGGGCACCACAGATGATCGTTTAACCAGCGTACTCCATCTTTCTCTGTCCTCAACCTCATGGCTTCACTCAGTTTCAAGCCAGTCCATTCTCGAATGTTGTCTTCCCACCTCTTTTTCTGTCTCCCTCTTCTTCTGCCTCCTTGCACAGTGCTTTGCAGGATGGTCTTTGCAAAGCCTGATGCTCTGGTGACGTGGCAAAACCACCGGAGTTTCAGTTTCTTCACCAATGTATGCAAATCATCGTGTTGTCCAATGGCTTGTGTGGTGATCTGTCAGAATTCGTCGCTGGTGACATGCTGGTATATGAGATGCCCAGAAGTCTTCTGTAGCACCTCATCTCCATGCTTTGTATTCTTCGTTGTAGGTCTGCTGTGAAGATACATGTTCAGCAAGAGTATAGGAAGATGGAGATGACATGAGAGCGCAACAACCTTACCTTAGAATGTAGACTGATGGACTTGTCTTTCCAAATGGACTTCAACCTTTTCAGGGCAGCAGTTGTTTCTAATATCCTGGAGAGGGCTTCCTATCGGGACCCATTGTCTGATACAATTGCTCCTAAATATGTGAAGCTTTGCACCGTGTTGAGAAATTCCCCTTGGACTTTGATGTCCGTGTTAATTCTACTGGTTTTGTTGGTCATCAATTTCGTCTTCTCCGCACTTATTTCCATTCTATAGGTTGTGGAGGTGGACCAGCTGTTCAAGTTCTTGTTCCTCTCCAGCCAATCCATCAATGTCATCCGCAAAACGGAGGTTGGAGATTGCCGCTATGCTGACTGTGCCTTCATGATCTGCAAGGGCTTCTGATATGATGCGCTTTAGAAAGATGTTGAAGAGTGTTGGAGCACGCCGATGGTTGTTCTGAACCAGTTCCCGATGGCGCTGTTGTGGAGAACTGCCTTGGTGGCCTTGTCATACAGGCTTTTGATGACTTAAATAATGTTTGGGCTTATGTCCACACTTTCATGGTTGCCCGCAGTGCTGCATGCCAGACTCGATCAAACGATTTTTTGATGTCTACAAACACATAATATAGGTTGTTGGTGCTGTAGATATTTATCACAGATAATTCTGAGGTTGAAAATCGGCTCAGTGGTACTTCGCCCTGTCCTGAGTCCTGCTTGTTCTTCAGCTATGATTTGTTCAGCTTGGGCTTCAACCTATTGAGTATTATTTTCAGGAGGACCTTGCTGCGATGGCTGATGGTGCGGTAGGTTTGACACTCCTGAAGATTATCCTTTTTGGGAAGAGTGATAACAAGCGACTGGGTCCATGGTGTAGGCCACTCCCCACTCTGCCAGATCTTGTTACAGATAATGGTGAAGAAGATAGTGAGTGGTAAGTTGGTTTCTTTAGCAAATGTAATTGTTATCGATATCATGTGTTACAAAGTGCTATCTCAAACGCGCTCGATAAAAATCGCTTCATAAAAAGTGTAGTCCAACGATAAGTTTTCAGATTCGTAAACGGACATACTTTAAATAGTGCAGAGATTATATCTTTGTCTAATATGACAAATGTGAATAGACGTTAAATGTATTTATTTATTTATGTAGCGGAAAGGGAGGAGACTGGTTGACGCTTGGGAGAGAAGTTGTCTACTTTGAATTTCTTGGTTAGACTAGCCTTTGGTGACTCCTGCTGTGCAGAATCCTTTGCAATGCCATTGGGTTCTGCAAGACAAGGAGACACGACATTTGTTCTCCCAGGCTGACCATTCGCCTTCTGATTTTGGTGGTGAGCGGAACTACATTGTCGGCAGGCATTGTATGCAGGTCGGTGGCAGCGACTTGTGTTGAAGTGTCTTGGCACTAGTAGCCGGCATCCCGGTTTAAGTCTCCTCTAAAATCAGAGTCTCCTCTCTGAAAATCCTTATCGGGAAGAGAGGGGACTATAAACTGATATAACATAACAAGTCTCCTCTCTGAAAATCCTTATCGGGAAGAGAGGGGACTATAAACTGATATTTAAAAAAAAAATTCACAACAAGTGGTGTTTCACCCGTCCCATATACGCTTAATGTGTCCGGGGACATAAATGTATTCCAAAAAAAAAAAATAATAATAATAATAACCAAGCTTCACCGCCTTGCAGGGCAAATATTTTTTAGGTCCCTCTTTTGAGGTATAACTGAAAATAACAGCTGGGGTTGGGCCGTGTTCTCAAGGTGGTGGCCGAGAGATGGGAGTCAAATACCTCCGCTCGGCTACACGTGGTAAAACGACCGGGAACAGGATGATGCTGAACCGTAGTAACTGCTGAATGCAGTTTTTTCACTGTTAAGTCAGTGAATGGGGACTGACTGGGCGTAGTCAGTGACAGTTACAGACATACCTGTTGCGAACTGGGAAACCATGAGGACATGGTTCGATGGTAGCTGTGGGATCTGTAGCGGAACGGGAGGCGACTGGTTGAGGCTTGGGAGAGAAGTTGTCTACTTTGAATTTCTTGGTTAGACTAGCCTTGGGTGGCTCCTGCTGTGCAGAATCCTTTGGGGATGTCATTGGGTTCTGCAGGACAAGGCGACACGACCTTTGTTCTCCTAGGCTGACCATTCGCCTTTTGCTTTTGGTGGTGAGCGGGACTACATTGTCGGCAGGTATTTTATGCAGGTCGGTGGCAGCGACTTGTGCCCTATACGCCTAGGTGTCCGGGACACAAATTTACTTATCAAACAGCGACTTGTGTTGAAGTGTCGTGGCATTAGTAGCCGGCAAACCGGTTTACTACGCTTCACTGCCTTGCAGGGCAAATATCTTGATGCCCCCTTTTTGAGGGATAAATGAAAATAACAGCTCGGGTTGGGCCGTGTTCTCAAGGTCTTGGCCGAGAGACGGGAGTCAAATACCTCCCCTGGCTATATTTATATAGCATATTTAGTGGTTCATAAATAGAGATTATACTTTTGTATAGTCTGGTAGTTAGTACAGAGATTATACTGCCTTATAGTCTGATTGCTGGATACACATTATGATAAAATCGTCAACCATGTTAAACATTTTTCCTTGCCTGCAAACTGCTTCCGCTAATGTAGTAATATATCAATTGCGTTTCACCGCTAACACCGTACCCAGAGATCAGGAACGCCTCTAGAACCACCGTACTTCAGTGAAAGAGCGTTCGCCTGGCACAACCGATGTTCCAGGTTCGAATTCCGCGGTGGGCAAAATGAAAGTGGCGAAGTTTTTCACTGTCCATCTTAGCAGTAATGATATTGCTCTGGCGGTTCACAGCTGATTTAGATCCCTACCCCTTTTACCATGGGATGGCTATCCCCGTCTGCCATATCGCCAATGATGGGTGTAAACATCAATTAAAGTTCTCGTGAAATGTCCCTCTGGGCGGATGTTTGTTTGTTGGTTGGTTTGTTTTGTTGTTTGTTTCTGATTAGTAGGCCTTCACGTTGACGAATAAAAAAAAGGGGAAGCCGGTTATTTAAAAAATATATTCAGTGCATGTGAATACATACAAATTCATTTGGAATTTATTTTAAATAAAAGGGAGTAAACAAAGGCAATACACTAGAATACAAAAGTGCAGTGATTACCAGCTTAGGTATTTTTTTACTACGTCTTCTTAAACAATGTGGTAGGGAATACTAAACATGCAAGGGCAACGAATTGCACGCTACTAGCGCCAACAAAAAGAATGCAAATGAAACACCAAACTTCCACAATTTGTACGTGAATTGGAAATGACATATAATTGTTTTGAGAATTGATTTTTACATAGATGCAAAATGGACATTTAACCAAAACTAGACATTAAAGGCTTGATGACACAGACCAAAATTTTTATGTTTCGACACAAAATGAACAAGGAGGGGTTTGTTATTATTTTGACAATTAAAACAGGATGCACGAAACATTATGTGTGCATGTGTTCTATTTGCCTATTTTCTAATAACTAAGTTATTAATCTGTTGTGTTTCACATTATTATGCCTTCGGAAACATCCTGTCATGGGCTACATCGACTACCATTCACATTATTAATTCTGTTTTCAAATAACCTATTTCTAATCATTTGTATGTATGTATGTGTATGTGTATGAGTTTATAGTCCCCTCTCTTCCCGATAAGGATTTTCAGAGAGGAGACTTCGAATCATTTGGAAATCAACCCTTTGCGTCTGACTTACAAGATACCGCAAAAACATTGTGTACTATGTATTGATTTATTTAATAGTTCCTATAGAGCGCTTTTCCAGCCAAGAGCCATTGTGTACTATGTATTGATTTATTTAACAGTTCCTATAGAGCGCTTTTCCAGCCAAGAGCCATTGTGTACTATGTATTGATTTATTTAACAGTTTCTATAGAGCGCTTTTCCAGCCAAGAGCCATTGTGTACTATGTATTGATTTATTTAACAGTTCCTATAGAGCGCTTTTCCAACCAAGAGCCATTGTGTACTATGTATTGATTTATTTAACAGTTCCTATAGAGCGCTTTTCCAGCCAAGAGCCATTGTGTACTATGTATTGATTTATTTAACAGTTCCTATAGAGCGCTTTTCCAGCCAAGAGCCATTGTGTACTATGTATTGATTTATTTAACAGTTCCTATAGAGCGCTTTTCCAGCCAAGAGCCATTGTGTACTATGTATTGATTTATTTAACAGTTCCTATAGAGCGCTTTTCCAGCCAAGAGCTGCTCAAGGTGCTAACAGATACAGGATCTAAACTCAAGCCTCCAAAGGCGCCCATTTGTAACCTTGGGGCCATAGTGTGAGGCCCAGAAAACTGCGCAATCCTGGGTGAGCAGATATGGGGCCATAGTGTGAGGCCCAGAAAACTGTGCAATCCTGGGTGAGCAGATATGGGGCCATAGTGTTAGGCCCAGAAAACTGTGCAATCCTGGGTGAGCAGATATGGGGCCATAGTGTTAGGCCCAGAAAACTGTGCAATCCTGGGTGAGCAGATATGGGGCCATAGTGTGAGGCCCAGAAAACTGTGCAATCCTGGGTGAGCAGATATGGGGCCATAGTGTGAGGCCCAGAAAACTGTGCAATCCTGGGTGAGCAGATATGGGGCCATAGTGTGAGGCCCAGAAAACTGTGCAATCCTGGGTGAGCAGATATGGGGCCATAGTGTGAGGCCCAGAAAACTGTGCAATCCTGGGTGAGCAGATATGGGGCCATAGTGTTAGGCCCAGAAAACTGTGCAATCCTGGGTGAGCAGATATGGGGCCATAGTGTGAGGCCCAGAAAACTGTGCAATCCTGGGTGAGCAGATATGGGGCCATAGTGTGAGGCCCAGAAAACTGTGCAATCCTGGGTGAGCAGATATGGGGCCATAGTGTGAGGCCCAGAAAACTGTGCAATCCTGGGTGAGCAGATATGGGGCCATAGTGTGAGGCCCAGAAAACTGTGCAATCCTGGGTGAGCAGATATGGGGCCATAGTGTGAGGCCCAGAAAACTGTGCAATCCTGGGCGAGCAGATATGGGGCCATAGTGTGAGGCCCAGAAAACTGTGCAATCCTGGGCGAGCAGATATGGGGCCATAGTGTTAGGCCCAGAAAACTGTGCAATCCTGGGCGAGCAGATATGGGGCCATAGTGTGAGGCCCAGAAAACTGTGCAATCCTGGGCGAGCAGATATATGGGGGAGAAGGGACCTAGTGCATGCTGGGTGTATTTGTGTCGTAGGCACTCATCCGTCCAAGACATGAGCGTCAGAATCTTTCAAATCCGTGCCATGAAATGTGAGCGTGGGCGGACTAAACCTCGGTTTATACACTTATCCGAAAGAGTATGGGCACAGGGTTAAGGTTATGTTGTTGGTGTTGGTTTTAAAATACGTCTATTGCCATTGCAAATATTTTGTTGAATTGACCTATTTCCAATAATTCAGTGATCTATTGCGTTTGGCATTTTATATGCCTTCAACAGTAGTCTGTAATACATCTACGGCGATTCGTGTAAGCGACAGAGTGAGTTCAAATTACCTAGTTCTCATATTTCGCCAGTAAACATATTGCGTTTCACATTTCCTACGCCTGTAGCCTACAATTAAAAGGTAACTTTCCGTGCCTCGTTATCTAACTAGAGCGGGTTTCACTGCTCTTCGTCTTCACTTCATGTCACTATCTACCCGTGGTGAAATGTTTCGTCGATGGTTATCGGAGTAACGGGTGGCTTGTGATAATTAGTACCTGGTAGTATCGGCTTGTTGTAGATGCCAGGTCGAGTTTACTAGACTGATAGAGATAGACACCGTAGGATTTGACCACACTGAGCTGTGATCGTGATAGGCTCGTCCAAATTGGTACAACTTTTTAATGGTCCGCGTACTACATTTTGGACGGTCCGCGAAGCGAGATACAATTAGAATTTGATATTATAATATATTTTGTAATATATGGGGACTGTAAATATATTTTGAATTTTTAATCTTGGATGCGGACAGCATATTTTGGTGCTGGGGCCACAACACTGTTTCCGTATTATATGCCCACACACATTAAAAAAACTGTATCCTAAAATTCTACCGTTTTTATGTTGTGTGGACAGTATTAAATGGTGTGCGGGCAAAAACACGTTGTACCTATTTCTGTGATGAATGGCTATTGCGTTGCATATGTTACACTGATGTCCAGAAAATGTCTTATTTACGAAGTACTTTCTTTTTCCAATATGAACAGACACAAAAATTAAACTACGACGATGAGTCCTTCAATGTTTATGGGATACGAACAAGATATTGAGAGAGAGAGAGAGAGAGAGAGAGAGAGAGAGAGAGAGAGAGAGAGAGAGAGAGAGAGAGAGAGAGAGAGAGAGAGAAAGAGAGAGAGAGAGTGCGTGCGAGCGAGTGCGCGCGCGCATGTGTGTGTATGCGTGCGTGTGTCTATGTGCGTGTTTTGTTTTGTTTTTGTTTTTTTTTAATGTATTTTCCATTTTAAAACTCAAAAACATACTATGTCTTTCTTTAGAGTGAGAACAAATGCCTTCGTGAAGATTGAAAATGTGCGTCATCAATTAACTGTCTGCTTATAAACTGCTCTTAACATTGATGGCAACAAATAATAATAATAATAATAATAATAATAATAATAATAATAATAATGATGATGATGATGATGATGATGATGATGATGATGATGATGATGATGATGATGATGATAATGATGATGATAATGATGATGATGATGATGATAATAATAATAATAATAATAATAATAATAATAATAATAATAATAATAATAATAATAATAATAATAATAATAATGATGATAATAATAATGACAATAATAATAATGATAATGATGATTAAAATAATAATAATAATAATAATAATAATAATAATAATAATAATAATAATAATAATAATAATAATAATGTTACTCCTTCAGTAGAACTCAAATCCCAAGAGATCGCTATTCCAAAAGCCGGGAAAAAATATAATTTTTAATGTTGAAATGTTAGATTGACTGCAACCTATAACATTTTTGATGGGAGGGAGGAAACCGGAGTATCCGGAATAAACGCCCGTTGTCCTAAAAAGTCTCGTACCTTAAGTCGCGTAATTTCGTCCCACACGGGGTTCGAATCCGCGACCTTCGACATAGGAAACCCACTGAGCTACCATGATACCCTAGCACATTTACTGGTACAAGCAGCCCACATGTGGGCCTACAGATGTTTAATGTATGTTGTCTTTCTATATCATAGTATACTACTGGTACAAGCAGCCCACATGTGGGCCTACAGATGTTTAATGTATGGTGTCTTTCTATATCAATTATCATAGTATACTACTGGTACAAGCAGCCCACATGTGGGCCTACAGATGTTTAATGTATGTTGTCTCTCTGTATCATAGTAAATTGTCATTAATCTTTTTACCCATCTCGCAAAAATAAAGAAACATTCGTAGTTTTCAATTATGAATGTTACATGCTGGTTCCGATACTGAAACGTTACTTAGCGGAGTAAGTCGACAATCAAATACACTATTTTTTTTTTATATCAGTTTATAGTCCCCTCTCTTCCCGTTAAGGATTTTCAGAGAGGAGACTCACTGTGTATCAAATACACTATATATAATTATAAATCTTATAACATCACATTTCTGAAAAAATACCAAATATAACGCAAATCTAAATTGCCATCTTCTTTAACTGATTCGCCGTTTCGCAACTTGCCGTTTTACAGTAGCATGTCTCCTTCAGTTATGCATTCACGCTGTGCTGTTATCTATTAAAAATAATGAGACGCTTAAGTATCGGAATGACTATAATTATCTATATTATAATACGCTAACGACCCGAAGTGTAATATTCGTATCTCCTGCGATGTTACGAAATTATGTGAGCTGGGCTTTGGAAGGAAGCTGGAAGGTTAACCTGGGACGCGATTCTCCTATGCTATATGTTGAAATTTTAATTTAGATTTGTAGTTTGATTTTTGTCGCCTTTAAACGAGGAAAAAATGGCGGACAATACGACACAACGACCATACCCACCATCGTCCTTACTCTGTCGAATTTCCTCATCTGCTAAACAGCTAAATATGGTAATATTCTCTCTTAACAGCTAAATATGGTAATATTCTCTCTTAATATCCTCCGACATTGGCCATAGCTTTCATAAAATGTACGTAGCAACAAGGAAGGGAGACCACTACAGGAAAAGGGAAAGCAACCTATGAGCGAGCCGCAGCAAAAACGGTGGCTTCGTGCGATCAGTCCTGAGGTTAAATCGCATGGAACAAATTGTATGATTTGATCGGTAGGTCTGTCTGAGCCTTTATACATGAATTGTGAGTGAATGGAATCTCTTCTAATCATTGCTGTCACGTACCTGTATGACTGAGCGCGTATGGTAACTACTACGTTTTAAAGGCCAGACAATTACAACCTAAAGTATTTTTGTCTCCCTTGTTCATTCTCAGCATTATAACCCTGTTAAAACTAACCCAGACTGCAATCCTAGATTTTATAAATAGTTTTGGATATAAAGTCTCTTTCCAAAAGATAGGTTTCTTTCCATTTCTGTTGCCTACCAGACAATTTTTGGATATTTGCTTCGCATGAAGATGTTTTACCTCCGGACTTCACTCGGGCATCTTCATATGCTACTGGAAATTAGACACTGCAATTTTCATCGACCCTTTACGCTGATGTGTTGGGGACTATAATCTATGAATGATGATCTATGCAATTTCAACAATTATCGCAGTGTTGTCCACTATACGCTTCGTGTGTCCGGGGACGTTAATCTACCCACTAACTAAATGCAATTTCAACAAGCTCAGGTGATTAGCTTAAAAAGTACCAGAAAAATTGACAATCTGCATATATGGCATCATTCTACAATTAAAATTATGGGAGCAGTTAATAAATCTGTCCTATTTCGATCTGTAACAACAGTAGGATATCTTCGATAATCAATTATGTACAGGACGTCACCCTTCAACTCCGGTCATCATTTTATACGTAAGACAATCACGACCGTAAGTATTTTGTCTACTACGTTTTAACTGTAAACTGGTGTAACGTATTTGTCATTAATTGTTATAAACTTACAATGTACAAACACATAATTTTGTGCGATTCACTTCTTGGCGATGCCAGAATGTCTGCTTCAAACGACGACAGAGGACTAACACATGAATTGTGTGTGAATGGAATCTCTTCTAACCATTGTAACTATCTATCCTATCCTGTCCCATAACCCGAAGGTCGTAGGGGCACCACAGATGATCGCTTAACCAGCATACTCCATCTTTCTCTGTCCTCAGCAGCCCTCATGGCTTCGCTCAGTGTCAAACCAGTCCATTCTCGAATGTTGTCCTCCCACCTCTTTTTCGGTCTCCCCCTTCTTCTACCTCCTTGCACTGTGCCTTGCAGAATGGTCTTTGCAAGGCCTGATGATCTGGTGACGTGGCCATACCATCGGAGTTTCCGTTTCTTCACCACTGTGAGCAGGTCATCGTGTTGTCCAATGGCTTGTGTGATGGTCTGTCGGACTTCAACGTTGGTGATGTGTTGGGTATAGGAAATGCACAGAAGTCTTCTGTAGCACCTCATCTCCATGCTTTGTATTCTTCGTTGGAGATCTGCTGTGAGGGTCCATGCTTCGCAAGCATATAGGAAGATGGAGATGACCAGAGATCGCAGCAGTCTTACTTTGGAATGTAGACTGATGGTTCTGTCTTTCCAAATGGGCTTCAACCTTGTCAGGGCAGCAGTTGTTTGTGCGATCCTGGAGAGGACTTCCTGTCGAGACCCATTGTCTGACACAATGGCTCCTAAATATTTGAAGCTGTGCACTGTGTTGAGGGATTGGCCTTGTACTTTGATGTCCGTGTTGATGCCATTGGTGTTGTTGGTCATCATTTTGGTCTTCTCTGCACTTATTTCCATTCCATAAGCTCTGGAGGTGGTGTCAAGCTTCTGTACAAGCTGTTCAAGTTCTTGTTCCTCTCCAGCCAATCCATCAATATCATCCGCAAAACGAAGATTGGAGATTGCTCTGCCCCCTATGCTGACTGTGCCTTCGTGATCTGCAAGAGCATCTGACATGATGCGCTCTAGGAAGATGTTGAAGAGTGTTGGAGAGAGTAGGCATCCTTGACGCACACCGATTGTTGTTCTGAACCAGTTCCCGATGACGCTGTTATGGAGGACTGCACTGGTAGCCTTGTCATACAGGCTTTTGATGACTTCTATGATTTTAGGGCTGATGTTGTACACTTTCATGGTTGCCCATAGAGCTGCATGCCAGACTCGGTCAAATGCCTTCTTGAAGTCTATGAACACATGATATAGATGTTGTTGGTGCTGTAGGTATTTCTCACAGATTATTCTGAGGTTGAAAATCTGTTCAGTGGTACTTCGCCCTGCCATGAATCCTGCTTGTTCTTCAGCTATGATTTGTTCAGCTTGTGGTTTCAACCTGTTGAGTATTATTTTCAGGAGGACCTTGCTGGGATGGCTGATGAGGCTGATGGTGCGGTAATTTTCACACTCCTGAAGGTTACCTTTTTTAGGAAGAGTGATGACAAGCGACTGGGTCCATGGTGTAGGCCATTCCCCACTCTGCCAGATCTTGTTACAGATAGTGGTGAGAGCATCAGTCATCGCTTCTCCTCCTGCTTGTAGCAGTTCCGCTGGTATGTTGTCCACTCCCGCTGACTTCCCTTTCTTCAGCGATTGCACTGCTGCCTCAACTTCTTCCCGGAGAATTGGGAGGATTTCTTCTTCTTCTCTGCTCTCGGGACATGCTAGAACTGATGGGTCTCCATTTGGTGTATGGTTGTAAAGGTCAGAGCAGTACTCTGTCCATCTGTCCAAGACTTCTTGTTCTTCTGTAAGGCAAATGCCAGACTTGCTTTGGATAGTGGAGACTTTGGGCTGTTTAACACTTGTCAGCCGCTTCACAGTCTGGTAGGCCTTCTTGCTGTTGTTCTTGTTCAGATTGTTCTCTATTTCCTGGCATTGATCTTCTATCCAGTTCTCCTTTGCTGTGCGCATGCCTTTTCGGATGTCATTGTTGATTTTTCGGTAGACATCAGCTCCCTGTGAGGTGTTCTTTTTCTTTTTTAACTCTCTTCGTTTATCACACAGATCCAAAAGTTCAGGTGTGATCCACGGCTTCTTCTTTGGTCGGTGCTTGCCAAGGATCTCAGTGGCGGCATCTGTTACAGCTGAGTTGAAGGTATTGGTCATGGTGTTGACATCTACTTCGCCTGCCCCCAAAATAAGCAGTGGTGCAAATTTCCCTCCAATTGTGGCCTGAAATATTTTTGCCACCTCCGGGTCTTGCAGTTTGTCCAGGTCGAACTTCAGCCTAGTGCACTTTGCTGTATTTACTCTCTTCAAATGGAGCCGGAAAGACATCATCACGAGATCGTGGTCACTTCCAATGTCTGCTCCTGGAAAAGTGCGTGTCCTGCCAATGTTGATGCTTGATCTGAAGCGTTTCTTGACCATGATGTAGTCGATCTGGTTGTGATGTTCCCCGCCGGGACTGTGCCATGTCCATCGTCTGGATTTTTTGTGGAGACCAAGCGTGTTTGCCAGTACCAGATTGTTGTATCTGGCAAACTCCAATAGCCTCAGACCCCTGTCATTTGTCTCGTTGTTGCAGTGGGGTCCGCATGTGTCTCCCCAGTTGCGGTGCGCATCTTGGCCAACCTTGGCATTCCAGTCGCCTTGCACTATGACTATGTCCTTCTTCGGCACTTGGTCAAGGACCGCCTGTATATTTTCATAAAAATCCTCCACTTCGCTGTCTTCATAGTCTGATGTTGGGGCATAGGCCTGGATGATGGTAATGTTGAAAGGGGTTGCTCTCAGACGGATGGTAATGAGTCTACTGGAGACTGGGCGGCAACCCATGACAGTGGCTAGAATGTTCTTGTGGACCAAGAATCCAACGCCGTGTTCGTGCCTGTCATCTCTACCGCTGAAATAGAGCTTGTGGCCTTTGTCAGTCGTTGTTTCACCTAGGCCTTTCCAGCGCAGTTCGCTGATACCTAGAACGTTCCATCGATAGTGGTCCAGCTCGTGGGCCAGTTCTTCTAATTTTCCTTCCGCAGTTAGGGTCCTGACGTTCCAGGTTCCTATGACGATGTTGTTTCTCGTGCGGATCTTGCTATATTGTCCATCAGTAGCATACTTAACACCTCCGTCCTGGTGGCCAACGGAAGGCGCGGTCCTTGTGCCGGGTGACGGCCCGGGCGACGACCGATCCGGTATGGAATTAGTGGATTGTGTCATCATGTAGTGTGTCTTGGGCAAAAAAGACCTGGCAGGGCCCAATCCTCTCCAGGCTGTTGGCCACAGCCGAAATCCACGAATACAGTGTGGCTCGCCTTGGCCCTGAGCACGTGGTCGTTGAACCTGTAGTAACGTGAGGTTCCTCCGCCCTGGCCGGTGACTTCTGTGTAGAAGACTTTCGCCCAGTGATGCCGTGCTAACATCACCCCTGTTAGTCGCCTCTTACGACACGCCGGGAAACGTTGGGTCTATTCTATTTGCCCGAACCCACAGAGCTCAACCATTGTAACTGCTGTAACGTATTTGTCATTCATTAATAAAAAGAAATATTTTTAAATACAAAACATTATAGTGTTGTCTGTTTTGGTAATTTTTTTCTGTCTCTATTTTTCGGCACCCTCAATGAGCCTTGGTTTTTATTAACGATTACTTTCATATCCGGTTCGTGCGGAGCACGGGTATCCGTAGTATTTATATAAAAACCGTTGCTATTTATGCATTTAGATAACATAGAAGTTGCAGTATCATTGCTTCTTCTTCTTCCTCCTCCTCTTCTTGTTGGTTTTTCTGTGAATTTCCTTCTTCTTCTTATTTCTCTTCTTCTTCTTCTTCTTCTTCTTCTTCTTCTTCTTCTTCTTCTTCTTCTTCTTCCTCCTCCTCCTCCTCTTCTTGTTGGTTTTTCTGTGAATTTCCTTCTTCTCCTTATTTCTCTTCTTCTTCTTCTTCTTCTTCTTCTTCTTCTTCTTCTTCTTCTTCTTCTTCTTCTTCGTTTTCCTGTGAATTTCCTTCTTGTTGTTGTTCTTGCTTTTCTTCTTCTTTGATTTTTGTTTCTTCTTCTCTTTCTGTGAAATTCATTCTTCTTTTGTAGTATTCTTATTTGTTTGCTGTAAACTTTCCATTATATCTGTCTTGTGTCTTTATGGCTGATTTTCCACCTTTAAAATCGTTTGTATTCCATAATCCAACAAATGGAATACAACAGAGGACTGCTAGCATCCAACAAAACAAACAAGCATTTGCTGAATAACTAATCTTCAAACTTACCTTTTGAAATGAGAAATATGACGGCCAATACTGCTAGTTTTACTGCCGCCATCTTTGTTCAGATCTGTTTGGGTTCCTCACCACCCCTTGCAATCAGCGGCCTGTTGGTTCTTCAAATGGTCCGTCTCTCTTGCCTTCAAGAGGTCAAAACAGGTAGCTGGTGTCAAAGGTTACCTGCGAAACTATTCTTCCGAGATTCCACTAGTATGATCAAGCTACATCTATCTATCCATGGTTCTGGAAGAAAACGGGAAGAAAAATGAACTAATAAACAATCTACACCACGGACAAAACACCAACTAACTGATGCTGTGATCAGACTTCGGGTTTTTTTTTCTTCCTAAATCGGTCCACTGATGTTCCGAGGCGGTGACATACGAACAGACGACAATAAGTAAAAGGGCGAGATCTCGCGAGTTTCTCGCCAGGATGCCGCCCCCGAGTGCTATCTTTAATTGTTGTAAGGTTGCAGATAACGATAAAAGTCACAATTATTGGTTATCGATAAATGTTCGATCCGGTATCCGTGCTGGTCAGGCCTATATAGGCTACTGTCACTTGGAATGACACAGAAAGGTAGACCTACTTTATTGACTATTACCTTGATACTAACAACTCCATAACTCGGGAGTACCCAAGCAAAAGCAAATCGGAAAACATTTAAACCTCGACTCCTTTTAAAAAGATAATAAAGAAATTTTTCTTAGCGCATCTTCCAGCTCAAAGTACTGCTCAATGCGCTGGCGAAACTCAGGCTTGAACCCATGATTATCGAGAAATGTATTTGATCCAAGCTTGCGCACTGCTTAACGTCATAAACCACTGAGTCACATTGAGCCAGATGACGTATTCATTTAACATTGTATGACACAAACGACCGGTTCTCTAAAATGCCATGGTGACGACACTGGTGGACAAGTTCAATCAATTTTCCTTCAGATGAGAGTATAAACCAAGGTCTAGTTTGTGCGTGCACACATTTCATAGCATCCATAGGATTTTAAAGATCGTGACGCTGATGTCATAGACGGCTGAGTGCATGGTACCACCTTCACAAATAACCCAGCAAGCATTAGGTCCATTTTCCTCTATCCCCGCTCGCCCAAATTTGTCTTCAGTCGTGTGGGGCCTGAGGCAGCAAGTGGTCGCCCAAACTTGTGTTCAGTCGTGTGGGGCCTGAGGCAGCAAGTGGTCGCCCAAACTTGTGTTCAGTCGTATGGGGCCTGAGGCAGCAAGTGGTCGCCCAAACTTGTGTTCAGTCGTGTGGGGCCTGAGTCAGGAAGTGGTCGCCCAGACTTGTGTTCAGTCGTGTGGGGCCTGAGTCAGGAAGTGGTCGCCCAGACTTGTGTTCAGTCGTGTGGGGCCTGAGTCAGGAAGTGGTCGCCCAGACTTGTGTTCAGTTGTGTGGGGCCTGAGGCAGCAAGCGGTCACCCAGACTTGTGTTCAGTCGTGTGGGGCCTGAGGCAGCAAGTGGTCGCCCAGACTTGTGTTCAGTCGTGTGGGGCCTAAGACAGCAAGTGGTCGCCCAGACTTGTGTTCAGTCGTGTGGGGCCTAAGATAGCAAGTGGTCGCCCAGACTTGTGTTCAGTCGTGTGGGGCCTAAGACAGCAAGTGGTCGTCCAGACTTGTGTTCAGTCGTGTGGGGCCTAAGACAGCAAGTGGTCGCCCAGACTTGTGTTCAGTCGTGTGGGGCCTAAGACAGCAAGTGGTCGTCCAGAGTTGTGTTCAGTCGTGTGGGGCCTAAGACAGCAAGTGGTCGCCCAGACTTGTGTTCAGTCGTGTGGGGCCTAAGACAGCAAGTGGTCGTCCAGACTTGTGTTCAGTCGTGTGGGGCCTGAGGCAGCAAGTGGTCGTCCAGACTTGTGTTCAGTCGTGTGGGGCCTGAGGCAGCAAGTGGTCGCCCAGACGAAACAAATATAAATAAATAAAAGTAAATGTGATCAGAAAATAGCTGAGCTCAAATAATAAATATATTATATTTGTAATATAATATATGAAAAAAATAGTTTGCCCCCTCCCTTCAGTGTTAAAAGGACCCTTTGAGGAACCGAAGTGGTACTTTTACTGTGGCGGAATGGGAGGTGATTGTTCACGCTTAGGAGAGATTGTCTACCTTCCAGTTGTTGGTTAGACTAGCCTTGGGTGGCTCCTGCTGTGCAGAATCCTTTTTTGTGGCCATTGGGTTATGCAGGACAAGGCGACACGATATAATTTGTTCTTCCCGCCTGACCATTCGTCTTCTGCTTTTGGTCGTGAGCAGGACTACATCGTCGGCAGGCATCTTATGCAGGTTAGTGACAGTGACCTGTAGAGAGTGTCGTGGCACTAGTAGCCGGCAATCCGTTTTACTATTAACACGCTTCCCCGACTTACAAGGTCACAATTTTTAAATCTCTCTTACGAAGAATAAATGAAAATACAGTTTAGGTTGGGCCGTTTTGCTCGGGGTCGTGGCCGAGATACGGGAGTCAAATACTCCTCTCGGCTGCATTACAAAAGACTGATCAGTGCTGTTTACATTTGTACCCGGAAAGTAAAGACTGAGCAGTGCTATTTACATTTGGACCCGGAAAGTAAAGACTGAGCAGTGCTATTTACATTTGTACCCGCAAAGTAAAGACTGAGCAGTGCTATTTACATTTGTACCCGGAAAGTAAAGAAAAGAAATCAAAATCGGTGTAGTAATTTTTTAGATTTAAAACAAAAGAAGTTCTGAAACAAAAAAAAACTGACAAAAGCGACCAACTGTTTCACCTGCAGACCAACAAGACCGCCACATAAAATAAACCACCAGTGGGAATACATGGACATTACAAAAAGCGTCATGTCAGATGCCCTTGCAAATCACGAAGTCACAGACAGCAAGATAGAGCAATCTTCAACTTCCGTTTTACGGATGTTGTTGATGGATTGGCTGGAGAGAAATAGGAACTTGAACAGCTTGTATAGAATCTTGACACCACTTCTAGAGCCTATGGAATGGAAATAAGTGCAGAGAAGACGAAAATGATGACCAACAACTCTAATGGCATCAACACGGAAATCAAAGTCCAAGGCCAATCCCTCAACACAGTGCATAGCTTCAAATATTTAGGAGCCATTTTATCTGACAATGGGTCCCGACAGGAAGTCCTCTCCAGGATTGCACAAACAACTGCTGCCCTGACAAGGTTGAAGCCCATTTGGAAAGACAAGACCGTCAGTCTACATTCCAAGGTAAGGCTGCTGCGATCCCTTGTCATCTCCATCTTCCCATACGCTTGCGAATCATGGACCCTCACAGCAGATCTACCGCGAAGAATACAAAGCACGGAGATGAGATGCTACAGAAGACTTCTGAGCATTTCCTATACCCAGCACATCACCAACAGTCCAACCTACCATTGGACAACACGAATACATGCTCACAGTGGAGAAGAAACGGAAACTCCGATGGTATGGCCACGTCATCAGAGCATCAGACCTTGCAAAGACCATCCTGCAAGGCACGGTGCAAGGAGGCAGAAGAGAAGGGATACAGAAAAAGAGGTGGGAGGACAACCTTCGAGAATGGACTGGCTTGACACTGAGCGAAACCATGAGGGTTGCTGAGAACAGAGAAAGATGGAGTACGCTGGTTAATCGATCATCTGTGGTGCCCCAACGACCTTCGTGTTACGGGATGGGTTAGGATAGGATAGGATAGGATAGGATTCTCGACCACACAAAAGGTATCCCCCCAAAAGTGTAGGAAGAACAATTGAAACGAAACAATTTGTGATCATTGATGTGTAGAAAATAAACACACGTAAGTCGAGCAATGCATTGTCAGAATTGTTGGTCAAGTGAGGCGATACTGTCTTGTAAACTTTTGATTATAATATATATGACACAACTATAATGATTATAATATATATGGGACAACTATAATGATTATAATATATATGGGACAACTATAATGATTATAATATATATGGGACAACTATAATGATTATAATATATATGGGACAACTATAATGATTATAATGTATATGGGACAACTATAATGATTATAATATATATGGGACAACTATAATGATTATAATATATATGGGACAACTATAATGATTATAATGTATATGGGACAACTATAATGATTATAATATACATGGGACAACTATAATGATTATAATGTATATGGGACAACTATAATGATTATAATATGTATGGGACAACTATAATGATTATAATATATATGGGAAAACTATAATGATTATAATATATATGGGACAACTATAATGATTATAATATATATGGGACAACTATAAGGATTATAATATATATGGGACAACTATAAGGATTATAATGTATATGGGACAACTATAATGATTATAATGTATATGGGACAACTATAATGATTATAATATATATGGGACAACTATAATGATTATAATATATATGGGACAACTATAATGATTATAATATATATGGGACAACTATAATGATTATAATATATATGGGACAACTATAATGATTATAATATATATGGGACAACTATAATGATTATAATATATATGGGACAACTATAATGATTATAATATATATGGGACAACTATAATGATTATAATATATATGGGACAACTATAATGATTATAATGTATATGGGACAACTATAATGATTATAATATATATGGGACAACTATAATGATTATAATATATATGGGACAACTATAATGATTATACTATATATGGGACAACTATAATGATTATAATGTATATGGGGCAACTATAATGATTATAATATACATGGGACAACTATAATGATTATAATGTATATGGGACAACTATAATGATTATAATATATATGGGACAACTATAATGATTATAATATATATGGGAAAACTATAATGATTATAATATATATGGGACAACTATAATGATTATAATATATATGGGACAACTATAATGATTATAAGATAAGATAAGATAAGATAAGATAAGAATATTTATTTACCAAGTAAAAAACGTTACAAGGATTTTGGTGTGGCATGGCGACAGTGAAATACACTCTTTCTTGCACAGTCATTCATCGTGTCATTCACTTCATTGGCCTATAACATGTATACAGCACTAAAGGATAGGTAACCACAGTAACATACATCACTCATCAGTCATATGAAGTTATGGAGTAAAACACACCCTGCAGGTAAAACAAAATACAGCATTAAAACAATTTAACAGCATTAAATAAAATGAAAATTGTTAAGAATGTTAGGCTTCACATCCAAATCTACACACACAACACACGACACACACACACACACGCACACACACACAGCATAGCATACTCGTACTCCTATTTCACAAAGGTACAAATCAAGCAAGATTATAATATATATGGGACAACTTTAAGGATTATAATATATATGGGACAACTATAATGATTATAATATATATGGGACAACTATAATGATTATAATATATATGGGACAACTATAATGATTATAATATATATGGGACAACTATAATGATTATAATATATATGGGACAACTATAATGATTATAATATATATGGGACAACTATAATGATTATAATATATATGGGACAACTATAATGATTATAATATATATGGGACAACTATAATGATTATAATATATATATGGGACAACAATAATGGGAGGAGGGAAAGAGAGAGAGAGTGAGTGAAACAGAGAGAGAGAGTGAGAGAGAGATGATCGATGAGCATCCTTAAGAGAGAAAACGTTGACAATTTGATTTTTGATGTAGTTAGCAACACAGCCCTCAGACATTTTTTAAAAACAATTTATCAAAAATTGAGAGAACATTTCAACATTTGAAATGATTAGCCAATGTTAATATATATATATATATATATATATATATATATATATATATATATATATATATATATATATATATATATATATATATATATATATATATATATATATATATATATATATATATATATATATATATATATTTGAACAGCGTCCTTCCTCACTAGAGCTCATAGAGCTTTACAGAAAGAAATTAAATACATAAATATATTAAATTAACATTAATTAATTAATTAACTAAGCCAAAGCACAATATAAAATACCACAAGTATATCAACTAACAAGTTAGCATCTCCCTTCTATGTCTCTGTCGACGTGCGCGTACAACCGGTTGCTTCCCTTTACATGCTTTGCGCTCCATATACTTCGTCGGCCTAAAATAATTTTTTAGAAACTTCAAAACCCAGGGGAGTTATGGGTAGGGAAATCATTTTCTGAAATGACGTCGGCAGGACTCTTCGCGATTAGTGCATGGCATACGAGACACACGCAAAATGGCGTCACAAGAAGATTGGTTAGATCTGAATTCGTCTAATTTGACCTCGCATGCTGCTAAAAAACAAAATGTAATTGGAATTTGCTTTCACAAATCAAAAGAGAGCGAGACCACAACAAAGTACAACGAGCCAAGGCGACGCAAACACTCAAGGCCGACAGAACAAAAAGCACACAAAATACAAGAGGTAAGTACCCGTGACCATACAGTCAATAAAGTAGGCCTAACCACCATTGCAAAATAGGATTGATCATCACCATGATTGAATTTTTCCACCCCACCTTCCAATCGGTACGGAATCGAACATATGCTCAAATACAGAACTTGCATGTGCATTATACAGTGTGATGCAAGCGATAAATGAACCATCACATCGAAGCGACTCACGATCGCCTGCACTGAGCTCACATATATGTGTGCATGTTTCTATAAATCCATCGTGTTCTCCTTCGATAATTGAGCAAAGCCTTTGTTCACTACCAGAAATATGCAGTTCCTCTCCCAACTTTCGTTTAATTTCAGCCAGCACATCTTCGCGAGAAATGGCGACCATGACTTCAACCGTAGCTAGTTATCAGTTACTTCCCTTGAACAGATTTCCCAGAATTCTCTATTCTATTTTTAGGTTTGGGATAGCTTGTGGATAAAACCAAGGGCAACGGGACCACCGCACGTCGACTGGGGGCAATACGAGATACTAACTTGTTAGTTGATATACTTGTGAAAATACCAAATCAGAACACCACACACACACACACAAACACACACACACACACACACGACTATGACTGTGTTTTAAGTATTTGACAAAGAAAAGTTAAGGATGGAGATTTAAGGATAGACGCTGTTAAAAATGTGTATTTTCTGTTCAGAGCAAAAGTAAAGACATGATTCCACAGAGCGCAGAGTTACAGGAATAGAATTCCGAACTTTAGGGGCTGAAAAGTAGAATGAGCGTTCACCGTTTTCATACGGGGAGTACGAAGATGGCGACTGTCAGAAGAAGAACGAAGAGATCTTGATGGTATATACAATGGACCATATATAAATGTACTAACTATGTAGGCCTCATCCCCCCTCCCTAAAGGAAAATGAGTATGCGCTGTTGTTCTCTCAGTACTTCGCTTTTCTCATTCGCACTTCTCCGACTCCAAGCAATGACTCCATGACATCGACTTTGCCTCTTGATGCTGTTGTTGGAAACGGAGACACGATCTTTCAAACATTTGGTTTCGAGCCTCGCCCTGCGTACACTTCTTTAATTATTCAGCTGTTAAAATCAGTCAAACAGGAACGAGGAAAGTTATATTCAGTTTTCTTTATTGCCTGCTATTCATGATTCTGTCTTCTCCGTTGCCTGCTATTAATGATTCTTCTTCATTGCCTGCTATAAATTATTCTGTCTTCTTCATTGCCTGCTATTATTGATTCTGTCTTCTCCGTTTCCTGCTATTAATGATTCTGTCTTCTCCTTTGCGTGCTAATAATGATTCTGTCTTTTCCGTTGCCTGCTGTTAATGATTCTGTCTTCTTCATTGCCTGCTATTAATTATTCTGTCTTCTTCCTTGCCTGTTATTAATGATTCTGTTTTCTTCAGTGCCTGCTATTAATGATTCTGTCTTCTTCCTATCCTATCCTATCCTGCCCCGTAACTCGGAGGTCGTAGGGGCACACAGATGATCGTTTAACCAGCGTACTCCATCTTTCCCTGTCCTCAGCAACCCTGATTGTTTCGCTCAGTGTAAAACCAGTCCATTCTCGGATGTTGTCCTCCAACCCCTTTTTCGGTCTCCCTCTCCCTCTACCTCCTTGCATTGTGCCTTGCAGGATGGTCTTTGCAAGACCTGATGATCTGGTGACGTGGCCATACCATCGAAGTTTCCGTTTTTTCACCACTGTGAGCAGGTCATCGTGTTGTCTAATGGTCTGTGTGATGGTCCGTCGGACTTTGCCGTTGGTGATATGCTGGGCACAGGAAAATTAATGCCCAGAAGTCCTCTGTATCACCCCATCCCCATGCTTTGTATTCTTCGTTGTAGATCTGTCGTGAGGGTCCATGTTTCGCAAGCATATAGGAAGATGGAGATGACAAGGAAGCGCAGCAGTATTACACTGGAATGTAGACTGATGGTCCCGTCTTTCCAAATTGGCTTCAACCTCGCCAGGGCAGCAGTTGTTTGTGCAATCCTGGAGAGGACTTCTCGCCGGGACCCATTTTCTGATACAATGGCTCCTAAATATTTGAAGCTATGCACTGTGTTGAGGGATTGGCCTTGGACTTTGATGTCCGTGTTGATGCCATTGGTGTTGTTGGCCATCATTTTGGTCTTTTCTGCACTTATTTCAAATCCATAGGCTCTGGAGGTGGTGTCAGTTCTGTACCAGCTGTTTTAGTTCTTGTTCCTCTCCAGCCAATCCATCAAACATTCCCAAGAGTCCATGTACTCATATGGATACACACCTTTCCGAATTAGTGTAACGTCTGGAAAATATTTAATAGGATAGCTTGGTAAGTTCTTAGCAAGTGTTTCTAAACTGGAAACCAAGTGCTGAAAGCTGTCATAAAACTTTAATTTATTCAGCGTTAACATTTTATATTTTTCCTCTGTCTCGACAATGCATGACACTTTGTATGCATTATCACTGTTTGCATAATTAAATGAGAGTTGGATTCTGAATCATTTCCTGATTGGAAGAATCCATTTTAATGGCAAAGAAGTTTACATGTTGAAAAGTAATTAGCCCAGCTGAAAATGGTGCTAACAAATGTCTTTAGCAACACAGCCCTCAGACAGGAGTTAAACACAATGTATCAAACATGTCAACAACATTTCAACATTTAAAATGATTAGCTAATGTTAGTTTTAAAACTATACATATTATTGTACAATCTATACACGCAACCTATGACTAAAAATAATCCTAAAAAATACAATAAAACCGTTATTACATTATGTGGTTGAACAAAACAAACACTCAATTCATTGTTCTACAACACACAAACATACATTTGTTCAAACGGGACAAAGTCAACAATCTCTCAATTTCTCAGTTTCATCATACAATACTAAAATATGGACAGGGAGATACACCGTCTAAATCAACATACATACATTCATACATACATATATACATGCATGCATACATACATACATACATTAATACATTAACATTAGTTTCACCCATTAAAAATACTGTACTAATACTTTTCTCTACATCTCTAATATATGACGCTGTCTACTCAATTAGGCCCCTGCCACAAAGTTAGCAAAATTGTTTAATTTATGTTCATCCTTACATGAAAGCAGTTTTGTTACCTGCTGCTGTGACGTATTACACTGTAATATATTTAATATCGGTATGAAATGTGTGCGTATAGATTCATATGCATGGCAAGCAAACAAAAAGTGATATTCATCTTCTAATTCGTGACCACAAAGAGGGCAACCAGGAGAGAGAGAGAGAAAGAGAGAAAGAGAGAGAGAGAGAGAGGGAAAGAGAGAGAGAGAGAGGGAAAGAGAGAGAGAGAGAGAGAGAGAGAGAGAGAGAGAGAGAGAGAGAGAGAGAGAGAGAGAGAGAGAGAGAGAGAGGGAAAGAGAGAGAGAGAGGGAGTGAGAGGAAAGGAGAAGATAACCATCCGTGACAGTGGAAAGAACGTAGGGAGGGAGGGAGAGAGAGACAGTGTTTGTGAGAGAGTGAGACACAGATAGACAGATTGTTACACCCGTTGTTGGTTTTTTTAATAATCAGTGGTTTATTCAGCCCCAATGCTTGAATCCTGATAAGTGTAACTCGGATTCGTTTATCCACGCAATCTGTTCACTCAGCAACAAAAGACAGGAGTCGTCATATGAAGTTTTCCAACTTTATTTAGCGTACATCAACAACTGTATACAATCGCTTTTTCTACTTTTTCTTTTTAGACACAGTGCATCAATTATACAGTTTTATATACTCCAGATAACGTCAGAACATTCCAGCGTGACGCATTACAACCAAACAAAATAAACTTCGTCATCAACTTTCTTCATCATAAAAGAATCTCTCAGCTTCTAGTCGATCTATCTAAATCCTTCGATCGATAGTAAACAAGCAACCCTAGAGAATTCTCCAATAATATCGACCAACGAAAATTATCAAAATTATACCAAGCTTCTTCTAACAACAACGCAAAATTAAATCAAAGGTAAATACACTCTATTATTGCATGCTTTGCAAAACAAAACGATCGGATCTATCGTGCGCGTCTCTCGTGTACTATCGTGCGCGTTTCAACGTAACACAGATATACAGGCATACAGAAAGACAAAAATTAAAAATATTTCAAGGTGAAAATATATTTTCAACAGAATAGAACAATGAGAGAACTGAGATAGACAAATAGCCAAAGAGACTGGCTTACAAACAGGCAGACAGACGGAGTCTTTGAATTTGTTAGCGAGTCCAGTGTCTACTATGCTATTGTTAGCGAGTCCAGTGTCTACTATGCTATTGTTAGTGAGTCCAGTGTCTACTATGCTATTATTAGCGAGTCCAGTGTCTACTATGCTATTGTTAGTGAGTCCAGTGTCTACTATGCTATTGTTAGCGAGTCCAGTGTCTACTATGCTATTGTTAGCGAGTCCAGTGTCTACTATGCTATTATTAGCGAGTCCAGTGTCTACTATGCTTTTATTAGCAAGTCCAGTGTCTACTATGCTATTGTTAGCGAGTCCATTGTCTACTATGCTATTATTAGCGAGTCCAGTGTCTACTATGCTATTGTTAGCGAGTCCAGTGTCTACTATGCTATTGTTGGCGAGTCCAGTGTCTACTATGCTATTGTTGGCGAGTCCAGTGTCTACTATGCTATTGTTGGCGGATCCAGAGACTATTATGCTATTGTTAGCGAGTCCAGTGTCTACTATGCTATTGTTGGCGGATCCAGAGACTATTATGCTATTGTTAGCGAGTCCAGTGTCTACTATGCTATTGTTGGCGAGTCCAGTGTCTACTATGCTATTGTTAGTGAGTCCAGTGTCTACTATGCTATTGTTAGTGAGTCCAGTGTCTACTATGCTATTGTTAGCGAGTCCAGTGTCTACTATGCTATTGTTAGCGAGTCCAGTGTCTACTATGCTATTGTTAGCGAGTCCAGTGTCTACTATGCTATTGTTAGCGAGTCCAGTGTCTACTATGCTATTGTTGGCGAGTCCAGTGTCTACTATGCTATTGTTAGCGAGTCCAGTGTCTACTATGCTATTGTTAGTGAGTCCAGTGTCTACCATGCTATTGTTAGCGAGTCCAGTGTCTACTATGCTATTGTTAGTGAGTCCAGTGTCTACTATGCTATTGTGAGTGAGTCCAGTGTCTACTATGCTATTGTTAGTGAGTCCAGTGTCTACTATGCTATTGTTAGTGAGTCCAGTGTCTACTATGCTATTGTTAGCGAGTCCAGTGTCTACTATGCTATTATTAGCGAGTCCAGTGTCTATTATGCTATTGTTAGCGAGTCCAGTGTCTATTATGCTATTGTTAGCGAGTCCAGTGTCTACTATGCTATTGTTAGCGAGTCCAGTGTCTACTATGCTATTGTTGGCGAGTCCAGTGTCTATTATGCTATTGTTAGCGAGTCCAGTGTCTACTATGCTATTGTTAGCGAGTCCAGTGTCTACTATGCTATTGTTGGCGAGTCCAGTGTCTATTATGCTATTGTTAGCGAGTCCAGTGTCTACTATGCTATTGTTGGCGAGTCCAGTGTCTATTATGCTATTGTTAGCGAGTCCAGTGTCTACTATGCAATAGAATAAGGGTTTAAAAGTCAACAAACACTTTTTAAGGAGACCAGTGTTTGGAACGTTTTCACAAACACGAATGGCATTTCTTTTCAAAGTTTGGAAAATGTGGCTCGGCAAAACACAACGCCTTAGTAAAAAATGGAAACAGGTCGAGAAAACTGATCATTTAAATGGACATTACACCAGTCAGCTTGTACACACATATAGCCAAACCACGAACATAACTAAATGTTTCGTCGCGAGTAGAAACACAATCGGAAGGGATGCAACTGCGTTGTGGCGAGGGCAAGTGTACGCCTTTAAGAAATTAAGTATAACTTACGTCAATCCGGTGGATACTTAGATGAGTGACTTTCAAACGTGGATATACACGAAACATCGTACAACAATCACCTCAGTCCATTTTACTCAGCTGTGAATGTTTTATCTGTCTCTTTAGAACTTGGGACAGGTGAACCAGTGAGTTTGAGGTCAACACTTAAATAATAATACAGGCTGCTATATACGCGCCTTTCCCCAAATCAATCAGGCTCAAAGCGCGGCGATCTATACCAACTTACACGCTCACCTGTCTCATCCACCCTCACACACACCAAATGCACATCCATCACTCAAACAGGTGGTGTAAAGGCAGGAAGATCGCTATTAGAAGACGGAAAGAAAATCGAATTTTCATTTTTGATTTTTTTTTTCATATTGACTGCATCTTGTACCATTATTGAAGGAAGGGAAGAAACCGGAGTGCCCGAAAAAACCCTCGGGGACCTCAATAGTCTCGTACCTAAGACACATACGTTAGCCCCTTGCGGGAATAGAACCCGCGACCTTCGGCATAGGAAACCGGCGACTTATCCACTGCGCCACGAGGCCACATCACTTCGCTCTCGACGCTGGCCTTCAGAAAAGGGATGTAACTACCACCTCTCTCCTCTACAACCAAACACAACATTGTGGAAAAGGGATGTCACTAACACCTCTCTCCTCTACAACCAAACACTACATTGTGGAAAAGGGATGTCACTAACACCTCTCTCCTCTACAACCAAAAACTACATTGTGGAAAAGGGATGTCACTAACACCTCTCTCCTCTACAACCAAACACAAAATTGTGGAAAAGGGAGATAAATCACCCAGTCAATTACATTATATATATAACCGCTACTATTTACACAGGGGAAATTAATAGACTTGTTTTAAATTAACCCGGTTTAACACCTTCAATAGCTACACGAGGCATTATCCACGAATACCAAGCATATATAAATACGAATAGATTGGTTTTAGTCATGACCGACTACACCCCGGCTCATAAACGCGCACCTTCTGCAAGCTTGCGCTTTATGTTACGCCATGGACCACCAAGCCACACAAGCGGCTGACAATATAAATCAGCAAAATACAGTATAAAGTGGTGTGCTAGTTTGTATTCAAATACCTTGCACCGTGGTGACGACCAACCTCTCATGTATGGGGAAAAACCACATCAATATATCATTTTATGTAAACTGGAAAAGATAATGTTATGGCTAAGCGAGACAGAACAAAATAACAAATGTTCAAAGCAAAAGCTCTTCGTCAGTTCACCTCAGACCGAAGTTCCACGATTTTTGGAAAGCTCTTAATTGTCAAATATGCTTAGTTTACATTTACAAATGTTACACTCTAACATTTAAAAGGGACTAAATAGAAATTTAATACTTTAGTTTACGTCTCGAAACTTGTAAACAGTTGTTCGGCATTTGCAATCAGCTAAGGGGTAAGAGCAATGCAACATCACTCCCATCCACGCATCCACCATGTCAGCTCCCAGATGTATTTTGTAATTATTTTACACAGAAAGTGGCTGACATAAGGGCCGCTCTTGATAGCCATGAGATCCCACTCATTAACCCATTCACACCTTCCCTCACTACCGCAAAGATGGAAGTTTTTCAACCAATAACAGAGCAAGAAGTCAAGTAAGTCATCTTAAGCTCAAAACCAACATCTTGCTCTCTTGACCCCATTCCTACCCCCATGTTGATAGAGAATCTTGACCCTCTACTCCCGACCATTACCCACATTATCAATGAGAGTCTGTCCTCTGGTGTTGTTCCGTCTGTGCTCAAAGCGGCTGTCATCAAACCCCTCCTTAAAAAGCCAAGTTTAGACAAAAATAATCTAAAGAACTATAGACCTGTTTCAAACCTCTCCTTCCTGTTCAAAGTCATAGAAAAAAATTGTTCTCAAACAACGTTTTGCCTACCTAAATGATAATTCTTACTTTGCCCCAACCAGTCTGCCTACCGACCCTTCCACAGCACTGAGACAGCCCTCCTAAAGGTAACCAATGATCTGTTGCTTGCCTTAGATCATGGTAACGTCTCCGTTCTCCCCTTAGTAGACCTCTCAGCCGCCTTTGACACAGTCGACCATCACATTCTCTTTAACACTCTTCAACACTACTTTGGAATCTCTGGCTCGGTCCTGGCTTGGTTCCACTCATATCTTTCTGACAGATCACAAGCAGTCACTGTCGATGGCTGTTTCTCCAGCACAGCAGACTTGGTGTGCGGCGTGCCTCAGGGTTCCGTTTTAGGGCCGGTGTTATTCACTCTGTACACCAAGCCACTGCTTCTCCTCCTTAGAAAGCATGCTGTTGAGAGTCAGTCATTTGCAGACGACACACAACTTTATAAATCCACTGCCCCCTCTCTCATTAATTCCACTGTTAAGACTTTGGAGAACTGCATCACAGACATTAAGTCATGGATGACACTCAACAAGCTTAAGCTTAATGACGATAAAACCGAAGCCCTCCTCATTCACAAGCACAACACCTCCTTCTCACTCTCGCCTCTCCCAACATCGCTTACAGTAGGGACAACAAACATTCAGTTCTCATCCTCAGCGAGAAATCTCGGCTACATTCTCTCCGATGACCTGTCCCTCAACAACCACATCTCCAACGTCTGTCGCTCTGCATACACGGCCATACGCCAAATCAGCTCCTTTCGCCACTATCTTACAGTCACTGCCACCAAAACCCTAGTCTGCGCTCTCGTCCTTTCTCGTCTTGACTATTGCAACTCTCTCCTCGCTGGCTCCCCAAAACACATCATTGACAAACTACAAAAGGTTCAGAACTCAGCAGCTAGACTAGTATTCCGAGCTAAGAAACACGATCACATCACACCTCTACTACATTCCCTTCACTGGCTTCCTGTGCAAGCACGCATAGAGTACAAACTCTCTGTTCTCTGTCACAACTTCTTCACAGATTCTTGTCCTTCCTACCTTGCTGATCTACTGTCTGTCTACTCCCCTTCACGCATTTTAAGATCTTCTGCTGACACTCGCACACTCAAGGTTCCCGTCACCCGCACTAAGACATACGGCCAACGTGCATTCGCTTACTTTGCACCTAAGCAGTGGAATTCCCTTCCCTCCCATATCCGCAACATACAATCAACACAAGCATTCAAAAAGGCCCTCAAAACCCACCTCTTCAAACTGCATTATTCAGACTGATTTGTATCCCGCTGCCATTCTCTCCTCTTTTGTCTCTGTCTGATCCGTAAGTCAATGTGTGTTTTGAAGTGGGTCAAAATTAAGACAATACACGTATTGACTGGAAATGTTAGTCATTACATGTATTGGCTAGTGGTCACAGACAAAACACGAATTGACTGATTTTTTTAGGCAATACACGTATTGACTGAATACACAGATTGCCGGTAACATATACACGGCTGTAAATATTTATACTGTTTTTCCTCCTGGGCCTAACCGGGCATATAAATAGCTGTGAATAGGTTTTTGCTATTCTATTTCTGTCTTTTTTGTCATTTTTGTACATAGTTGTAAATAGTCTATTTCTGTCTTTTTTGTAATTTGTGTTTATAGTTGTAAATAGTTTGTACCTTTACTGTTCCGTCTTTTGGTGTATTGTAGCAAAAGCGATGTTTTATCGTGTGCATGTATTTATATGTAATGACTATGTAAAGCGTGGTGAGTCAGGTCATAGGCTGGAGTACCCGCTATATAAAAATCCCTTATTATTATTATTATTATTATTATTATTATTATTATTATTATTATTATTATTATTATTATTATTATTATTATTATTATTATTATTATTATTAAGGTGGGGAGAAGGGGAGGGAGAGAGGGAGAGGGGGTGGAGAGTGGAGAGATCATATTCGTCATCCATGTTGGTGGCAACCAGTTTGCCTGCTCAGAGACTGCACGACAGCCGCAGTGCAACGTCACACTGAATGATGGAAAACAAGGCTCGGTGCTTCCAGTCTGTGTATCGAGCACTCACCCCAAATGAGATACCCTTGGTGTGCAAATGTTTGTGCGCTAAATACATTTTGATACGTCCATTCATTTATTAAATTTATCCACAACAACAACAACAACAACAACAACAACAACAACAACCCTTCCTAACGGCCTACCTTGGTTTCCTTAATCAACGCGGAAGTTCATTTAAAACCTAGGTAGAGCCCTTGGGTTATTCTTTGTATTTGGAACGTGAAGTCCATCCTTGACGCACACCGATTGTTGTTCTGAACCAGTTCCCGATGGCGCTGTTATGGAGGACTGCACTGTAAATAGCGAAACAGAAAGGCAAACGAGAGGTAACTGTATAGACTTTGTCCTATCCTATCCTATCCTATCCTATCCTATCCTATCCCATAACTCGGAGGTCGTAAGGGCACCACAGATGATCGTTTAACCAGCGTACTCCATATTTTCCTGTTCTCAGCAACCCTAATTGTTTCGCTCAGTGTCAAAACAGTCCATGTCCTCCCACCTCTTTTTTGGTCTCCCTCTTATTCTATCTCCTTGCACTGTGCCTTGCAGGATGGTCTTTGCAAGACCTGATGATCTGGTGACGTGGCCATACCATCGGAGTTTACGTTTTTTCACCACTGTGAGCAGGTGAGCGTGTTGTCCTATGGCCTGTGTGATGGTCTGTCGGACTTCGTCGTTGGTGATGTGCTGGGTATAGGAAATGCCCATAAGTCTTCTGTAGCACCTCATTTCCATGCTTTTTATTCTTCGTTGTAGACTTTGTCCTTGTTTGTGTAGATTTTGTCCTTGTTTGTAAGCACGTGTGCGGTAGTGGATAACACTTTAGAGTAAACAGAGACAGAACATGCATCCTTAAACTGGAAATCAGATAAACACACAAACACACTCATCTCATTAGTTTATTTATATATACGTATATAAATATTTAATTTAACGCAAATCCACGCGTTACATTGGGTAATAACTTGTTTTGCATGAAACAACTTTGGAAAAAGCACTTTTGTAATTGATACTTTTTGTTACGTTAAAAGTAACAGTTAATGTTACATTACTAATACATAATTTAAAAAGTATTGCTAAAAAGAACAACGGGAATGTTTATGTCACCGCCGATCGGAGGCAATTCTTCGCAGGTAGAAAAATGACGTGAAGGAGTCATACTTGGGAGAGTGGTTTAAGATAGATCAAGATAAGGTAAGGTAATGTAATGTAAGGTGAGGTGATATGAGGTGAGATGAGGAGAGCCGGGGTAGGTTAGGGTGGGATGAGATGACATGGGACGAGAGGAGACAATTTTATGTTTCAAGGGTGTAAGAGTAAGCGCTGTGAGTGGGACATTTTTTTGTTTACATCCTGCCTTTGTAACAATAACAATTAATTAAGAAAATAACGTTATAACAATGAACATCTTACTCTGAGACAAATTTACCAGTAACTGAGGCATGCATCTGTTGTTTAAATGATTTTAGTTACTGCGCACGTGCAATCTTCGATTTGTTAAAGTTTAAAATGACGTTTTTTCCACCAAGTGCCACAAATAATTTCCCCAAGAATCCTGTACTTTTTTTTCCTTTTTACGCAGGTACTCTTTTACTCTATGAAATAGTTTTTATTCTTTTCTTTCTTTTTTTTGGGGGGGGGGGGGGAGGGGGGGCCACGGATGTATGAGAGAGAGAGAGAGAGAGAGAGAGAGAGAGAGAGAGAGAGAGAGAGAGAGAGAGAGAGAGAGAGAGAGAGAGAGATGTTAAAATAGTTGTGTTGTTACATAGCACTAAGGAAAAACTTCCCAATTATTTCTGAGTTTCTAATGTTTATGTCATAGGGCGGTCTCGTCGTCAGAATTATTCGTCGCCCGCCAAACGGGTGAGTAAGCTGTAGCAACAAAAAGGAGAGCACTAATGCTCCCCCCCCCCCCTCCACTCCCCGCACCCCATTTCGTCGTTTTACCCTAATCGGGTTATAATCTTTGTGTTAAAGCAGTTTCTATGCTATCTTTTTACTCTAATCTGAAAATAAACTTTATGTTCAGCTTTAGTTGCTCTCCGGCAAGTGCATGTCGTCTTATCCTTATCGGATTATAACAACGTTTTTAAAATCACTGTTTCTGCCCGGCAGTCGCAGGTGTGAAGTCCGTTTTGCGGCAAGTCGCCGTCAGTGAGATTTATTTTGCAAAGATGCGTGTGTCTTGTTCTTCCATTAGTCTATACTGCAGAAGGGATAAAGACAGTGACAGTTGGATCCCGCAATAGGGTTTAAGCCTTCTTGATGCACTAAAAAAAACAAACGTGTCCTGTTCTTTCATATCGTCGCCCTTATTTTATAGAAGTGATCTAAACATTTGGATTCCCAAATAAGTGTAACTTTTATGGCGCATGAAACAGATGCCTCTTGTTCTTTCGCTATACGCATAAACATGATTTAAATACTGACTGAATTCTTTCTTTCTTTATTTATTTTTTATATTTTGCACAAGCAGATCTATGCAGTGAAATCGTATCTTCGTGAGGCCCTAGGACTAGCCCTATAGGTGGAAACAAATCTATGTACTGTACCTTATTCGCTTTGTTGTTCCATCAAATTGAATAGTTTACTTTTTGTAAATTCCGCTTTATCTTCTAGATCACTATTGTCAGATTTAGCTTCCGTGATGCACCAGAAAAGTGTTGAGTGATTTGTGATTTCTATGAATAATGCAGTAAAAGGCTACACCAAAGTGATGCAGACTTTAAATGGCGTCCAGCTTCAAACGTTCAAACATTTGGTTAAAAAAATAAACTGGGACACTTACTCCGGAAATGATGTTGAGGCAAGCAGCCTTGCCAGTGGCGATATTTATAGTGTGGACAGTGATGTCATTCTTCTGCCATAAGTTCGCCAAGATGGCCATGATGTTAGACGTCACAGAGGGAGATAACGCGTCACGTTCAATCGGCCTGGCGCCCGTGTTAATGACGTTGATCCAAACCTTGTCCTGCGTAGGAATGATCAATATGACGTCACGCCCAAATCCCCTTTTTGTCGTCATCATGACGGCACACGTGTTGTCTACGCTGGCCACCAACGTCAGCTTGTCCATGACCTGGGCATCGACCACTCTCGTCATCAAGATGCTGGAACCTCTCACGTCCGCCTTCTTGCAAACTTTGCTTCTGACGTCACCGTTGGTCGTGTCACCAGTCGTGACGGTCGTCAGCACTGCTATGGTGGTGATTGGCTCTACGCTCTACGTTACCGATGACGCAGTGACCGATGATGTCAAACAAAGTTTCGTCACGATGGCCGTAGGGATGGCGATGCTGTCTAACGTGACTTTAGGAGTGAGAAATGTCGCCATCAAGATAGCCACGACCTCTTGTATGTCGACTTCTTGGTCTGCCACCACGAGTTCTACACAAATTTCATCGTCCTATCACAATGTGCCACCTTCACTCCCCATCACTACGGCAAACAGCACCGCAAGCCCCAACAGTGTGGACCTAGCTGGTGCAGTACTCAGATCACCCAGAACTATGTTTTTAGCTGTAGGCGTCAGTGCGATTTGTGTTCTGGCTGTGTACGTCCTGCAACATACCCTTCCATTTGCCTCGTTTTTGCCGCCACACACTACACACTTTCTGTTACTCGCTTTCGCTTCCGGCGTCTGTCACGTGGTCTACTCCCTCGTCTCTACCAATGGCGTCCTTCGTTATATGTCGGTACTGAGTCACGCGCTGTTGAACATCGTGAAGCGCATGCTGGTCGTGCTGCTGCTGCACGTGAATGGGCAGCGTCAAGCTTCCTGGTGGAATTGGGCGGGGTTAGCGCTGTGTGCTGCGGGGCTGTTGTGGTACCACAAATGCAAACTTCTGGCTTTTTCCCAATCGACCTTTACAACTTCTAACAGAACTTCCACCGACAGCAGACAGATTTATAACAGTGAGCATGAACAGAAGTTTGATATTTATACATTTGGGTTTCTTCTTCCCTGATGTGTTTTTGAAGGTGATGATTGTGGTGGATGTGTTGGTGCCCGTGTTAATGACGTTGATCCAAACCTTGTCCTGCGTAGGAATGATCAATATGACGTCACGCCCAAATCCCCTTTTTGTCGTCATCATGACGGCACACGTGTTGTCTACGCTGGCCACCGATGATGATGATGATAATGATGATGATGGTGTTGGTGGTGGTGGAGGTGGTGCTGGTAGTGGTAAAGGTGGAGGTGTTGATGGTGGGGGTGTTGCTGCTGTTGCTCATACTGCTGCTGCTGCTGCTGCTGCTGATGATGATGATGATGATGATGATGATGGTGATGATGGTGATGGTGGTGGTGACTCTGTTGCTGATGATAATAATAACAGCGATAAAGATTAAATATGTTTGTATTTTCAGACCTTGACAACACCGGGAAATTCAAAATGACGGTATTGTACCGCCTGATGTTCCTTCTAGCCCTTCCCTACGTCATATGTATGATGCACCCATGGGTTACAATTGCTACACGTCACGACCTGACATCATCAGGACGACATCTCTCTTTTACTGACGATTCATTCAGACAATTTACAAAAATAAACTACAGAAAAAGAGAAAATTCAATAGGAAACAGTCGATCAGAGAAAACGGAAGGAATGGCAATAAGTGATAATATATTGTTCAAAAGGATGTTACAAGCCCATTTGAGAAATTCGTCCGATGGCATCGGCGCCCCTTCGAGCAACAGTAAAAACAAGACTTCCAACATTTCGGGGCATAAGGCACCCGGCACAGAGCCAGAAAAACTCGACTTTTCACCGATCGGCGCCTCTTTAGGTAACAATATCGAAAAGACTTCAAACAATTTAGGGCGACGGTCTGCCGGTACGAAGCCATCACAGAAGCCAATAGAGCTCTTTTCTCCCATAGCAGAATCATATCCAGAGAATTCTGTATTTGTGAATGAGAGTTTGACCAAAGATTTCGCTTTACGCCTGCGGCATGGACTAGAAAACTGGACGGACGGACGTCCATTATTTCTTGAGCCCGTTACCTATCAGCCGCCACGCAAACTGATCAACGTCAAACACTTGAACTCACGTCATTTAATGACGTCACCTGAACTTGCAGATGCGCTGTCGCCTTACCTTTCTACAAGTCAACAGGTGAGCTGTACAACATGATTGTCCTCATCACCATAATCTACATCATTATCATAATTATCAACATCGTTGTCATCGTCGTCGTCGTCTTTGTCTTTCACCGCCACATCAACAAACACAACTTTTGCAAAAACGTCTCCACTTTACGTTCATCGTTTTTCTACCCCACCCCCAGTTCCAAGTTCTCACTTCTTTCCGGCTCCGTTAATTTATTTGCTGTAGGCTTACTGTATATGTGCTTCTCTTTTCTTCTTCCTCCTTCTCGCCGTCATATTCACGTTTCTTTCCTTTTTTCAATGGATTGAGGTGATCCAAGAAGCGGATTGTGTAGTCCTCTGCAGAAGGCTGTGAAAGCCTATCAATCGATCTACACGGCTGTTCCTGCGTCGAGCCATCCTTTTTTCATTCTTTAATCACGTCTCTTTTACTACCTATTTCCTCTTTTTACTGTGTTTCAGATTGTCCAAGAAGCGGAACGAGTAGTTCTCAACATCATAAAAGACGTGTTGTTGGGCAAACAATATGCTGTGCTGGTGGGCTTGGCATCTTTCGAGAACAAAGGCGACCCAGCCATATCTGTTGGCGAGGTGATGCTGCTGCAGAAGCTTGGGGTGGAGCTGGTCACCTACGTTGACCTCAAACACTGTGGTTATCTACACCTCATTCTTGCTCGAGAGATACTGCAAGATTATAAAATGGAAGAGGTGAGTCGTTTTATGAAAATTCTACTCTGAACGGTTAGAATGCCTCAATAGATACGACTAGGTAACAGTAGGGGGCCGGTAAGTTGGAATTACTGATTGGGTCGTGTCGTTACATAGTGCGCAAGCTGCTGCAAGTGTGTGTCTTGGACGGCTTGGTTTTGAATTTAGATTCGGGCAGCACATTTGGCTGAAAGTAAGAGAGCATCTCAATCGTAACATAGGCTATAGGACTAATAGTGGCAAGGCAGGCGTTTCGAGTTCGAGAAGTTCAAGCAATCAGTCCATCAGTACTTGGGTGGTAGACTATTCTTAACAGAGTATGGAATCGGTGAGCGATAGAGCTGAAACCCGAAAAAGTGGGTAACAGTCCACCCCGGATCCATTTATAGATACGTATTGTGCTCTATACCGATTGGGACGGTAGTAGAGCGATTTAAAAAATAAAATAAATTAATCAATTAAAAAAGGCGATGTTCACTGCCCTCGAGAATCTAGTCCTGAGGAAAGGAGGTTTCTAATTCTTCTCTCCCTGACCTTGCTTTCTCTGCGCCAGACATTGTTTACTTTATTGTATATTCGTTTTGTTGTGGTTCCTCAGGTGGTGGTGCTGATGAGCGGAGGTGGGAACCTCGTCGGCTACGAGGCTGAGGACCACTGCCGGCGCCTTGCCATCACGTTGTTCAGGGGATACCAGCTAGTCATCCTATCCCAGAGCATCCTTATGCGAGCCTCAACCAGGTCGTTGCAAAAGACTGTGGCGACCTACTGCTGCAATAGCAACCTAACCATACTGCTGCGAGACAGGCAGTCGCTGGCCATAGCCCAGAGACTCTTCGCCAACGGGACACGCCTTTTGCTAGCGCCTGATATGGCTTTCGTCAACTTTCCTGTCAGCAGGTAAAGAGTTTAATCACTTTAGACGGTTTTCCAAGTAGTAGTACAAGTAATTTTTATTTTCAACTGTTAACGTCATAAACTGTTTAGGCAGTAAAAGTCTTCAAATGTACATACAACAATAAGACACTTTAACAGAGCAAGGAAATGTACAGTGTATACATGTTCAAATAAAATACATCAGTACAGAAAGAAAAGAAAAACAGACAACTTTGAATATGATTAGAATTCCTTTTTTTCTCTCTTTTTTCCCAATAAAGGCTCGTTTACCACACACCCCAAAACACATCCAATCACTCACATCCACACTAACACGCATAAAGAATAGTAGTGGAGCACATTACGATTTATCATGTACATTAACGTCAATATATAGCGGTAGCATAAAGGCAGATCTGTGTAGATCATCAACAGCACCCGTTAAATAAATCCACACCTATATCTAACTTCGCCAAGTTGAGAAGATGTTGAGTCTGCTAATTCTTTGTCAAAATAACTAGACCTTGTCCGTATGTCATTCATCCATGGCGTAGTAGAATACGCCATGCATTCATCACTATATAGATTTAGCCTTTTGAATTTCAGATTCGTAGTGCCGTACTATGACGTCTTGTGGCTGATGCGTCATGATGCTGAGGTACCCCACTACGACTATGCGACCTCTGGTGACCTCAGCACGCTCTTCCGACATGACGGTGAAGTGAAAGTGTACTTCAGTGATTGGATGGGAATGCCCTCTGTCAAGGGAGAGAACAACTTGATGTCAGCAGTGAACATGCTGTTGCACGCTTATGCCATCTTACAGGTCAGATTAGGCTATGTAATTATTTCAATTATTTTACGTGTGAATATAATTATTGCGAAGGAAGGCGTATTCGGTCACATCACTACAAGTACAATCCCACTCATCATCATCATCATCATCATCATCATCATCATCATCGTCATCATCATCATCATCATCATCATCATCATCATCATCATCATCAACATCCTCATTCTGTGCATATCGTGGGTTCGATCTACACTGGACAATACCTTGAGAACTCGTTGAGCTGGAAAGTAGGGTGTGAATGAACAACGCTCTACTTGTGCATTTTACTCAAGTTATTGTGTGTCCTCTGTCACAGCGAGGGAAAGTAGGGTGTGAATGAACAACGCTGTACTTGTGCATTTTACTCAAGTTATTGTGTGTCCTCTGTCACAGCGAGGGAAAGTGGTGGTGAATGAACAACGCTGTACTTGTGCATTTTACTCAAGTTATTGTGTGTCCTCTGTCACAGCGAGGCAAAGTGGTGGTGACGGAACGCTTGCACGGACACATCCTCTGCACCTTGCTGGACATCCCCCACGTGCTGCTGGACAACCCTGACCGCAAGCTGTCCGCCTACTACAATACGTGGACCCGGGCACTCGCCAACACTAGACTCGCCTCCAACCCTAGGCAAGCTGCCCAACTTGCCCTGCAACTGCTGAACAAGTATGGGCAAGATAGATTGGAAAAGTTCGGGCAACACACTTTACTCGGCATATTTGGGCAAACATCTCTATCAGACAAGTTTGAGAAACGCCCGTTTCCAGACGACTTCGGACAACCATTAACTCTACCGGACCAGTTGGGGCGACTGGTCACACCGAACAACGTAGGACAACAGGATGGACAAAACCATTTTGGAAAACAAAATCGACCAAACAAGTTCGGGCAACAGGACCTTCCGGGCAAGTTTGGGCAACAGTTTCTACCAGCGAGAATGCGTGCTGTGGACATTGTAGAAGACACGAGGAACACTTCCACCATTTTACAATCCATTTCTAAAAACACTTTGGAAATACTGCAGGAAGCTTTGACCAAAGACGGTTTCCATTTCAAAAATTTGAAAGATTTTGCCCTGTGGATGCCGGAAACTTGATGGAAGGGTGATACAGACAATTATTTCGAATAGCGGCACGGATGATCACAAACAGTGTTTTGCTCAACATGCAAGCAAAATGGATAAATTTTCTTAAAATTTCCTTAGGATAACATTCATTTCCATACTTTTAACTAAGCGCGTGCTGACATTACTGCCAACGATATAGCCTTATGCCCACTAAGGCAATGGGATGCACAAATAGATATAAATAACCAGATGAGAAAAAAATCATGGGTTTTAATACTGAATGCAATAATCCATAACAAAACTGGCCTATGATTGTCTGTCGGGAGAAGATGTGTTTGATTCGTACCTGTCTGAAAGTAAATATATAACGTTAGGAAGAAACGCGTATGTCCCATAAAAGTGTTTTCTCAGCGCGCGGACAGTACGGTAGTCTGCACACTGCGTAGCTGACACTCGCCGATGCTTACATCAAGTGTGGGTGGTCTGTTAGCGTGGAGGTAGAGCGCTAGTTTCCAAGGCCGAAGTAATAGTTATGATGCCTACTGAAATAAGCCCATTGCGTTGCTCAGTGTTACGTTTGCGACGCTTACGATAGTACATGTGAGACGCGCACGATAGATCCGATCGTTTTGTTTTGCAAAGCATTCAGTATTGAGTAACAGAGTGTATTTACCTTTGACTTGATTTTGCGTTGTTGTTGGAAGAAGCTTGGTATAATGTTGATAATTTTCGTTGGTCGATATTATTGGAGAATTTTCCAGGATTTCTCGTTTATTATCGATCGAAGCGTCTAGATAGATCTATTGGAAGCTGGGAAAATTCTTGGACCCTATAGAAAGTTGTATGACGTAAGACAGCGATGACGAATTTCATTGTGATTGGTTATAATTGCGTCACGCTGGAACATTCCAACGTTCTCGCGAGTATTAGAAAACATTGATGTACTGTGTTGTGAAAGGAAAATGTGGAAAAAGCGATTAAGCTATTGTATGCAGTTGTTGAGGTACGCTGAATAAAGTTGGAAAACTTCATACGACTCCTGCCTTGTTGCTGAGTGAACAGGTTGCGTGGATAAACGAATCCGAGTTACACTTATCAGGATTCAAGCATTGGGGCTGAATCAACTACTGATAAAAACCAACGAGTGTAACACTCGGATATATACTTGTGGTCCCGCTAAAAGCTTAATTCCGACATAAATGTACCAATTTATAATTCATTGATGTTATTAAAAGACATTATAACACGGTCTAATGAAGTTGTTTCTATATTACAAGTAAATGTGTAAACGAGATTAACACGTTTAAAAAAAACAAAAAAAAACAACTTAATGTGTTTAATTATATCTACAATTATTTCTCTGTTATTTAATTTGTAAGCAATAAAGATTTCTTAATTACTGTTAACCTGTTTGTGTGTGTGTGTGTGGGTGGGTGTGTGGATGTGTGTGTGTGCGTGTGTGAGTGTTCATCGTCTCTCTCTCTCTCTCTCTCTCTCTCTCTCTCTCTCTCTCTCTCTCTCTCTCTCTCTCTCTCTCTCTCTTCTGTCTTGTTCTATCTAACATGCACACTTTCTATTTAAAAAAAAAAAGAAGAAGAAGAACCATCAGGGCCTAGAATTACATTACATGCCTAGAATAACAAAACATAAACAAAGAAGATCGACGACGATGATGGTGATGATGGCGCCGATAATGATGATGATGATCATGATGATGATCATGATGATGATCATGATGATGATCATGATGATGATTGAACAACAAGTGATTACCACAAGAACCGGACAAAGGACAATGCTCCACAAAGTCCTGGAAGAACATAACATAACATAACATAACATAACATGATGATGATGATGATGATGATGATGATGATGATGATGATGATGATGATGATGATGATGATGATGATAATAAGAAGAAGAAGAAGAAGAAGAAGAAGAAGAAGAAGAAGAAGTTCATGAATCCTCCCTCACATACAAAGGACGACCAAAACATGCTCTTCGATCAGGTCGTTTAGGCGGTAATTTTTTCGGCGACACCGCCGAAACATAGGTCTACCGCCGAAAGGGCCAGCCGCCGAAACGCCCCAAAAAATCACTCACACAAACATATACAATAAATAAATAACTATGCAATAAGCATTGACTTGTCAACGGTCACTCAACCCTAACCCCTCCTCCCCACCCCCCCACCCCCCCTCTTCTAAAAAATCCCCCACATGTTCCGACTACTACCGCAAACAGGAAGTAGCAGTTTTTACGATCTTCCGCAGAGTCGTAGAGTCCGCAGATTCGTATCTAATCAAGAACTTAATCCCGAGTCAAGACCCCAAAACTTAAAAGTTCCAAAGCAGGTCTAGAACGAACTATCGCCCAATTGAACTGCCGCCGAAACGACCAACGCCGAAACGACCAACGCCGAAACGACCAACGCCGAACCGCCGAAACGACCAACGCCGAAACGACCAACGCCGAAACGACCAACTGCATCGCCGAAACGGCTCGTCGCCGAAACGACCTGTATTCTTCTGTTAATATAAATAAATTAATCTGAAAGAGAAAAACAACACACAAATATAAAGATGAAGAGCACAAAAAAAATAATTTGAGACAAGAAGGAAATAAAGTTTTAAAAAAAAAACAAAAACTACAGTCATAAATATTCAAGACTATAATTATTCATAATTAGCCTTATTCAAAATAATAGTTCATTTGACTTTCGCTTTCAAATGAGGGGAGATCATGCATTTTACCTATTTGATTTTGCAACAATGGAGTTCATTTGCTGTAATAGTTCTTTTTACCCAATCAGCGTTAAAGAGACATTGCCCTACACCATAGCTTGAAGATGGCGGAAGGCATGCAGAAACGACTACAGGGAGAGTTAGAAAAATACCAACAAATTCAAAAAGGTGATATTGAATACATTTTAAACAATCTATATATGTTTAGAAGATACAAATATATCTTCTTTCTTGCAGACTTTCTGTTAAAAATTTTAGAGTGTTGACAACATGGTCATGGGTTTGAAATTTAGTAAATTCGTCTGTCATTGGGATGATTGGCGATGTGTTCTCGTGAACGCTTGCTCAGTTGAGTTGGAGAGGTGCTGTTTACATCATGTTGTTGACAAATTTTGAAGTGATAATGTTTTGTACATTTGAATGAATTTGGAACTTATTCATTTAAGATTACTTAATTATTTCTGTTTTTCAGATATACAGAAGTCTGTCAATTTGAGGCAAAAGCTTGATGCTCAGCTAAATGAAAATTCACTGGTGAAAGAGGTTGGTTGTCAAGAGTAGCGTTGAACGCTTTCTCTTTCTCTTTTATTTCTGTTTGACTGTATCAGAATAAGCCTACCAAACTTCCGGGGCTATAATCTGCAATTATTTACATCCGTCCAGACCCAAGCTTACTGTCTGATGCAGCTATGGTAACATGGTTTTTCCTGAGACTAGTAATAGTAGTATTGGTAATGATTATGAGACTAGTACTGGTAATGATTAATCAATCTGCAGAGGTGCCAACTAGTACGAATTGAACGTATTCCGGCGAAGTGAATTAAATACGGAAATACGGTAGCTTTTATAAAAATACAGAGGAGAAGTTGCCGATCGTTTATCTTTGCCAGTGGTGCTTCTGTACCAGTTTCTGGTCTCATAATAGTACTCCTGCACTGCGCTCTGTTCAACAAGCTGATTTTCATGGTGATTTTAGAGTAAAAGAAGTGTGGTGTTCAACAAGATGATTTTTATCATGATTTTAGAGGACTGAAAATAGCGTGCTGTTTCAGAGGGAAGCTGTCGTTACTTTATAGTGTCATAGGCTGGGTTTGGCGAGACAAAAAAATACTTACAAGTGTTAAAAAATACTGACAAACATGTCCGGAAATACTTACAAGAAGATTAGGGGGTTGGCACCTCTGAATCTTTTTAAAGACGGGGTTTCCATTATTGTACATTGCAGCTTATGTATGCTTCCTTCATTATTTTCTTTAAACTGTCAGAGGTGTGGCTTATATAGTTGCATAATGATAATAATGGAGACTAACGTTAAACTGAGTTTTAGGGCACTTTATTTCTGAAGATCATGCTCGAAGTATGCAAAACATAACAGACATAATTGATGACTAACAGTAACACAAATAAAAATTCGCTTGTGGGACTCCGACAGTGTTGCTGAACACAGTGGCTGGGCTGGATTATATACAGGTCATTAAAACAATGAAAAGCAAGTGCCAAGACTTTGTGTTCAAAGCAGCGTGAGACTGGCAGCCAGTGGAGTTCTCTCACGATTTGGGTAATATATTGTGTTTTGCTAGATCGAGACACTATTCTAGTACCGGTGTTTTTGAGTCCCCTAAAACATATTTCCTGCTTGGGAAGACTCCACACACAGTCATTACAATAGTCCCATTTGGACAAAACAAGGGCCACATGATGGACTTTGCACCTTGCCTAGTCAAGAGGGGGCAAAGCTTTGACAAAGTACGGATGTGGAAGTAGCAGGCATGTACCACTGCACACTGACATGACATTGCTTTGTATTTCAGGAGTTGGACCGACTGGAAGATGAAGCCCAGGTGTTCAAAATGGTGGGACCAGTGCTTGTCAAACAGGACCTTGTGGAAGCACGCAGCAATGTACAGAAGAGAATAGACTACATCAATGGTGAATTGTAAGTATCAACAATACATTAAAGATTATGATAGAAGCTAGTACTGTAGTAGCGTCCACAAAAGATGTGCTCTATTACAATACTGTACAATGCAGTGTTGAAAAACACAACTTCATCGTTCAGTAAGAAACAGATACTTGCCTCTGTAGACTATAGTTTATTATTATGAGGCAGTCAGAAGACAAAGGGAAGATTGACAATTAGTAATTTGTGTGTGTTTATTACAGCATGACAGAACATACCTTTTTTATTCCCATACTTGAGAAAATGGGCTAGTAAAACCCGTCTTAAAACAGTGCCTTTATTTACTTGGAATGTTTATTTTGTGTATTTATTTTATTTCAGGAAACGCTATGATGCCACCATCAAGGACTTGGAAAAGAAGTCGGAATCTCACAGAGATACACTTAGCAAACTTCAGCATCAGTTCCAACAACTGCAAGTCAAAGCTGCAGCCAAGGCTTAGGTTAATTAGATCATACTTCATGGGGCAAAACGCTTTCGTAATTTTCTGCTTAGTTATGTTGGAATGTTTGGCAGATGCAGTTATCTGTAAACTGAATGTTTGGAGAAATTTATAGTTTTGAATTTCAAAATGAACAAGTATATACATGTTTTAAAATTGTTTCTGTGTGCTTTATAAGCATGAATGATGGTTGAAGGTTACATTGATTTATTTCAAGGTAGTTTTAAAATTTTTTAAGTCGGTTTGATTTGGAAGAAATTTAAGTTTTAAGTTGTATAGTAAAGAAATATAAGCAAATTGTAGTTATTGTTTCTGAGGTCTGTGCTTTATTAACCAAAGGCAGGGCCATGGTAATTACAATGCTATACCATGAATACAGATTTTTGGAACAGCGTTCACCAATTTAGAAATTATATACAGTGATAACTGATTGGTTTTGTTTTTTTAGGCGAACAGGCCTCTAACATCGGCTTTTATTATTTCCATTGAAATATTTTCACTCTGACCTACTCTCTAAAAACATTTATTAAGACTAGTCTAACATAGGCAGAACACAGAGTAGGGGAAGTACATCTGTTGCTCAAAAATCTTGTTGCCTCATCCTTTGGAAAAAGTATGTTCTGAAGATATTGATTGGAAGTATAAGGTAGCTCGTTTCACCTCAAAAATCATAAGCGACGTCTCCAAATCCATCATGTTTATTTTGAAGAGTGACATTTGCAAGTTTCGGTGTGTGGGTTGGATGTTGCTTGCTGTGTTTGTGATGAACTTTTGGTTTATTTTATAATAAAAAGGGTTGTACTGAATTTATTTGGAAAGGCTTATGTGTAATTTGTGCTGTTTATTCATGTTTTTGTTCTGTCCTTGGCTTGTTGTGTTGATGTTGAGTTTTGCTATTTGTACAATGATAGAAACAATTTATCCTCTTGTTTCTTCCCCAAGTAATATACAAAAATGCTTTGACATAGTTGGAAATCAGAACATGCCTGATCTCATGGGTCAGTCCACTCTACAGATTTTGACCTAACTTCTTAGGAATATTATGTGGATTAATGTCATTTTTGCTAAAGCGGAAAGGTCAAGTCGCTGGGGCCAAATGCCAAACACATGTTGCTCTACATTTAAAAAATGACTGAACTGATTTTGAGGATTTTGGCAGACAGGTATTCCAACTCTGTGGCAATCAGTTAGTTGGTCACTCCAGATTTCACTTTTACATTCACAACACCTTTTTTGTATTATCTTAAAAAATGTTTACTTTGCACATACTTTACTCCTCTGACTTTTATAGCATTCATAGTTGCACGATCTCTGTTGTCAACATCGCCACTATCCATCATTTTCAAAACGCATTTTTACTCTGCATCTCAATATTTTAAAATAAAAGTTATCAATTGCTGGACTGAATTTTATTATTATTGCTATGTAGATAGTTTAGGTAGTGGCTAATCATTTTTATGATGCAGATAGATCAGGTAGTGGCCAATGGTTCTCTCTTTTTTTTTTTCATTAATGAATGAATGAATAATGTATAAAGTGCGCAAATATCTCCACGCCGACGGACATGATCGCAGCCCTGGTGGGAGGGAGGTGGATAAACACACACACACACACACACAGTGGCGGGAAAGGTGCATAGATCATAACTTAACATTTTAACTTCTTCACTATCGCTCAACACATTCTAGCAGGCAGACCAGACAATTAACATCTATGCAATACTTTCACGCAGTGACTTATGAAATTGGGACGAGATCATATAGTTATACATTCAGCTTAGCAAGAAGAGAAGAAATGTGTTTTCAAGTTTCTGCGAAATGCATCGACAGAGTCTGCTCTCTTTATGCTTTCTTGAAGAACATTCCACCAGACCGGTGCAGTGTATCTGAAAGACCTCTGGCCATTGCTCTTTGTCCTACACTGCTTGGGCCCAGGAACAACAAATACAGACTTGGAAGCTGAGTGGAGGCTGCAAGATGGTTCGTACACATTCAGAAGTTCAAACAGGTATTCAGTGTGCTCTTTAAATGCGCGATAGGCAACTGAAAGCAGTTTGTGTTAAGATAAAACCAAGACCGTATAGCTTCACCAAAATTAACACTTTTGAAAATGCTTTTTTTCTTTTGGTTTGTTATGTATGTTGGTAAAAAAAATAACTTAGCATTTGGTTATTGTACAGTAGGTAAACTCTTTTAATGTCTGTCATGTATCTTTTAACTAGAAGGGCAAAGCCCATATGACTAACATGCTCCTTATGGAACTTGCAATATTTAACATGAAAATGAGTGCCCAGAAAAACAATGAAATGGTGGCATTAAAATGCAAAGTAATACTTGCTTTGATCTTTCTATCCAAATACACTCGTGCACAATCAAACTACATGAAAAGTAGTAGTAGTATTTCAACAAAAAAGTGACCTTAGGATGACCTTTACCTTCATGTGACCTCTCATGCATGTCTGATTAAATAACCCAATGTTGATACATTATGGGTTAAATAGCAGCCATTCCACTGTATAATGACATATTTTTTATGTTTTTGCAAGGGGTACAATGACGACCTTGCAAAAATAGAATATGAAAGAACCTATGATCTTTAAATACAAGTTTAGACTTTATATTTCTCATAGTTTGAGGTCAAGGTCACTTCAAAGTACCTGTACTAAACTTTGGACAGCTCCATTGCTCTTGACCTTGGCGTGAGGTTGACCAAATTTGTATAGTGTGTGTGTATCATTAATATTAGGAATCAAAGAATCATAAATTCAATATTAATAACCTAGGAAAAAAAGTTAAATTTTGTTAACATTTGTCCCTTTTTTTAACATATGTGACCCTGAAGTGAAGTCATTCATTCCTTGATCATTTATGAGGTCTTATGGGTATACACCATTTGACTAAATTTGGTTGTGATAGTTGAAATAGGTTCTGAGATAAATAATCCAAAGGTTATGTCAAAATAAAATGTCAGTCCATCCACCATCTGTCTGTGCAAAAACTGTCAAGTGGCTAAGTACTCAGAGCCTATTTCAACTATCTCAATCAAACTTGGTAAGATGATGAATACTTATGAGACCTCGAAAATGATCAGTGAATGAATGACTTCACTTGAAGGTACTACGGTCATCAAATGTTAGTCAGAAAATGACAATTTTTCACAAAATTTCACTTTTTCCCTAGGTTATTAATACTGAACTTGTGATTCTTTGAAGCATGATATATATCAAATGCTATACAAATTTGGTCAACCTCACTCCAAGTTCAAGGTCACCGGAGCTGTCCAAGGTCTTTATAGGTACTTTAAAGTGACCTTGACCCTAAACCATAGCGGCTCTACTGAAGCTTATCAGATTTTGCTGGCTGGTCAGCAGGCTAGCTATAACTAGCTTCACCGATTCTTCCTTTCTTTGGAAGGGAGGTTGCCGGCAAGCTATAAATAGCCTGCAGCATGCGAAACGCGTAGGCACTGAACAGTGCTGCTCACATAGGAATTGAGCTGGTGTGAAACTATGAGAGATAATAAGTCCAAATTTGTTTTAGTTAGAAATGATAGATTGATTTTTCATATATGTTCCGTTTTTGCTTTGATCTTGAAGGCCAAGGTCATTTTAGATCTTGCAAAAACATACTGTATTATTATTATTATTATTATTATTATTATTATTATTATTATTGTGGCCTAATCTAAACAAAGCCCTAGGCGTTTACAAAGTCAAAAATTTACAACTAATCAAAAAGAAAACATACAAAACAAGAAAAGAATATAATTTTTTCACTGATAACCACCTTCTGCTAAACACACACACAGAGACACACACACACACACTTAATCACTTCTATAATAAAGAAAACAAAAAATCAATTAAATTAGTCACTGCGAGAAGCTAAGCACACCAAACATACTAAAAGACAATCAAAATTAAAGACTATGATGGAAATAAATAAGTTTTGAGATGTTTTTCGAAGGTTGGCAGGGAGGGTGAATGACGGATGAAGTGGGAGAGCTGGTTCCAGGTAACAGGGGCTTGATAAGAGAAAGACCTTTGGCCAAAAGTTTTTGTCCTGACAGTGGGGATCGTAAAGATACGAGAGTCTGCAGAAGAGCGAATCTGACGGGATGGGGTGTAGAGATGGAGTAGGTCAAATATATATTGTGGGCCAGAAGCATCAAGGGACTTATAGCAGAGTGTGGCAGTCTTGTGAGAAATTCTCTGTTGAACAGGAAGCCAGTGGAGAGAGTGTAGGAGAGGGGAGATGTGGTCAAATTTAGAAGAGCGAAAGACAAGCCTAGCAGCATGGTTCTGGACCCTTTGGAGCTTAGAAATAAGATAGGGCAGCCTGAAAGAATAGCATTGCAGTAATCTAAACGAGACAGTACGAAGCCACAGAGAAGAGTCTTAGTTGAATCTTCAGTAAGTAAATGACGGATGGATGAGATTCTAAGAATTTCGTAGAAGCAGGTTTTACAAATATTAGCTACATGCGTCTGAAAAGAGAGGGTTTGATCAATTGTGACACCGAGATTGCGGACAGAGGTTGATAGAGAAATGTCGGTGTCGCAGAGTGAAACAGAACAAGGTAAGGAAGAAGATGAAAAGATTTTTTGAGGAGCAATGATGATAAGTTCAGTTTTATCCTCGTTAAGTTTGAGCTTGTTCTGCCTCATCTAAACCTTAAGCTCAGAGACGCAGGCCTGAGTGGAAGAAATAAAAACACTAAAATTGGTGAGGGGTCCAGAAGCATACAGCTGGTTGTCATCCGAGAAACTGTGGATGGGAGAGAGAATGACGTTGTACAATAGAAGCAATGGGTTGAGTATAGAGAACAAAAAGGATCGGCCCCAGGACAGAGCCTTGGGGCACACCAAAACGTAGTGGAGAAGGATCGGAAGACAGGCCACAGACCGAAACGGAGCAAGAGCGATCAAAGAGATAGGAGTGAAACCATGAGAGGGCAGAGTCAGAGATACCAAAAGAAATTTTAAGTCTGTTCAAAAGAATTTCGTGATCGATGGTATCAAAAGCGGCCGAAAGATCCAAAAGAGAAAGAAGAGAAATGTCATTATTGTCCAGAGTAAGGAGAAGGTCATTAATGATTTTGAGTAGAGCCGTCTCAGTGCTGTGACCAGACTTATAGGCAGACTGAAAAATGTAAGGTTGTTGGCTGAAAGGTGGTCAAGAAGCTGAGAGAGCACAACTTTTTCAATTAATTTAGAAAAGAAGGAGAGATTGGAAACAGGTCTGTAGTTTTTTAGCAGTTCAGGATCAAGAGTTGGTTTTTTTAACAGGGGACGGACTATGGCAGACTTGCAAACAGAAGGAAAAGAACCAGAGAGAAGAGAGTTGTTGTCGAGACAGTGGACAAAGAAGGATGATGGAAGGGGATCGAGTTCACAGGTTTTAATAGGGGATTTTCCAATGATTTTCTTGAGATCAGCAGCAGAGATAGGTTGAAAGGAGGTGAAGGGAAGTCCAGAGAAAGGGGGGTCGGGAAACTGGGGCGGGGTGGTGGACTGGGCATCAAGCGTCTGGCGGAGGTCACAAATCTTATTAGAAAAAAAGTAAGAAAACGCTTGGGGAAGGCGGGAGGGAGGAATGATGGAGGGGAGTGGAGATGGGTCAGATTTTCCAAGAAGTGTGTTAGTCACATCATACAGTTGTTTGGTGGTGGCGCATGCAACGATTTTAGCATTGTAATAAGCAGTCTTGGCAGCGTGTACTAAATTGTTAACAACTTTGTTGGCGGCCTGAAATATTTGTTTGTGTATGGTGAGGCTAGACTTAAGTCACTGTCTCTCGGCTCTGCGGCGCTCGCGCTTAGCCTCCAATAGCTGGGGGCCAATATCGGAGTACCAGGGTGATGACGGGCGCTGAGTAACCCTACGTCTGGTGGCGGGGGCGTGAGTGTCCAGCAAGTTAACCAGGAGCTGGTTGTGTGGTACAGTGGAATGGCTGTTTATTTAACCTATAGTATGCAACAACATTGGGTTATTTGATTAGACATGCATGAGAGATCATGTCAGGGTCAAGGTCATCCCAAAGACGAGGTCACCAATGGTCAAAGTCACCGCTGTGGGCATAATACATCTTTTGCTTTACTTTATTTGATAATACACAAGTGTATTTGGAGCCAGAGATCAAGATCAAGAGCATAGAAAGATCAAAATCTTTGCATTTTAATGCTACCATTTCATTTTCTTTTCATTTTCATGTTAAATATCGAGTTCCATAAGGAACATGTGAATCATACATGATCTTTGCTCTTCTAGTTCGATTACTTAGGACTCGGCTTGCACAGATTTGCACACAAATCTGGATTTTTTGAGGGGGTAAAAGGGGGAGTGAGTACATAGACTTACATTGTTATGCATGCGAGTCAAAAATAATAAAATAACTGCAACAGTACCAACATCACCAAATGTTACAAAACACATAACAGATTTATTTATGACTTAAAGAACATAAAATAAATAATTGTATTCACAATGTAATCACAAATGTATTCAGTAATTGACCAATACAAGTACACCTTCATTCCAACCACATTTGCAGACCAAAGTGACAAATCCATACACATCTATAGTCTACAATTCACATGCACAAACATTATTTATCATGTCAGGCAAAAATCATCCTGCAGTCTTTGTGTGTACTGCTGAACGCTATCTGCAATACAACGTTTACGCTTGGCATTCTTTTGAAACCATTCCTGCTTCCGTGCATCACTGGCTTCAGGAGTTTCCGGTTTGACGATGCCATCTGTCACCCTGAAGTACACAATGCTTGTATCTGTAGCACATATCGCCAGAATCACACTGCAAAATAAACATTCATATTCATGAAAGACAGTGAGGGCACAAACAAATAATAATAACATTTTGTAAATTTTACTTGTTCGCCAATAATTTGACTAACTAAATTAACGATATTCAGAAAGAAAGATATTTCGACAGATCTCACCCGTGATTCCACCTCTAACTGCATTTTGATAAACAAAACCTACAGTAGAAAGTCAACAACAGGCCGCACAACGAGAATACCATAAGAACAATTTAATCAATAAATACAGATTCCTTGTCATAATGTTCTGATATCAGAATACTATTATGTCACTGCTAAACGGGAACCCTTACAGAATTGCTCCTAATAATAATTTGGTTGCTCACCACCTGATAACAGCTATTTGCTTATGCTGAAACAACAAGATAAAAATAAACAAATCGAATAAGGACACTGGATGTTCCTATTACCTATTAAAATGCTGCTCTTTTACAGTTACTGTGGAGAAAGCTGACAGAATTTGCTGGTGGGTCAAGGACTCGTCCATTGCTATGGGCAACGCTGCCTCAATGTCACTGCCTAAGGTCGGCCTGCCCGTGATAAAGGGAGATTGTAGTTTTTCACAGTAGTGCATTGTGACGTCTCGCCATCCTCTTACTGTTCAAAAACAGAACATGTGGATTTAATATCACATATATACAGTGTTCCCTCTCCCCAACATAAATTAGGGTCCATGGGATTCCCAGTTATCCAATTAAGAGTCCTTTTGTAAATGTTGACAGTCCTCAATTTGGTGAGCATATAGAGGAAGTAGACAATGCATAAACATGCGATTTTAAAGTACAACAATTCGCGACACCACCTTGAATTGTCTGCTATGGAAGTAATATTTTCGACTTCAGTGATTTGGGGAAAATTTGTACATCCACAGGACACACACATACAAACTTTTATGAGTCTGTTTTCAAATTGTGTGCATAATTGAATTACAACTTTATGTTATTGGAAACGCTAATATAACAAATAAAAAATATGTGCAAAATTGACGTACAACTGTGCGTTATTAATAAAAAATATGTGCATAATTGACGTACAACTGTGCGTTATTCAGAACAAATAAAAAATATGGCTATGGCCAAAATGGGTGGTGTGTTTTTGTGAGTGGGAAATCTAATAACTAGGGTAAGTGTCAAATAACAGATCACCATAATGACACTAACAATGATTGTGCTGAACGGTTTCAATAAATTTGTCATTACTTTAGCTACATAGTACATTGTAATAACAATAACTAATGATAAGTAATGTACATTACTATCAACTTCTTGAAGGCACACAGCTTGATACAATAGCCTGGAATGAACTGCATCATAAATGTATTGGTTCATTATGCAATGCAAACATTTACGTAATAGGTTATAATACAACGGTATTCATTTGAATGGTTCCAAAGGATTTCATTTTCAGTACCTTCAGAAAGATTGAGGTAGATTCTAAAGGCCAACTCTCCCTTTGCTCTCTCGCAATCATACTGTTGTAAAAACGCCACCAACTGGAAGAGATAAAATAAAAATAAATTAGCCAAAGTATCCTGATTAAGAATAATGAGAAGATTAGCTCCTCTAATTAATTCGTTGAAAGTAAAACCACAACAGTCTTACGTCGTCCACAGGCTCTGAAGTCTTTTCTTTTGTCTTTGTAAATTCGTGGGCCTCCTAGTCCTACTGTGTGACTTACAAGTTACATAAGTATGCATAGTATGTAATTGAGGCCTACGAAAGACGAGACTTCCCAGCCTGTGCGCCGTCTAGGTGGCGATGGGCAATGTAGTAACTGGGTCTGTATTATCTTCAAAAATCTCTTTTAAGTTTCAAAACTAAAAAAAAATTAACATACAACAGGATGATTTCCACTGGAAAAGTCTTTCCTGGCGGACATAATGCTGCCTTCGCGGATACCCTTCACCTCTCGCGAGAGTGGTTTAGATTAACGTCCCCGGACACAATGCGTATAGGGGAAATCGCGAGATCTCATTTGTTTTTATTATTAACCAATCAATGGGAGGAATCCCTTGGATATTTTTACGAACCAATGAGAGATTGAGTCCATGATATAATCCCCTTGAAATAGGTTACGTATTTATAAACATTGCTGGAAAGTGGTGCAAGAAATGGTCAACTCGGAATAAAACTTCTATAGCTTTTTTTAACAAAGACATTTTCCTGAAGCGGCCTAGTGCCGGCAGGCATCCTTGAGCAACATTCCTGAGTTTCGTTCAACAGAAAAGCAGGGCAAAATCTGTTAAAATGCTGGCATCAAATCTAGCGAGAGTTTCCTTTGACCGTGCCACAGAAAACATGGGTGTTTCTCAAGAAGACGTCTACAATGTTGCTATACCTGTCAGCGGCAGTGGTGTGTACTTTACATACAGTTACAACATTCAGCGCAATGTCGTTGAGCCGGACAACGATTCGGACTCCTCAGAATCATCGAGCGACGCAAGCTTTTCTGATGAGGAAATCTCTACTTCCTCAAACAATTTACCACCACAGCCCCATGCAACAGAGCATAAATTCCACAATTCCACTGAATACCATTCCACACCAAGAAACACTACAGCAGAATGTATAATTACTGAAATCACTGACAAGACTGAAGAAACCTGTGCTGCACATGAGAATCTTGAGGTTCATCGCCTCTGTGTTCGACCAAAGTATGGCAGAACCATTATTGGACTTCCAGACCAACTGGTGGAAGCATCAACAACAAATTCTGCACAAAAAGAGAGTGATGACAAACTGAAGAAGAAGAAAAAGAAGTGGAAGAAAGTTGGTGCTGAGGAGATGGGTTTCCGACTGTCTCTTTTTCCTCGTGTGCCAGTGAACAATGACAAAGATATAGAAGATGAAAAGGAGCTGGACATTTCCGCTGTACTGGAGATGGAGGAGGAGGAGATGATGGGGAAAGTGCCTCAGCAGGCGCAGCAACTTATTGAGGTCGAAGGTCAAGGCATCATTCAGTATAACAAGGTGCTGCGTCGTGACAGTGACAGGCGTGTGCAAAAAGCTCATCGTCAGGTAATATACACACATTACAAATAACAGTAAATAGTTACATTTTAGTTGGATGCAGAGCTGACCTTTACATAATGATAATGAGAACAGTCCAATATTCAGTTGCCCTTGTATATCTCTCAGTAAATGTTGCTGGTCAGTGGCATGTTCTTGTTGCAGAATTTAATGGATCTGACACTGTTTACTACATTTTTCAGCAGCAATTACCTTTACAGAGCCTGTGAAATTATTTTGATTATTTTTTTGGTTCTTAAAATAGGATTTTTTAAAAATTCTTCATATCTACAAGTATTTTACAAATGTTAAGGAATAATTTATTTCTAATGTATGAAAAATAAATCATTTAACCCTTAGACCAGTAGCACCGAAGTATCCAGTATGAATAGATTGCAAGTTCTAATTGAAATGATAGGATGTGCCTTTCATTGAAATTCAGTTTGCTGCCCAGAATAATACATACTATGGCAACTTGGTTATAGTTCTGGAGCTACCGCCATTCTTTTCAGGTGGCGGTATAATTTTCTGTGTACATAACTATTACATTAATTATGGACTCTTTTGTGTTTTGTTGTGTCATCAGGTAAAAAGCAAGAACCTGACTTCATTGCTCAACAACAAAGGACGCAAGACGCTGTACATTCATTTCCGCCTTTACAAACGTTTCGGCTTCCTCCAATGTGATATACTCGCCAGAGCTCACCCCAATCTTCCCTCCGCTCCAAAAAGACCTGGTGTTTGTCTGGATGTCGCACGATCAGCCTGCAAGGCTCAGCAGAAAGCTAATACTGCTTCAAACAGGCATGCAACGCCTCCTCAAAATCTTGCTCATGCTTTGGACACCCTCAATGCGGCGTCTGATCTTCCCACCGACGTCATCTCTTTTCTCATCAGTCTCCAGCACCGAGAGATGACGCCGGAAGATTATGAGATGCTTCTGAGGCTGGATGAGGGTGTGGCTCCAAAGACTATCTCCAAGGATGTGATTGGCTCATTTAAGACTGACATTGTGGATGAGTCCGTGGACAGAGTAGGGGTGTGCAGTGTGTGCATGGAAGCGTATGAAGTGGGACAGAAGAGAAAGTATTTGCCTTGTGAGCATGTTTTCCATGAAGGTTGCATTGACATGTGGCTGAGCAACTCTTCTCAAAACTGTCCTTTGGATGGGCTGCCTGTTTCATAGCATTGTTTGGCTGTGATAATAAAAAGATTATATTTAATATAAACATAATTGTGATTTCCTCCTTTCCATTACTCCATACTTTAATCTGGCTGTGTGGACATGCTTGTGCGCATGTGTGTTTGCTTCGTTTTTTTCTTTAGTGAACCCAAGGTTATTTTGTTTCTGTTTCTTCTTCCTCCATCTTTCCATCTGATCCTTACTTTATTATTCTTTTTTTCTTTTCATTCAGAGCCAGTCAACAAAAGTATGACCAAATTGATTTCAAGCTTAGAGCTCTGACACTGGGTCTCACATTTTCTTTTTCTCTTTTAAATCTTTTCATTATGTATTTACTATATCTTTAACAAAAAATTCTTAAGCTTTTACCAGTTTTGTTTTAAAGAACGTTACCTTAGTTATAAATAAAACGGTCATTGATTAGAATTATACTCCTCTGTGATATTACTTTAATTGCTTATGAATGCAATTTTGTGCATTTCTCGGTGATCATGTAAGTGTATTACAATTGTGAAGACAATTATAGATTATGCATAATGCATTGTATATTTATTCAAACAGTGCATGTATTGCATAGTTTGATATTGGCATAAATATATGTATTTGTTTTCCAAATAAAACATTCAGATGCATGCTATAATGGTTGCAACTGAATTATACATTTACATATATATATACTATACATATATGCAGATTGATGTGGGTTTGTTTTCATGAACAGTGCCTGTACTTTCAGATACAGATTTGTGTTTATGAATACAATAAAATAAAATAATGACTTAAGTTTATTTTGTGAGTGTCCACTTCTGTGGTTGTTGTTGATTCTTGTTATTGTTAATATTGTTGTAATTGTTGTGTATGTGTTGTTCTTCATCTACCTCTGCCTCTTTTGTGTACTGTAATCTCCTTTAGTAGTAATAGTAGTGAATAGAGGTTTAATTTTAGGACTAGCGGCCTATTCTATGCCTCTTTATTTAATGTTTTACATACATGCCGGGGTCACGCTAGTGCATTTTTGGACAAATACAATGACCACTAATCGTCATATTCTTTAAACTTAGCTATAAATTTAGAATTGTTGTCCAGAAGGTTCTTAAAAGCGTTCACATTTTCTGCAAATTTTGCGTTAACTGGGAGATCAATCAAATTTTTCATGACCCTGTTTGCATAAGAAAACTTTTGAATATTTGTTCTGTTATAATTTACCAACAGTTTACCTTGCTGATTTGTAGTCTGGTTGTTGTTTATCTGAAACAGCTGTTGAAAACTAACTTGGTCTATACTGTAATATAAATGAATCAAATCACCTCTCAACCTTCTTCCCATAATCATTGGCAAGTTTAAATGTGTCAACCTTTCTCTGTATGTCCTATTTGCTCATTCCGGCAGAACAATTATGGCTCTACTCTGAACCCGTTCAATTGAGGCCGATTGTCTTTTCAAAAACGGCAACCAAATGACATTGCCATACACAACATGAGAGCGAACCAATGTCTTGTATACAATATTGAAACTATTTCCTGCATCAGCGTTTTATCTCCTTTTTTTTCCTCTATAAAGTATAATCTTGTTATAACTAGTTTTCGCTCTTATCATAGCAATTTCTGAACTCGGTGATCACTACTCTCTCTTTCTCCCTTTCTCTCCCCCTACCTCTCCCTTCCTCACAAGGCATATATAAACACAAAAGAAATGTCTATCCGTACTGACAGGCAGGGGAAATTTTTCAAGTTTACATTCACTAATGTATCCAAGGACGCTATATCGGGAAATCCCCGGAAGTTAGGGAATCCCAAAGTGACGTAGGCTAGAACACAGCAAAGATGGCCACCTATTTGGTCGCTTTGTAAAGTGCTGTGTAGTTTATCAGCAGATTCGTCTCCAACCAGAGAACTGCAAGCTAGCAAATCAACGTGAATCATATTTGACGGATCCTTCGCAATGGAGGACCCGTTTTTCGTCGTGCGAGAGTGAGTATTTTATAAAAATTCTTTATTTTCGAAACGGGTATTGTATTGTATTCTGGCTGATCCCAGTTTGACCACTTTCCATCAATCTTTCACTTTATCCAGTAGTCTAAGATGGAATGGGGACAGGGGACCGCGGCAGAAACGATCGATAATGTAGCAAGAAAGCGTTTGGAGCTAAGGGGAGGGTTGTTCTTGGTCATTAACTTTCGTTAAAGGAATTGGGAATGACAGTTCTTCCATTAGCTGGAGACATTTTCTTGATCCTTGCCTAAATAATGGCTGTATATTCTTGGCACGCGAAGTTCTCCCTTGAACTTGAAGCCTGGAATTCTTGAATATTGTTAATGTTTATTAGCTGCCATGATATTCTATTGTTACTGCTTTATTTTGAAAGTGATTATGCTATCTATGTATATAGTCTACAGTTTACGTGTTCACCATCTATCATTGTTAAGTCTTTTGTAACCCCCCCCCCCCCCTCACCCCGCTAACTTTATAATAGTGCTTCAAATTCATGATATAGATTTTATTTCAATTGTCAAATTGATGATGCGCAGTGAGGTCCAGAAAGCGCTAGTGACTGCTCGTACGCTGTTTTCGCGATGGAGAGAGCTGCAAGAAGATCCATCACTAGTGTCAAGGGAGGAGGTTGAGTACACGACCAACGAACTACGCAACAGTTTACGTTCTATAGAATGGGACCTGGAAGACTTGGAAGAGACAGTCAATATCCTTGACAATAATAATGATATAACTGTTGTTATCTACATCTATCATCATCATTCTTTTTATTGTTATCATCATCATGGACTGAAGATTGTGGAAAATAATAAATCTGTGAAGAACAAGCATATCAGTCCACATGCACTAACACAACTGGGATTGATTAACTGGCTGTCTTTATAAATGAGGAAGGTAAAGCATTGAGGGAGAGCAGATACTGAGAAAGAAACGGTTGGTACTAACTCACAAAGTTGAACTTGAGAAAAGTGTGGTTAAGACTTTAACACATCTATGTCCAATAACTGAAATAAAAAGATTACAAGAAAATACCTGCACGCCATTATAATACCACATCACCACAATAATTTGTAATTGTTTCAATGACTGGAGTGGATGTAGAAAATGTTTTGGTTTTATCCTTGATGTCTGCAAGTATTGTTGAGAAAAATCCAAAGAAATTCAAGATTGATGACTTTGAGCTTGGTGAGAGAAGGGGCTTCATTGAGCGGACACGGGCTTCAATACGAGTCTGTATATATTTTGTATAATAATATTATTGCTAATAATAATATAATTACTAAGAAGAATTTATTAATCATAATAATATTAATAATAACAATAATATCAGGGTTTTAAATTTAATTCATATGAATCAGAATTATTTTTTGTCTTGTCAAGATTATAAACGTTGTCATCACCTTGTACTTGTACAGTTGTAGAATTTTAACTAGATCTTGATGCAAGCTGAATGTAGGCATCATCACCATAAAATTGCAAAATCAGTGCAAAAGTATTAGATCTGAATCACTTTTAGTCAATTGTGACTTCTGGATCACCTTAGGCTTAGTTAGTAAGGGTAGTAGTAGTTGGTAGAATCCATTCTTTAGTATGGATAGTTTATTAGTGATACAAGGCAAGAGACTAAGCATTGCGGGGTACATATCAATTGAGGTACACTATGGCTTTTTGCAGTGCGAAATTATGTTGCCAAACGTAAGTACATTTTTATAAACAAAATATAAAAGTGAAGACAAGTGATTGTTGTATAGATTAACGCCATCTTTAATTTCTTGTTATAAATAATGTTTTCGTTTGCAGGAGATGAAAGGGCAAATAAGCAGTCCCAGCTCTCGCTCTTTAAACGGAGAATCCAGTGTCCGACAGGCATTGCTTGCGTCAAACGGCCCTGGTCGACCGCAGGACCGTTACACAAGACTTGACACAGAAATGGAACGAGCCAACCAGAATTACATGGACGATACTCTACAACAGCAAGAGGTTTGGAAATCCTGTAAATAGTATTAGTACAGTTGACCAGTAAATTATATGTAGCATAAATCATCTCAAAGAAACATTTGTCTGGGTTCTATCAACCCATTAGGTATGACCTATGATAAAAGTTTTCCATGTCAGCCTGAAAGGCACTTCTTCCACTGCTTATTTTTCATAGCATAGTCTAGATTTACCCCTTTGTGGCTGGCAAAGGTGGTTGAAAACCATGCTGTTGGGGAATCATTTTTAAGTGTGTGTGACTTTGTTCTTAATCAGGATCCTATTCACACTCTTTGTTTTCTAGTATTTCATCAACATCTAACGAGTCTCACCATGAAGATTATACAATTATTTCAGAAAATCAGTATGTCTAGATGACTTTGTGATAAAATTGTTATGTTAAGTAGTAACAGGGACATCCAACAATATTCATGAGTTGCTTGGTGGAATTAGTTTAACAGTTGTGTTTTTGTTGTGTTTGTAATAGTTTTTTGTAGCACAAATTTTAAAACGGCTTGTGCATTTTCGCCTGTTTGATGTTTGGTGTTTGATGTTTGGTGTTTCAGCTTCTGATACAGTCCCAAGATGACCAGCTACACATGATAGGGTCCAGTGTGGGAGTGCTGAAGAACATGAGCCATCAGATTGGCAATGAACTAGAGGATCAAAATGCGTGAGTGTTATTGAGGACAATGAAGAACAGAAATGCTACTCACTGTAAACATTCATTGATGAAGAATGACTAAACAGTTGTTGTTGTTGTTGTTGTTGTTTTTTGGGGGGGAGGAGGGTGTGGGGTAAAGTCATCATGGAGTGTAAGAAATATTTACCATTTATAGAAATTCCACCCCAAGGCAGAGATTTGATGCAGTGTAGTATTTGATCATATTGTGGAAGTTTGAACAGTATATTCCTAGTGGATTATACATAATATTAACAGTTTATGTTAATATTTTGCATTGATATGTTAAACCTGTTTGGTGAAAAGTGTTATTCAAAAGTGTAGCACCTATATTGAGGCATTGATGGGTTTTTTGGTCTTTGTGATTTGTATAAAATGTTTTTCTGTATTCAGAATGCTGGATGAATTTCGGCATGACATGGACCACACTGAAACTCGACTTGATCTCACCATGAAGAAGATGGCCAAAGTTATGCACATGTCAAATGGTATAGAATTTTATTTTATTTCCATTATTCATCACAAAAAAATTACTGATATATATATGTTACTGTCAATTATTTGAATCATTGTAGTAGTGAGAAATGTGCATTGTTATAAGTCAGTAACAATGAGCTGGGTGACCAATAATTCACAGAACAGATCTGTATAGTCTTTTTCAACTGAACTGTTTATTCACAATAAATAGGTGAAAATTGTGCAAATTGAAAAGGGTCTTGCTAATTCAAGGAACCCATGCACTGTTCCTGATTCACAGATAAGTTGTTTTTGGAAATAGTATGATCTAATCCTGGCAGTATGTGTTTGAAAGATAAAACAACTGTAGATGGTAGTGCAGCAGTCACCATTAGCTAGATATGGTTACACGAAGATCTAAAATGAAAGTTTGTGTGTATGTGTGTGCAGATCGGCGGCAGTGGCTGGCAATAGTGGTTTTAATTATCGTCTTGCTTATCGTCATCATCCTCTTTTTCATCTTGTGATAGGTCTATGTCAGCTCAGACTTCATGTAATTTGTTGAGATCTTCTTCAGTTTCTTTGTCTGAACTGTGCTGCAAGACACGCGTAGACCAACACAGGTGCAAAACCAGCAATGGGACCAGGGAGAGTTGACATGATTGGTCCTACAAGTAGGAGACTGTCAACTGCTCTGTCATGATTGGTCCTACAAGTAGGAGACTGTGAACTGCTCTGTCATGTTTTTCTACAGACCTATGTCCGCACAGGCTTCATGTTATGTCAGTTTTCAGTTTTCTTCTTCATATATATATATATATAATCTTTTTTTTTTTATAGACCTGCGTCACTCATTCAAACAGGCTGTTATTTATTTGATTTGCCAGTCAGTTTTGTTTACATTTTCTGATAGACCTCTTTTTCATCCACACCCTCAAAGTGACTAGTATTTAGTTGATGTGCCCATTGAACGTGTTGTATTTCATGATAATTGAGTTGCCCATCACACCAGCTCAATGCCTATGTAAGCAGCACTCTTAGGTTCTCCCACATTTTGCTGGCTGCTGGCTGCTGGCTATTTATAGCTTGCCTACACCCCCCCTTTCAGTGAAAGGAAAGGAAAGAAGAGCACCGGCGAAGCTATTTATAGCTAGCCTGGCTGAACTAACTTCAAAATCTAAAAGCTTTGGTTGAGTCGGTGTGATCAAATTTGTCTCTGCATTGCATGTTAAAACTATATCTACACAAACTTCGTATTTCATTTTCCTATCAATTTTGTCTCTGCATCGTTTGAGCAACGTGATCATGATATGTGTTATTTCTTTAATGGGTATTTTTTCATTGTGTTTAGTCATCCTCAGCATGTAAATTACATAGTATATTAAACTGTAACACCAGAATTGTTCCCTGCCCCAAGTACTTTACACTTTGACATTGATATTGTTGGTGTTCATCATGTATACTCATCATATTCGTTCTGTGAAAAGACCACGAATAGATTGACTACCTTGACAATTTGGTTTCCAACTTGAAGAATTCAAAAGTGTGTTTTGGGGCTCAAGACCACCGATATTCTGCATGCACGAAATAGGTTTGCTGAAGTCAGAATGGTACCCTTTCTTCCCAGACACACATTGTGACTCCTTGAGTTGAGATCAGTAGTTTAGGGAATCCCACATTAAATCCAAAAAGAATGATCTTGGTTGAAAATATTTTTAAACAGAAAAATAAAATGCAGGTTGTGATTTTTTCCCCCCATTGATCATTGTACTATGTTTATGACAGTGAGAAAATGCCTCTGGCATAGAGTTGTACATTATAATTTACTGTTATTACTGTATTGTATGTTTAAAATATTTTTTTAAATTTTAAATCTTGTCAGAATACAAACACCCTTCCAATTTTTACTTCTAGAAATGTGTTGTGGATAGCATCAACCCTGACCAACATTGACATCAATGCTCCAAACCTGCATTCCTATTGTGTGTGTTGATGTCTATGTTTGTGATACATTGATATTTGTGTGATAGTCTTTCAGAGTGAAGTGGGTTGTGTTTGTGTACGTATGTTTGTGCATGCATGTATGGTATACTGTGTTTGTGTTGGAGGTTATTTGCTTATTTATTTGCTTCAAATAATAATTGAAATCATCAGGTTCATCACACACCAACAGTTGTGCAAAAATACCATAGTGATTGTACCTTTGTTCAACTTGTGAAAACAAATGTTCAGCTTGTAAAACACGTGTGAGAGTGTGTATGAATCGACACGGAATAACAGAAATTGAAATAGAAGGAAAGCAGTTTGCATGATCCATTTGATGGTATTGATGATATTATTATTAGTCATAGTTTGATGATGATGATGATGGTGGCGGTGCTGTTTTTAAATGTGGGTTCGGTTAGATAGAATGGTGGGTGTAGATGTTAAAGTTCAACGTTCATTAAAAATCATGAGAGTATATTATTATATCCAAGATGTTAATGGCTTTCATGAGAACATTATGATGATAATAGTGATATAGTAACATTACTGATTATTAACATAGTTGCTCTAAAATTGTAATATATTGTATGGATTTGTTCTTTTAATTTACTTTAAAAAAAATTTTTTTTTTAATTTACTTAGGTTCTAATTTATTTTAGAAAATTTAAAATAAATTATTAGAGAGGGAATGCTTTGTGGTGCTTACATGTCTTTCAGCAATATCCATTATGCCATTCAAAATAATATACTCTGATACAGTTAAGATCAATATAATTTCAAGCAACTTGGGACTGAGGAGTGATTAACAAATATATTTTTTTGAATAAATCCAGGTGTTTTTTTTTTCAACAAGAGCAAAGAACAGCAAGCTTCAGCATGACTTGAATATAAGTGGTATTTTAATATAAGCAGACTTCAAATTGTAGGTCTTCACTGTACAGTGCTATTAGCACTTGGTGCAAGCAATTTTTTTATGCCTTCTTTTGGATTTTTTGATAATACTCTGAAATAGTCTGAAATCAGAACAAGCAGGGAGCAAAATATGTAACGTAGATATGATGCTTATAATGTCATCTACTGTTTCGGGTGAGAGTATAAACTCAGAACGAGCAGGGAGCAAAATATTTAACGTAGGTATGAAAGCTTATAATGTCACCTACTGTTACACTCAGTTCGATGTTGGTATTTTCCTTTCAGTATCTGATTCAGCCCCGATGCTTGAATTCCTGATAGTTGTGTAACTCAGATTCGTTTATTCACACAGCCTGCTCAATCAGCATACAAGTCACAAAGTCGACGTATGAAGTTTTCCACTTTTATTCAGCACACATCAACAACTGCATACAATTCTCAATTCAACTCAACAACTTTCACAGCAACTTTCCAAATCACTATCAACAACTTTTCTCTCCCAACAGCAACTCGGCACACGATTAAATAACCTCTCTCTTTTCTGGAACAATTTGGTACATGGTAGAAATGACGTACTGCCACCAATCGAACTAAAGATCGTCATCACTGGCTTACGTCAATCATCTCTCCACACATACCCCGAACCTTCTCTTACTTCGACAATCGTCCCGAACCTTCGATCGATGGTAAACAAGGAAATCCAGAGTATTCTCCGACAATATCGACCAACGAAAATTATCAACGTTATACAAAGCCTCTCCTAACAACAATGCAAACTCAAATCAAAGGTAAATAAACTCCATTATTGAATACTTTGCAAATCGAAACGATTAGATCTATTGTACACGCTTCCGACATACTTTCGTTCGCGTTTCAACGTAACACCTACTGTTTCGGGTGAGAGTATAAAATGAGGTTTAGTGTGCTACATATGAATTCCACCACATAACCTTTAAAGATCCTTACACTCATGTCCTAGACGCTTAAATACTACACCCAACATGCACTGTTTGTGCGGTTGTGTGCTTTCGCTGAGAAGGTAGCCCGAAATTTGCCAACATGGGTGGCCAATAGAATCCTAATATCGAATAACAAAATCCAAATGGCGGTTGATCTGTTGCTCGCCACATCTCAAACACCACTGAATAGATTTTGACCAAACTGTGTTGGTAAGAACATGACCTAATTAGTGACCAGCCTACTGGGCCATCATATTTGCTCTATCAAAGGTCAAGGTCACTGGGATAATTTTGTTGCCAAACACGTTTTGCTCCATACCTCAACAAAATGAGCACTTTTCAAAATGCTGATTTTCAGCCACGCGTGCGAGTTTGTGGAAACACATTAGAATGGCTTGCCATCTTGTTATGTATAGCATTGTGTATAACGCATGCATTTAGTATAGCCATTGTAATTTCAACGTTTATGTATTTTCATCTTTGATAAAACATTTCCTTCATGCTTTCTCCTCAAGTTTCAACTGACATTTTTGTGCAACAAAGTTTCAGTAGTTAAGATCAGCATTGAATGTAAATTTCTATGTATTTCTGTATGTATGTGTATTTAATTTGGTGTGTTAAATGTATAGTATTGATATCTGCCTACCCACCCTCAGTGGCATCATTGTTGTTATGTTCATAGTTGTAATACCTTGAATTGGGCATTGACATGAGATCTTGTTCATCACCATTGAATATGCGTGTACAGAAAAAATAGTGAAATGGAGAGAACTAAAGTCTCTTTAGCAAACTATTATTTGATGACAGCAGTGTTCAGAGTAATTTCTGCCTCGCAACAATCAGGCAACTGGGGCCAAGTCTTTTGTTTGTCCAAGTGAATGACTAATGTTAATGAATTTCAGTGATTTCCAAACTGCTTGGAGTGAATTTTCTTACTGCTTGTTTCTGCTGGTACTGTCGGCAATTTCCATCCAACTGGATGGTACTGCGCCAATTTATTACCCAAGAAACTGACTGAAATAAAAAATCTTTTGTTTTCATTGGTCTTTCCACTTGACAATTAGTCAGTGACACAGGAACACATCGACTTAAAATTTTTAGCAATTTTTAATAAAAATATTTTCATAAAAATTGAAGAGCATTGTTCATTTCAATACCAACACAATTTTATTTAGGAGAAAGGCGATAAAGCTTGGTTGTGTGTGTCCGCTGATTCTCACTGAAATAAAAATTGTCCGCCTGAACACTGCTTTAATCAAATATTAGATGACTAACGTATCTTAATGCCAGGCCATAATATATTAAATGATACAGTTTGCATTCCAATGTTCAGTTCGGTTCATCATCTTCACATGGATTTACTTCATCATGATTTTGGTTCTTTGGTTGTTGCCTTGTTTTTGCATTTCCAGACTTATCTGAAAATACTTTAAAATAGTTTGGGACGGGGGAAGAAGTAGGGAATGGGAAGGAGCCAAATGTTGGTCTGTTGGATGGCATATCTCAAGACCCACACAATGGATTTTGACCAAACTTCATAGGTTAGTGGTCTGCCTCTCATCATATTTGCTCTGATGCAAAGGCCAAGGTCACTGGAGCCATTTGGTTGTTAGTCATTGTTTATAGTCATTTTGTTGTTAAGCATGTTTTGCCAAATATGTCAAAAATGGCTGAAGCGATTTTGTAGGTTTGGTATACAAGCACTTCAAATCTTGGGCCATCCATCAGTAGCAACCCAGTTGTCGGTCAGTCGTCAGTCCGAAGCTGCGAATTTCACGTTTTTGTTCAAAACTCTCTTTTTGTCTTATCTTAATAACTGAACTGAAATTAATAATTTTTACTTTGTGAATACTTTAACTACTGCTAAGCATCAGCTATTTTGACTTCTTTTTTTTTTTTTGGCTTGTATATATTTCACATAGTGGCCTATCATTGCATGTTTTCCTTTTGCTTCATTAGTATAAAGCCAAGTCACAACACCTGCTAAGAAAATTTACACTTTTGAAAATGTTAATTTTACCGGCTATGTGTCTGGAAATACTTTTTTGAAATGGCGTGCCATCTTGTAGCTTATGTTTTTATACAGATACATCAAACATGCGGGTTTAATCAAAACAAGTCTCTAGTTGACCAGATTAATAATACTTTTCTCATTGGTAAAAATAATCTTGGTTAATTTCGATATATTATTTATTTATATATTCAGTGTAATGGATTATTAATAATTTTATTTTATTTTATACATACTTATTGTATTCTCTATTTTGATATTTTCATTTTGATTTTAAGAATACCCCGTTAGGGTGCCGGGGGTTTCAATATAAATAGTATCCCCACTTTCTGGAAATTTAGTGCTTTAAATTCCCACTGTCGCTGTCTTTCTCATTTGCTCTTTCTCATTCCTGCTCTGTTCTATCAATCTGCTATACTATCTTCTTCTTCTCTAGACCAGTCACCTACCTTTTTTCTTGAAAACTCTTCCGGGACAAGACTCCTTATTTGTGTATGAAGTCTGTTGGATCAGCTTGGGAATATTGGACGCTTTCTGCCAGGTGGTCACTATGGCTTCCTATGATGTTATTATTTAGCAATGTAGGCATTTTAAATGTATGTGTTTTGTTGATATTTTTTAATGATGTTTGTATTCTATTTTGTTTTTGTAAACGGGGGTTCGATAAATTAGAGCACAGCCTCAGCATCCCCTGTGTGGGATGTCTTTATTGTAAAGTGACTGGCTGGTGGAGAGCTTTCAGTTTTACCACTAGTGTTGTTTCAGCAGATCTTTTATGCGGATCAGGGGTTGTTCGGTCCTGATTTGGCTCAGAAGAGTCCGCTGGACCTAAAGCAATAATCATGTAATGTAATGTAATGATGTTAAGAGTTGTCAGTAAAGTCACCCCCGTTGGGATGCCGGGGGTTTCAGTATAAATAATATCCCCACTTTCTGGAAATTTAGTGCTTTAAATTCCCACTGTTGCTGTCTTTCTCATTTGCTCTTTCTCACTCGTGCTTTGTTGTAACAATCTGCTATACTATCTTCTTCTTCGCTAGACCAGTCACCTACCTTTTTTCTTGAAAACTCTTCCGGGACAAGATTCCTTATTTGTGTATGAGGTCTGTTGGATCAGCTTGGGAATATTGGACGCTTTCTGCCAGGTGGTCACTAGGGCTTCCTATGATGTTATTATTTAGCAATGTAGGCATTTTATATGTATGTGTTTTGTTAATAATTTATAATGATGTTTGTATTCTATTTTGTTTTTGTAAACGGGGGTTCGATAAATTAGAGTGCAGCCTCTGCGTCTAAAGTGACTGGCTGGTGGAGAGCTTTCAGTTTTACCACTAGGGTTGTTTCGGCAGATCTTCTATGCGGATTGGGGGTTGTCCGGTCCTGATTTGGCTCGGAAGAGTCCGCTGGACCTAAAGCAATAATAAGGTAATGTATTGTAAGTAAAGTCAAGCTAATAAACCTTACCTGTTTATTTTATATAATTATGTTTAATTTATAGTGTCAGTTGTTTCAGTTTGGGAGTTGCAATCAGGTAATGGAAAGAAAAAAAATGGGTGTGTTGGACATTTCACTATTTAAAATGTAATGTAAAAAACTTGTGAAAGGTGAATCTCTGTACTGTATTACTGATCACTGGTGTGTTAAGTTGGTTTTGAAAACTGGTTTGTTGACTTTATTTTATCTTGTTCATACAGTTTGGTTATTTGCATTTTTATTGCGTTTGTGGTGTAAGAGCAAATGAAGTATGCAAGGAAGCTGTAGAAAAATAATGGGTCGATTTGCAGAGTGATTGTGTCTGAACAAAGGGGTACAAGTACTTGTGCATTACGTCTACATGTACAGTGATAGCATTGTGCTACCATTTGATACACTAAAGCAGGTACATTTATACAGAGGTGTCACACCTGCCTATAACATCACCAGGCAAGCTGTAAAATGTGAGTGAACAAATCCCATACAAATCTTCCTTTACTGTCCATCCAATCATAATGTAGCTAGTGATACGGAGAAAGCTTGATTAGACAGAAATATAAAATGTATGCTAAGGAAAAGCAAGAAAAAGGGTCCATATTATAAAAGCGTTTGGTTCTGTACCATGCACATTCTTCAAACTCAAACAATTATCAAATTTGTGTATGATTGTTTTGAAAAGAAGTTTGCATGTAAAATTATTACAAGATAATGTGGTTTTACAGGCATTCATGACATTTTAGCACAATGAAAAACATTCAATACATCACAGTTGAGTCATGTGTTTTTGCATTATAAGTTTCCAAGTACTGTATATATAATATTATCAGTTATAAAAGCAAAGCTCCCATTCCCTGAAAGAAAGTCAACATAAATTCTGTTTAGCTTGGTAAACTGCAACAAAATTGTGGCTAATGGTATCTTAGTACAATGAGCTAAACAACCAATGTTTAAACAAACACCGATGATGGTACAATAAAGACAGATGGCTTTCAGCACTAGCCGCCTTCCTGCATTTATCAATACAGTAAACAATAAAAATGTTGTAAACAAAAAACACCAACTTAGTACAGAGTTGGGCAATTCTGCAACAAGTATATGTACAATGTACAACAAATATATGTAAAATGTATGCTCAAGTCTTTCAGGACTGGCTATATCACAACTGAAATAGTGCTCATATCTTGACATTCCACTGAGCAAACCATTTTCTTAAAGCTATGTGATATACTAAAGCTCAATTCATTCATTCAATGGTACATGTGGCTATGCTGGAATCCAGAATTCCAGTTGTTTGATCCGCATTCTGGCAGTGACACTAAAGATATACAGTTGTGATGCAAAGAGTAGGCACAGACAATTAATAGTAGTTTATACTACCAAAAACGTTCAGGCACATCTTTCAGACCCAACATGCTTCCGTGCTCATTATCATCAACAAAGATTCCTCAACCATTAACTTTCTGACAACATGATGCAAACGTGTGTGCACTAGCTGAAGCTCCATGTCTGACTGATTGATTGATTGTTGCTTTAGGTCCAGCGGACTTTTCCGAGCCAAATCAGGACCGGACAACCCCAGATCCGCATAAAAGATCTGCTGAAACAATCCTAGTGGGAAAATTGAATGCCCTCCACCTGCCTATTTACAATAAAGACATCCCACGCAGGGGACGGCTGAGGCTTTACCCCAACTACTCGAACCCCCGGTTACAAAAACAAAATAGAATACAAACATCATTATAAACTATCAACAAAACATATACATATAAAATGCCTATAGTGCTAAATAAGAACATCATCCATGTCTGACGGACAGCACAGACGAAGTACACACATATGTGCGATGAACCCAAAGCAGAACAGTTAAGTGGCCAATAGGTCTTATGGAAGCAACTGCTTTCATTTGGTCAAACATTCATTTCGAGTTGCTGTACTTGTGACTTTTCAAAGAAACTAGTAATAAGGAGGTTCTGAAAACAGGGAAACCAAACAAGTATAAAAAATGGATAGCGTGAGGTGTCGAAGGAAAATGATACATGATCAGCATGTTGGTGTGGAATATGAGATATGCCCAACAAGATCTGTTCAATGTTCCCACGAGCTGAACACGAGTTTAACATTACATCCATTGAGTTGGACATATCTCATGTTCCACGCCAACATGCACATAACATGTATGTATCAATTTCACCGAATCAAAATATAAAATGGGAAATATGCCAAAACAATAAATATATCAAAGCTGTTCATAGGCCTATGTCAAAGGTCACCTCACACAACACATTCCGAAGAATGCACCATAACAAAAGCATATTTTAATTCTCAACAAACTTTAAAGTTTCACTCTTTCACATTACAAAAACACTAAAATATTCTAGGCAGATGCAATCAATTTGACAAAAAGCAGCATTACACCTCACGTTGACAGTAAGCCTATAGTGTCAAATTGATTGCAAATGATGATGTTGCCTACGCCATTATAAAAAAAAATGTCGGTACTTGTGTTTCTGTTGGCATCCAGCACAGAAGAATTTTGACATTCCATCAGCTTTGTTATATTCGCAGTATCTGAAATAAATAAAACAGTTCTGTCCTTTGCAGTAACCATAGATTTATGAACTGAATCGAAGGCGGCAGGTTCATGACATGCACTTCAAACCATGTGGTCGTGCACTTTTGCTTTCATTGGACGAGGAAACGGATAATTATGTTACATTTGTATGTGCTATCATTAGCAACTTCTAGTAATCCTTGTTGGCATCTTCATTAATGGTTTCATTTGGCTGGTGGTCTAAAATCTATAAGCTTGCCTTCAATCCATAGTGGATCGACATTTTTTTCCTTCTCTTTTACGTTAGTTGTAAGTAGTCTGCTTAAGAATTCTTACGACTTTCATATTCCAAGCTTTGCTAGAAACACTGCCATCTGTGATTTGTCAATTACCATGCAATATCAGTTTTAGGCACACTACTTAGCCAATGATAATATATGACACTTGTGGAAATCGATACATTCCTCTTTCCTAAGCGATCGAACAAATCTTGAGTGTTGAGGTCAGATTAAACAAATGTTCAATTACTGTGTATTCTTAGAAAGCAAAGTAAATGGCATTGTTCACATGCTGACCAACTAATGCACTAACAACATGACTGTACTGTGTAAAGCAAAGTAAATGGCATTCTTCACATGCTGACCAACTAATGCACTAACAACATGGCATTGTTCACATGCTGACCAACTAATGCACTAACAACATGGCATTGTTCACATGCTGACCAACTAATGCACTAACAACATGGCATTCTTCACATGCTGACCAACTAATGCACTAACAACATGGCATTCTTCACATGCTGACCAACTAATGCACTAACAACATGGCATTCTTCACATGCTGACCAACTAATGCACTAACAACATGGCATTGTTCACATGCTGACCAACTAATGCACTAACAACATGGCATTGTTCACATGCTGACCAACTAATGCACTAACAACATAAAGTAAATGGCATTGTTCACATGCTGACCAACTAATGCACTAACAACATGGCATTATTCACATGCTGACCAACTAATGCACTAACAACATGGCATTGTTCACATGCTGACCAACTAATGCACTAACAACATGGCATTGTTCACATGCTGACCAACTAATGCACTAACAACATCACTGGATCATCCACTGCAAATCTGGCAGTTTGACTTTTTAGCTTGCTACCTCATTTTGTTTTGTACTATTCTACAATCTTCACAATATCATTTTTGTCTCAAAATTAATATTTTTGTGTTGATCTTTGATTTGCTCTTTCCAATGATAGTAAACATGTTGGGGTTTGATAAGATTTTAAATTACAAACAGTGCATCTGAAATGTGTCAAAATTACTGCTTTAGCACGAAACTGAGAAAAAGTATGGCATGCGTCCAAGGGGAAAACTCTAGCTGTCAGACTACGGTGGCAAAGAGTTAACTGTGAACAATCATCAAATTTATTCAAACTCCAAATCAAATGCACTAACAACATGGCATTATTCACATGCTGACCAACTAATGCACTAACAACATGGCATCAAACCATGTAAGCAACATCACTAATAAAGCAAACAAGACACTAGGCTTCCTCCGTCGCAACCTCAGGATTGGCAACAAGAAGGCAAAGGAAACTGCGTACAAGGCCTTTGTCCGTCCAATCCTCGAATACGCAGCAACAGTATGGGACCCTCACACAGTCACCGAGACTCTAGCCATCGAAAAAGTACAACGCAGAGCAGCGAGATGGGTCTCAGATCGACATCGGCGTTCATCCTGTGTAGACACCATCATGGAATCCCTCAACTGGCCCTCTCTTCAAGAACGACGACACAGAGCCCGCCTAGAGATGATGTACAAATATCACTATGGCCTAGTATCCATCAACTCCAACTACTTGCCCAAACCATCAGAAAATAGGCTGAGTACCAGGAAGAATAACAGCTGCTGCTACGACATCCCCCACTGCAGAACTCAGTATAGGCAGATGTCGTTTTTCCCAAGAACAATACCTGACTGGAACAATCTGCCTGACGATGTCGTCACTGCAGAGTCCCTGGACACCTTTAAGTCCAGGTTGACCTCCTGCCTGTAACATGATGCTCCTTGCCACACTCCATGCACCCTCTCCTCCCCTAACCTCACTCCCCACGTATCCCCCCCCTTTCCTGACCCACCCCAACCCCCCAGTCACTGATTCCCCCCCTCCCCCGATCACCCCTGTACCCTTCCCTTCTCCTATTATTATCTAAATAACAATGCATAGCCTCCAGCATCCTCAAAGTACACCCGACCTCAAATACAAAGCGCGTCTTAGCACCCAAAAAGCGACAAAATCATCAAAATACTGATGTTGGTCGTCTACAGGAAGAAGAAGAAGAAGAAATGCAGAAAAAAATGAACAAGTTGCACTTTGATAATGTAATGCACCTTTAGCATGGACAACAGATTTGGCATCTCATAACCTGCAAGTTATTATTAATATTATCACTGTAACAAACTGCATAGTTTACTGTCTGTCTTCTCTCTTCCCTCATCCCTACTACTCCCTCTTCCATTTCTACATCAGGCTACTATCAAGATGTCTGGATCATCTTTTTATGGGGATCAAAAATGTAGCGTTTGAAGGTGAGGATGATTTTTACAGGTTCTACTCCTGGCTGTGGGGCATCTGCCGAGTCCTCTTCTCCCTCTGCATTGGCTCCCTTTTTTCCTTTCTTCTTCCCACCTGACAATCTCTGCACCATGTCTGGAGGCAGGCCATCTGCAATCATCAATCATTCACATTCAAATCTGCATTAGCAGATAATGAGATTCTAAAATCATTGTACAACTCCTATAAGCATGAGTACAGCAATGCAAATTCAATAAATAAATAAAATACAATGATACAACAATTTACCACCCTTCCCAAAAGATGTCATGAAATGGCCTACCTGGAATTCTGACCTTCACCTTTCCACTTTGACCAAAGCCACCCTCAATGATGCCTCGCTGGCCAGAGGACAAGGTGACCTTGAGGTTGGTGAACGCCTGGATGTTGGTTTCTTTCTTGAACAAGTTCTTGCAGATCAGAGAGTAAGTGTCTGTCACTCTCTCCACAAGTCCCTCCCGTGACTTTATTTTGAACACCTATTGACACACACAAAAAAACAGGAATTTCTGGAGTAACAACGTGCGGGCTAAAAAATGACCTGTTAATATCTCTCTACATCCTTGTAAAACTAAACTGGAAGTAGGAAAGCAGGAGTGCATGTATGTTCCCAAAACTCTGCTTGAACATTTCTCGTAATAATAATAATAATAATACAGGATGCTATGTACGCGCCTTTCCCCAAGGCTCAAAGCGCGGCGATCTATACCAACATACACGCTCACCTGTCTCATTTACCCTCACATACACCAAATACACATACATCACTCAAACAGGTGGTGCAAAGGCAAGAAGATCGCTATTAGAAGACGGAAGTAAATCGAATTTTTATTTTTGAAATTTTTATATTGACTGCATCCTGTACCATTATTGAAGGGAGGGAGGAAACCGGAGTGCCCGGAGAAAACCATCGGTGACCTCAATAGTCTCGTACCTAAGTCACATACGTTCGCCCCTTGCGGGAATCGAACCCGCGACCTTCGGCATAGGAAACCGGCAACTTATCCACTGCGCCACGAGGCCACCCCAGTAGCATATAATAGTTACTATCGGCTGTCCATTCTAGACTCTGCAGCAGATCTGATTATGAATTCTGGCATAGCCACATGTGCTCATGAGAAAGGAAATAAATCTCACCATAAAAATATTATCTGTAGTATAGAAAATTCTTGTCTTCATATACACCATACATCCCCTTCCTCCAACCACTTCTCCAAAGCAAGTGCCTAACCCTGCCTAACCCTAACCCTCCAACATGAGTACAATCAATTACCCACAAAAGCAGTCCATCACTGTAAAGCATCTATTAGTTCCAACTAATTAAATGATCCCCCAACTGAAGCCTAATGCATTCACTTGATTGTATCAATTTTATTAAATTTACTAGATGAGCTTTAATAGAAAGATTACATTACATTACATGATTATTGCTTTAGGTCCAGCGGACTCTTCCGAGCCAAATCAGGACCAGTAATAGAAAGATAATTTATTAGTTATGTGCCGTGCCACTAGGAACTCAATTCTCAAAATAATTATAAGGGCAAAGCCCATATGACTCACATGTTCCTTATGGAATTCGCAATATTTAAAATGAAAATGAGTGCCCAGAAAAAAACAAACTGAATGGTGGCATTGAAATGCAAAGTCATAATAACTTTGATCTTTCTAAGCTCTTGACCTTGAGATGACCTTGACCTCCGGCTCCAAATACACATGTACTATCAAAAAAAGTACAGCAAAAGTTTTATTAGGACAAAAAAAAATTGTGACCTTGGGATGACCTTGACCTTCACGTGACCTCTCATGCATGTCTCATCAAATAACCCCATTACATTACATTACATTACATGATTATTGCTTTAGGTCCAGCGGACTCTTCCGAGCCAAATCAGGACTGGATAACCTCTGATCCGCATAAAAGATCTGATGAAACAACCCTAGTGGTAAAACTTAAAGCTCTCAACCAGCCAGTCACTTTACAATAAAGACATCCCACGCAGGGGACGCTGAGGATGTACTCTAATTTATCGAACCCCCGTTTACAAAAACAAAATAGAATACAAACATCAGTATAAATTATCAACAAAACACAGACATATAAAATGCTTACATTGCTAAATAATATCATAGGAAGCCCTAGTGACCACCTGGCAGAAAGCGTCCAATATTCCCAAGCTGATCCAACAGACCTCATACACAAATAAGGAGTCTTGTCCTGGAAGAGTTTTCAAGAAAAAAGGTAGGTGACGGGTCTAGCGAAGAAGAAGATAGTATAGCTGATTGATAGGACAGAGCAGGAATGAGAAAGAGCAAACGAGAAAGACAGCGACAGTGGGAATTTAAAGCACTAATTTCCAGAAAGTGGGGATACTATTTATACTGAAACCCCCGGTACCCCAACGGGGATAATAACCCAATTTTGTCGCACACTATGGGTTAGATTAACAGCCATTCCACTGTACTGTACAATGATCTTTTTTTTTTGTATGTTTTTGCAATGCCTAAAATGACCTTGACCTTCAAGATCAATGCAAAAACTGAACTTATATGAAAGATCAATCTATCAACTCTAAATACAACAAGTTTGGACTTTATGTCTGACAGTTTAGGGTCAAGGTCACTTCAAAGTACCTATACAAACTGACTTTGGAAGCTCGAGTGACCTTGAACTTGGGAGTGAGATTGACCAAATTTGCATAGTATGTGTGTCTCATGAATATCTTTCGATATCATTTTTGGTCTATTTAGGACTCATCGCGCACAGATTTTCCAAAATCTGCAAACTTTTTTTTGTGGGTGAGAATATAGACTGACTGCTATGCATGCAAGTAAAAAATCTGCATACAATTTTCATTAAGACTGAAGTCAAAAATCTGCATACAATTTTCATTAAGACTGAAGTCAAAAATCTGCATACAATTTTCATTAAGACTGAAGTCAAAAATCTGCATACAATTTTTATTAAGACTGATGTCAAAAATCTGCATACAATTTTCATTAAGACTGAAGTCAAAAATCTGCATACAATTTTCATTCAAGACTGATGTCAAAAATCTGCATACAATTTTCATTAAGACTGAAGTCAAAAATCTGCATACAATTTTCATTAAGACTGAAGTCAAAAATCTGCATACAATTTTCATTCAAGACTGAAGTCAAAAATCTGCATACAATTTTCATTCAAGACTGAAGTCAAAGGACAACTTTTTTGACAGCTAAAATCCCGTTTGTAACAAGTTATTTCATTGAAAATACTGTTAATAGATAAAGATGTTGTAAAGCGTCTAAATAAATCCATTTCTTACCTTTAAGCCAGATAAGACAGTGTCCCTATACTTGGCATCCTCAAGAAGGAGCAAAATACGGCCATGGAAGGCAAGTCGGCACATGTTGGCATGAATGTCAGTGTCCAGCTTGGAGCCAATCATCAATGCATTCTCAGCACATGTCACAGGCTTTTCTAGTTCGACAAGAACAAACTGTTTAACCGGTGACATTTCGCCTTTCTCTGCTCCTTTGACCTCAGGATGGTTACAGTTTGTTAAAAGAGCAGATTCTGGCAAAAGTTGTTCTTGATGGGCATACTCCAAAGAAAAGTCAAGTGTTGTGGCTGATGTTGATGATGATGAGGAGGAGGAGGATGTTGCTACTGAAGAAGCAGAAGAGGATGGAAGGCAGAAGAAAAAGATGTGTCCCATGACTGTCTCATGGCCAACAGTGATGTGAAATTTGGCTTTTGTGGTAACAGCGCCTGAAATATTCATCATAAAATACAATGGAGTTTGGATCCCAAACTGCCTTTATTAAAACACTGACTAATAATAATTGTTCATTTTGCTGCAGTAGTGATGAATGAACAAGTTGCTGCTGTATCCAGATCAACAATCCAGTTTTCATGACTCCCCAATAAGTTATGTGCAGTTTGCCTTGTAACCAATTACTTCTTCAACACACATGCGCAAGTCCAAGCTCTAAAACACACATCACTGTGAAAGTCTGGCAAACACACTTCAAAACCTAGTCAACACAGGCATGGATCATCTTATCATTTAGTCAAGTAGTGAGGTAAAAGCATAGTAATGTCTACACATTATGATGCAAGTGAATCAGAAGGACATATTCTGTAGAACAAGGAATAAATTTATAGGTGATCTATAGATAGAATTGAATGGGCGAAGGGAAGCTATCGAATCATGGGTTACAAAACATTCACCTTTGTAATAATCAATTTTATGAACAGAGGCGATGAAGGCATAGACAGTGGACAGGGCACCAGGTTGGCAAACCACACCACGTTCTAACAATTTGGGGTCAAATTGAGTGACACAGATTCCAGCACGGTCACCCTGGGGAAAAAATGTAAATAAGAAAAACAATTTTTAAACACATCAAAAAGTAAATAAATAAATTAATTAATATATAACCAACCTGCATGACAGCAAGGTATTCTCAATCCCAGGCAGTTGGGCTTTGATTGAAATGTTAAGACTTGCGTGGAAATACATAGTGGAAGGTACAATATATTATAAATCAGTTATTTTTATCCCCTCTCCCGCATCCAATCTTTGTATAAATTTATACCTGTATGATACGTTCCACTGGCTTGCGAAACATCTGCATAGATTTGACTTTCTTCTGCACTTTCATGGATGGGATTTCTACTGTCTGAAACACATTTTTTTTAAAATACAGTGTAAGTCACAAAGTAAAGACTAAGCCCAAGTGGGCAGCAAACTGAATCAAAACAAAATGCCACTGTGAAGTACCCATTGACAATTGTTAGTACTGCACAATACAGTTGATTTGTGCAAGAGGTAGATCTATATGGAAATCTAAGCCGTGATGGACAAAGAAGGCTTCCCATTTCTATGGACACAAATTGCAAATAAATTTACAAAAAAAATTTGCTTAATAATAAGTAGTAATTATGTTACAAAACAGTAGGTCTCTAGAGCCAGGGGAAACAACTCACATCATTGACAGAGACACTGCCGCTGATGGCTGTGCCGGTGAGTACAGTTCCCTGACCTCGCAAGGAGAAGCAGTGATCGACAGAGAAGATGAATGGTCCGTCAGGGTTACGACTGGGCATGTATGTGTTCTTCATTAGCTCCGCTATCAAGTCATCCACACCCTCCGCTCCAATGTCACCTGCCTGAAAAATGAAGAAAGTAAAACCTGCAATGAAAATCTACATACCCAAATAGGCCTTTCATGAAGACAATTCTGCTGTCTTAAAATTGGCTAGGATAAAGTGAACTCTACCAAATATATATCGAGCCACTTCGTTGCATCAAAATGTTCTGAAACCTGTATATTTTCATTACACTGGTAAACTGAATGATATGGTCTGCAGATTTAAAGAAAACATTTATACCAGAGAAGCATAACACATATATCCTATCCTATCCTGTCCCATAACCCGAAGGTCGTAGGGGCACCACAGATGATCGCTTAACCAGCATACTCCATCTTTCTCTGTCCTCAGCAGCCCTCATGGCTTCGCTCAGTGTCAAACCAGTCCATTCTCGAATGTTGTCCTCCCACCTCTTTTTCGGTCTCCCCCTTTTACCTCCTTGCACTGTGCCTTGCAGAATGGTCTTTGCAAGGCCTGATGATCTGGTGACGTGGCCATACCATCGGAGTTTCCGTTTCTTCACCACTGTGAGCAGGTCATCGTGTTGTCCAATGGCTTGTGTGATGGTCTGTCGGACTTCAACGTTGGTGATGTGTTGGGTATAGGAAATGCACAGAAGTCTTCTGTAGCACCTCATCTCCATGCTTTGTATTCTTCGTTGGAGATCTGCTGTGAGGGTCCATGCTTCGCAAGCATATAGGAAGATGGAGATGACCAGAGAGCGCAGCAGTCTTACTTTGGAATGTAGACTGATGGTTCTGTCTTTCCAAATGGGCTTCAACCTTGTCAGGGCAGCAGTTGTTTGTGCGATCCTGGAGAGGACTTCCTGTCGAGACCCATTGTCTGACACAATGGCTCCTAAATATTTGAAGCTGTGCACTGTGTTGAGGGATTGGCCTTGTACTTTGATGTCCGTGTTGATGCCATTGGTGTTGTTGGTCATCATTTTGGTCTTCTCCGCACTTATTTCCATTCCATAAGCTCTGGAGGTGGTGTCAAGCCTCTGTACAAGCTGTTCAAGTTCTTGTTCCTCTCCAGCCAATCCATCAATATCATCCGCAAAACGAAGATTGGAGATTGCTCTGCCCCCTATACTGACTGTGCCTTCGTGATCTGCAAGAGCATCTGACATGATGCGCTCTAGGAAGATGTTGAAGAGTGTTGGAGAGAGTAGGCATCCTTGACGCACACCGATTGTTGTTCTGAACCAGTTCCCGATGACGCTGTTATGGAGGACTGCACTGGTAGCCTTGTCTTTTGATGACTTCTATAATTTTAGGGCTGATGTTGTACACTTTCATGGTTGCCCATAGAGCTGCATGCCAGACTCGGTCAAATGCCTTCTTGAAGTCTATGAACACATGATATAGATGTTGTTGGTGCTGTAGGTATTTCTCACAGATTATTCTGAGGTTGAAAATCTGTTCAGTGGTACTTCGCCCTGCCATGAATCCTGCTTGTTCTTCAGCTATGATTTGTTCAGCTTGTGGTTTCAACCTGTTGAGTATTATTTTCAGGAGGACCTTGCTGGGATGGCTGATGAGGCTGATGGTGCGGTAATTTTCACACTCCTGAAGGTTACCTTTTTTGGGAAGAGTGATGACAAGCGACTGGGTCCATGGTGTAGGCCATTCCCCACTCTGCCAGATCTTGTTGCAGATAATGGTGAGAGCATCAGTCATCGCTTCTCCTCATGCTTGTAGCAGTTCCGCTGGTATGTTGTCCACTCCCGCTGACTTCCCTTTCTTCAGCGATTGCACTGCTGCCTCAACTTCTTCCCGGAGAATTGGGAGGATTTCTTCTTCTTCTCTGCTCTCGGGACATGCTAGAACTGATGGGTCTCCATTTGGTGTATGGTTGTAAAGGTCAGAGCAGTACTCTGTCCATCTGTCCAAGACTTCTTGTTCTTCTGTAAGGCAAATGCCAGACTTGCTTTGGATAGTGGAGACTTTGGGCTGTTTAACACTTGTCAGCCGCTTCACAGTCTGGTAGGCCTTCTTGCTGTTGTTCTTGTTCAGATTGTTCTCTATTTCCTGGCATTGATCTTCTATCCAGTTCTCCTTTGCTGTGCGCATGCCTTTTCGGATGTCATTGTTGATTTTTCGGTAGACATCAGCTCCCTGTGAGGTGTTCTTTTTCTTTTTTAACTCTCTTCGTTTATCACACAGATCCAAAAGTTCAGGTGTGATCCACGGCTTCTTCTTTGGTCGGTGCTTGCCAAGGATCTCAGTGGCGGCATCTGTTACAGCTGAGTTGAAGGTATTGGTCATGGTGTTGACATCTACTTCGCCTGCCCCCAAAATAAGCAGTGGTGCAAATTTCCCTCCAATTGTGGCCTGAAATATTTTTGCCACCTCCGGGTCTTGCAGTTTGTCCAGGTCGAACTTCAGCCTAGTGCACTTTGCTGTATTTACTCTCTTCAAATGGAGCCGGAAAGACATCATCACGAGATCGTGGTCACTTCCAATGTCTGCTCCTGGAAAAGTGCGTGTCCTGCCAATGTTGATGCTTGATCTGAAGCGTTTCTTGACCATGATGTAGTCGATCTGGTTGTGATGTTCCCCGCCGGGACTGTGCCATGTCCATCGTCTGGATTTTTTGTGGAGACCAAGCGTGTTTGCCAGTACCAGATTGTTGTATCTGGCAAACTCCAATAGCCTCAGACCCCTGTCATTTGTCTCGTTGTTGCAGTGGGGTCCGCATGTGTCTCCCCAGTTGTGGTGCGCATCTTGGCCAACCTTGGCATTCCAGTCGCCTTGCACTATGACTATGTCCTTCTTCGGCACTTGGTCAAGGACCGCCTGTATATTTTCATAAAAATCCTCCACTTCGCTGTCTTCATAGTCTGATGTTGGGGCATAGGCCTGGATGATGGTAATGTTGAAAGGGGTTGCTCTCAGACGGATGGTAATGAGTCTACTGGAGACTGGGCGGCAACCCATGACAGTGGCTAGAATGTTCTTGTGGACCAAGAATCCAACGCCGTGTTCGTGCCTGTCATCTCTACCGCTGAAATAGAGCTTGTGGCCTTTGTCAGTCGTTGTTTCACCTAGGACTTTCCAGCGCAGTTCGCTGATACCTAGAACGTTCCATCGATAGTGGTCCAGCTCGTGGGCCAGTTCTAATTTTCCTTCCGCAGTTAGGGTCCTGACATTCCAGGTTCCTATGACGATGTTGTTTCTCGTGCGGATCTTGCTAGTTTGTCCATCAGTAGCATACTTTTCACCTCCGTCCTGGTGGCCAACGGAAGGCGCGGTCCTTGTGTAGCCGGGCGACGACCGATCCGGCATGGAATTAGTGGATAGCCTCATCATGTGTTGTGTCTTGGGCAAAAAAGACCTGGCAGGGCCCAATCCTCTCCAGGCTGTTGGCCACAGCCGAAATCCACGAATACAGTGTGGCTCGCCTTGGCCCTGAGCACGTGGTCGTTGAACCTGTAGTAACGTGAGGTTCCTCCGCCCTGGCCGGTGACTTCTGTGTAGAAGACTTTCGCCCAGTGATGCCGTGCTAACATCACCCCTGTTAGTCGCCTCTTACGACACGCCGGGAAACGTTGGGTCTATTCTATTTGCCCGAACCCACAGAGCGTAACACATGTTTAAAAGTGCATGTTTGTATGTGTGTATGAGTAAGTAAAAGAGCATGTAGCTTATATATACCTCTCTCTCTCTCTCTCTCTCTTTCTCTCTCTCTCTCTCTCTCTCTTATCTATATATCATTATCTTATTTGTATCCCTTCTCTCCCATACCCGGTCACCCAGGATTGTGCTCAGTTGTTTAGGAGTCAGACTACGCGCCCTAAGAATTCAAGTGGGCGCCTTGGCTTGTTTGTTTTAGATCCTGTATATCGGCCAGATCCTTGAGCAGCTCTTGAGCAGCTCTTGAGCTAGAAAACTGCTATGCAAGAATGATTACATAAAATAAATAATACATAAATATCAGTGTGACATTAAGATATAGAATGTGTGCTTCTGAGCATGTGTTTGAGGAGGATGGTTGTGTGAATTTATGCATGTTCCCGTAAGCTTGTGATGAGTAATTTATGTTTGTGGTGTGGTATTCTATTAGTATTACACACCATTCTCCACTCCTCTCCTACTCCCCCCTCCCTTCAATCTCCACTACCCTCTCCCTCCTCCCTCCCCTCCACTTCTTCCAAAACAAAACAAAAGCAACAAAAAACAACAACACCAATGGCATCAACACGGATATCAAAGTCCAAGGCCAATCTCTCAACACAGTGCATAGCTTCAAATATTTAGGAGCCATTGTATCAGACAATGGGTCCCGACAGGAAGTCCTCTCCAGGATCGCACAAACAACTGCTGCCCTGACAAGGCTGAAGCCCATTTGGAAAGACAGGACCATCAGTCTACATTCCAAAGTAAGGCTGCTGCGCTCCCTTGTCATCTCCATCTTCCTATGCTTGCGAAGCATGGACCCTCACAGCAGATCTCCAACGAAGAATACAAAGCATGGAGATGAGGTGCTACAGAAGACTTCTGGGCATTTCCTATACCCAGCACATCACCAACGATGAAGTCCGACAGACCATCACACAAGCCATTGGACAACACGATGACCTGCTCACAGTGGTGAAGAAACGGAAACTCCGATGGTATGGCCACGTCACCAGATCATCAGGCCTTGCAAAGACTATTCTGCAAGGCACAGTGCAAGGAGGTAGAAGAAGAGGGAGACCAAAAAAGAGGTGGGAGGACAACATTCGAGAATGAACTGGTTTGACACTGAGCGAAGTCATCAGGGCTGCTGAGGACAGAGAAAGATGGAGTATGCTGGTTAAACGATCCTCTGTGGTGTTACGGGACAGGATAGGATAGGATAGGAACAAAACACAACATCCATACCTCCGGCCCACCTGGTTTGGCTGCCACAGCCACAATGGGACAATCCTTGAACTGCGTATTTTCCAGTGTCTTCCACATTCTCTTCCTCATCTGAAGACATAAAACACACACGCAGAATTTATTCCAGAAGTACAATAAATAAAATTAAATGTAATTTAATATAAAATTAAATTAATTAAATAAATAGCATTTCTAGAATGGAATAATAATTTAACAATTTAACAATTAATGAATTATAGGGTTGGGTTTTTACTGCTGTTGGGATACCAAACTCAGACTACATTAACACACACACACGCACCAACACACACACACCTTCTCAATGGCAGCAGCTCGCTTGTCAGAGGATATAAGATCGGTCTTGTTAAGAATGACAACCATTGACTGACAGGTGATCTGACCAATCACCAGGCACTCAGCTGTCTGAGTCTGCATCCCCTTCACAATGTCCACTACCAGCATCATCAAGTCAATGATCTGAGCACCTGAAATAAATCTCTACAATATGTAACACTATGTCACTGTCAGAATTAAAAGTAACTTCCAAATTCACATTAATTAATTCAATTTGTTTGGCAGAAAATTATGACCCCCCCAAAATATAGCATATGAATGTGATACTAGTATGGAATCAATTTATCAAAGAAACCCAATAGGTCCTTTGCCACTAGGTACTTCCCTTGACATCTTCGCACAAAAAAAGAGTTCAGTCCCCATAATGTTGGGCTGACATGCAGTACTTAGCTTGCCTGTGTAAACTAAAGTCTGTATCATAACGACATATGTCATGTGTGTGTACCTTGCTGCTATTACAGGAGCTTGTGCATAGTGTCATATTAACTCATAATGTTAAGAACATTATATGAAATACCTTAAATGTCTTTTTAGTTAATTGTTGTAGGTGAAGAACCTATTGTGTAAGTTGCAGCATATATGTGTGTTCTCTCCACTATCAACTCGGTCACATGCATGCACTTTTGAAACAAAAGAAAGTGCAGTGATCATTGTCTAGAGATTAAAATTTAATCTCTAGACAATGATTTAATTTAAATGAAACTGAATGTTCTGTTCTTAATGTATTGTGGCCTCGTGGAACAGTGGATTCCCGATTAGTCACCGGTTTCCAATGCCGAAGGTTCAATTCCCACTAAGGGCGAACATATTTGACTTAGGTACTAGAGTCGAGACTATCGAGGTCACCGAGGATTTTCTCTGGATACTCCAGTTTCCTCTCTCCCTTCAATACATGTAATGATATTGGATGCAAACAAATTTGAAAAACAAAATCTGATTTCCTTTCCAGTACTATGTACAGTACAATACAGTAATAGTGATCTCCCTGCCTTTACATCACATGTTGGAGTGATAGATGTTTGTTGTGTGTGTGAGAGTGGGTGAAACATTATGTACGTTGATCGCAGCGCTTTGTGATTTGGGGAAAAGCTGCTGCAGCTATTGTGCTGTGGCGTGATTGCATGACCCCTGGACCAAGTTCAGGATACTTTTTAGAGGAAACTAGCCTATTAATTAATTTTACAAGCTTATGAAGTTATGGCCTAGGTTAATTATCTCTTCACACATAGTTCTGAAAAATTCAAATAATAATAGTGTGACAGGGTGCAAGAGTACAGATGATGAAGAATAAAGATGTATTCTCAACACCTTTAACTTTTGGTCTTCTTTTTAGGAAAATTTAATTGTTCACATTCAAATCAGATGACAGTAAGTTAGTAACATGAGTTAACTTAAGACAGCATACAAGTAGACAAGTATCCTACAATAGCATTTCTGCAATATTTACCTCCAATAATGGTTCTAATCAATGATGCATGTCCTGGACAGTCAACCAACGTGTATTGCACACTGTCGCATCCTCCAAGCTCGGGCTTTTTCGCTTCTGACACTGGGACTGTAAACGAAGAAAATCCCAAATCAAGGGTGATGCCCCTCTCTCTGCTTTGTGGGTTTTTATCAAAACATGCTGTACTGGCTGTCGTACTAAGTGCTTTACAAAGACTCGTCTTTCCACTGTCTACATGGCCAAGCACGCCAATGTTGAAGTTTAGTGTTCCAGACGACATTTTGCAGTATTCTTTCACCCTCTGCAAGTTTTATACTATCCTACACTACACGTTTTCTTTTGGTCTCTGGAAGATGCACCAAACTTGTTCTTTTGTCAGAAGAGTTCCTCACAGGGAAGTAACTCGTGTTTTACTTTCGTTTTTATTCGATGGTCTTTTTGAAATAATAGTTATATTTTTTACCCCAACGGGACGCAGCTAATAGTCTTCTAAAATCTTTTATCAACTTATTTGACAGATAGAAAACAATAATTTTATTTTTGGAACGTAAAAAAAGTAAATATGACAGAGTGGTCTCCCTGCGGCTGATGTCACCGAGCATACATGTGAAAGAAAAGACAGTGTTTCTAGTAAAGTACCATTTCCTCAAAACTTCTGCTACGTTTGACGGCGACATCGGCTGCGCTGTATACTTGCAAACTCTGATAACCAGGTAGCAGACGTTCAGCAATGGTGATCAAATACATTGTTGCGTGTGTGATCATCTGCATGAGCTGCCGATGGTGTCAATGTGATGAAGGAGGCAACAGTGCTGGAGAGCAGAATTATTCCAATATCGATCCACTTATTTTACGCTATGGTAGGCTGTCTGTTTTATCTCTCGCTCTTATTTATCACAAGAACAGTTGCAAAATAGGCGGAGCACTAGTCTGATGCTGCGTGCAGACGCAGAGCAGTGTGGGGTTTTACCGTTTGTAATATATATGATTATATCACTCGTCACTGTCACTGTGTCAGTATAGTGTAACTTAGTGGGAATGAGATTTCCTTGCCTTAATTTTGAATTAGACTTAGAGTCAGCTCTGGAGAAACCTGTGTCCATGTCATGGATTAGCCTAATGTAAACGATATTATTTTTATTATAAATTATATAAGATAACCATGTTTCATTCATCTATATCAGATAATGAGACCAAGTAATATTACTGTTCCGCGCTTTTTTGGAATCTGGGCAATTCTAGAATTGGCCTGAGCAATTCTAGAATTGGCCTGCGCAATTCTAGAATTGGCCTGCCCATTTTTGGAATTCCAACATTGGTTAGGGTTCGGGTTAGGGTTGGGGTTACGGAAAGGTTTAGGGTTAGGTCCTAACCCTAACCCTAACCCTAGCGGGCCAATGTTAGAATTTAAAAAATGGGCAGCCCCTTCTATAATACTACTAATTCCAAAAAAGCGCGGATTCCCAAAAAGCGCGGAACATTACTACTACTACTACTAGTACTAATAGTAATATTATATTGGATGCTAATTGCTAGTACTAGTAGTATGCCCGCCTTATTCCTCAATCAGACTCGGAGCCAGGTGATCTGTAACCAACATACATGCTCACTTGTTACACACTCCTAGTCCTACATAAACAACACATGTGTATTCATCACTCAAACATGTCTTACATGTGTGATGTGGTGTAAAAAAGTAAAGGCAATTCGCAATTAGAAGTCGGAAATCAAAATCAAGTTATAGTTTTGAAATGTTAGACTTCGTCAAAACCATTATTGAAGTAGCAATTGATGACAGATGGACATTACTGGGGGCTAAAAAAGGTTTAGATAACTGTAAGTGTAAATTATGTTATTATATTGTAAATTATATTACATACAGTATTAGGCCTCCCACCCCTCCCTTTCCCCCACTAAAAATGTCTGTCTACGGTATTCCAGGGGGAGGGGGGAGGGGAGGGATAGTCTGGAAAAAAAAAACACACCAAAAAATCACACGGAAGGTGAAACAGGTTTAGAAAGAAAAAAAATGAAAGAAAGCCGACCTACTAACCCTATTTTTGGTTCCTATCGTAAAGAGACATTTTTGGTTTTGTGGTATTATAAATTATAAAAGTATCTCCTATTCTGGCTTGTATAATATTTACTTATCACATCTGCGCAAATCACTGAAATATCTATGATAGTGATACATGAAATGACCATTGGCTATAAAATAAATTGTAGTTTACGTACACGTACACCGGCCCTTCAGCATGGAACAATCTTCCCCTCGAGCTCCGATCGCTCACATCTCACCCCGCCTTCAAGACCCAGCTTAAGACACACATTTTTCGCAAATGTTACTCCCTACTGAACTAGTCATTTCCAAGAGCGCTCTGTAGACTATTAACGTGTGTCCCAGTTGATGTACTGTCGTTTGTTCTGTGTGTGCTATTTTAGAGCTGTGTGTGCTCTTTTAGCTCTTTTTCTTCGCGCCATGAACTTTGTTGGAAATGTGCGCAATATAAATCCCATTATTATTTATTATCATTATTATTATTATGTTTATAAATCAGATATATATATACTATGATATAAAAAGAATGCTTCAGGTTAGATGGGGGAGTGTATTAACAGGGATCATGTTTACCGGTAATTTCTGCTATTTTACAGATTGAGATTCACCAATAAAATGGGTGCTCAGTTAGACGTATTGATTGTTATTTGGTTTGATCAGGAAAAAATTAAAAGAGTAAATTTTAAAAAAATCCCTAGTCAGTACAAGAGGGAGAGAGAGAGAGAGAGGTGCATGGCTTATTGTGACAGGTGTCATGTTGATACAATGGAAACAAATTGATGACACTTGGTGTCCCAAGGTCATGTTAACTTGATGTTAAAATACTTACCGAGGCTAAAGACAGCATGGGATTGTACTGGAAAATCATGTACGCACACGAGCTCTGCTCTTAGCTCAAGCATTTGAGGCCAGTACTATCATAACCAGGAACCAAAGATCATTGCTGTTGTTTCTGTCTTCAAGAGATCAGAAAAGGCCCTTGTCTGGCACTGAAACTCGTGGTCTAGTAGGAGTCTCAATCCACAGCAAAGAAACCATCAACATCTGCAGCTGCCACGTGTGGATGGACGGGAGGGGGAAAACCTAATGTTTTGGGCAAATTGAATGAAAACCCATTACAAAAAATTGATACTCTGACAAAAGGCTGTAGAAATGTTCAATATTCTTCACTGGGCGATCATTCCAAATCTGTAAGTCATAAAAATACTGTTGGAACATCGGAGAATAGAACTTAGAAGAACGTTCGATGAAACCTGCATCTGAGCAAGTCAAAGGAAGAGAGTGAGTGTCTCAGCGCAAATATTGGGACAGTCCTGTACATGGCACAAGAAAATATTGCCGCCTCCAAGTTTGAAAGCCTGCTGAAGCTGCAAAGTGAAAATGGTTGCTCATCACTCAGTACCGGTTTATCTTACAAATACCAAGAAACTGCAGCTGATACAGAAGAAGCTCTTTTGACTGTAACGAAGCAGGAACTGAGAAAAAATATTGATCGAAGTGACTATGTGAAAATTGTGATTGATGAGTCACGTAACTTTACGTTGGACAAAAAAAATAATTGTCTTTGCACGCATCATTTTGGATGGCACCTCTAAAACCGTGTTTCTCGGAAATTATACCATCGATAATGGTACTGCAGACTGTGTGCATGCAAAAGTTTAGGAGGTGTTGAGGGAATGGTGCATCAACAAATTTATTCTACAGAAAACATCCGCTTGTCAAAGGCATTGATAAACATTGATTTAATCATAGTTTGCCTTTGACAGGTTGCCTTGGCAGGTTGACCCATTTTTGTGAGAGCATTGTGGTCATACCAGTTTGAAAGATATTTAGTGCAATCATTGGCATTAATGTTAAATTTTGTTTTGATTCTTTTGGCTGTATTTTTGCATTTAAAAAATCAGGTGCTCCAGTTTTGGTTGCATTATTTTTTGCTCCTGTTTTGTTTGCTTTTTTTTTTCTTTAATAACTTTTCATTCTGTTTGTGTGTGTGTTATTGTTTTCCAGCGAAGGTAAAACTGCAGCCACCTGCCAATATCACGTTTTACTTGATAGAGCCAACAGAGGCTGTCATCGTTTGGGCACCACCAGAGGTCTATCATATGTATGACGTAAACACCACCCTCATCGATCCCCCATCAAACGAGACTTTCATCTGGAATAACATCACTTATGGAGGCAGTGATGATAATGACAGTGATTCAGGGTCTTCGATGCCTCAAAATGGAGTTTCCACATCAGCTGAGGGGGTCACATCGCAAGTTGTCCCAGATAACTCGACATCACTAGGGAATGACTCAGCTTCCAAGTCAGCATTGTGCAAATCTTTGGATTATTTCATGAACTACACTGTGGATTTCAATAAGACGGATGAAGCTCTCACCAATCCTGTGCCAGATTTTTTCCCTCTAAAAGACATCTACAAGCCAGAGAAACTGAATATTAAAAAAAGTGAAGAGACAAGCATTGTGCCTTTCGCACAAGGTTGTGTGAAGGAGTATACGGTTGTCTACTATCCCTCAGGTAAGCATTGTCGTTTCGTTGCGTATAGTTTTCTTTTCTTTGTGTTGGTATTTGCAGCAGAGCTGTTCACTCCTCCGGTTTGACCAGATTTTCTCCGTTTTGACTGTAAAAATTCGCTTATCCGTTTTGAAAACAAAAACTCCGGTTTCAAACGCGAGCGATGAAAGAAAAAAAGTAATTTTTTCGGTAGTAAGACGCTCTTTCTTCCGTTTCGTAAGTTTTCCGTAATAAGACAAAAACTGGAATTTCTTGTACAAGTTTCGATTTCCGGCTCTCGCACTTTCTTTCGTGTGTGATCGAGCATTTGTGCATGTTTCGAAGTGACCAGTCTGTTCGCGATGCCGAAAAGAAAAAACGCAGAAGATGGTGGACAAACACCACCCAAAAAGAAGATGCTTAATACGCAGAAGTGGAATGCTTCTTATTCAGAACTGCATAAGTGCTTAACAAGCTTCGAAAGGTCTGAAAACTATGCTTACTGCGAAATTTGCAAACTTCAGCGTTGCGCACGGCGGTAGAAATTACATTGACAGGCACGTGAACTGTGGTAGACACAAGCAGTTGCAACAAGAGCAGGCTAACCAACGCACAATAAGCTCGTTTATTGCTAAAGCAATAAATAAGTGAATGCTTTTTCAAATTTACCTTTTGGTGCGTTTTGTAGTAAATTTAACTGTCTTTTTGTTTTCTGTTTTCTCAATCTCTCAAAAAATGTATTCCACTCAGTACTGTACTCCTGACAGACAGATGAAACTCCTGACAGACAGTCTGCTTACTCCTGACTGGCATTGGTAGGGGTGAACAGATCTGTTGCAGATAATTTCTGAATCATTTCCAGATAATCTGGAAATACTTTAAAGTTTAAAATAGTTGGGAATTGTCCATCGGTCAGTTTGTTGCATTTCAGGTTTAATGTCTGGTGACTTGACTGTCTGACAAGATGTAATGCAAACGTCCCATTCTGATGTGTAATGTTATAAATGTACACTTTTTTCCCCAGCTCTTTTAATAAACTGATTTTAAATGCAAATTTTCTTCCAAATGTTTGTAGATTACTAACACAGTAACAGGACTTGCTTCATTGTTTCCATGAATTTAGGTGTTTGTTTTTTTTCTTCAAAATGTTTTTATTCAGACAAAGGTTACATTTTAGTACATGTATTTGTGCTGCTATGGCAGTTGATTTAGTTTGTGAAATGAGGTGATGTTATGCACACAAGTTCAGATCTACTTAACAAAATTTTGGTGCTTTAAAAATGTCTTGTTTGCTCAAATACCCTTTGTGCTTTTGTGTTTATTAGTTATTTTCATACTCTGCATTATCTTTTCTTTAGACCAAATCTTTTTATATGTGTCACAATTTTTCAATTCCTTTTCTGAACCTTGCCCATATATATAACTCCTGCTAAGATCAAGGTTTCTGGGTCACTTGTGGCTAAACACATTTTGCTGGATTCATTTGAATCTCAAAAACGGCTGAACCAAATTTGGAGGATATACATGTACATGAAGTATTCAGAGGTTAGAGGTTGGTTTGAGCAACGAAGCCCACTTTTATAATTGTTTTTAAAGCAATACCAGTGCTAATGTTAGGGTAAGCCAGTTAGCGCCAAAGTAAATACAGCTTTCAAACTGCGGTCCTTTAAACAAATTTTTTAAATTATTCTTTTTCTTTTTTTTAGATGGAGAAAATGAGATTTGGATGGTTTTCTAGTTTAAGAAAATAGCAAAGAATTTTTTTTCTTCACACAAACCGAGAAAAGAGAACATTTTATTAATGGAATCAGTCAATCAGGTTCTTGTGTTTGTTTGTGTGTGTGTTGTTTGGAGACAAATTAGACTAGACTACTTTAGTTTCCAACACATTTTTTCAGACCACAAAGCTGACAATAAGACCATGACAGTGAATGCCAGCGACACGCCAGAGGTACACTTGATGAACCTAATCCCGGAGACAAACTACACTTTGTACATCGTTGCTGTCTTCATCTCCAATCACACCATGCGTTCTGTCGATGCCAACTTCGCTACAGTGGCCAAGCAAGACCAGACTGGTTAGTCATGACTCATGCTCCTATCATAATTTCAAGTCCACAAGATGCAACTGTTTGAACTGAACTCTGACCCCTACCCCTTATCGTTTGATAGGGCATTTTCTGTTGCGCACTAGAAAACAAAACTACATAGTGACAAACCGCTGAAACACACCCCTGCCCCCCTCAGTGACAAACCGCTGAAAAGCACCCTGCCCCCCTCAGTGACAAACCGCTGAAACGCACCCTGCCCCACACCTCTCACCCCTCCCAAAAAAAAAAAAAAAAAGAAAGCAGTTGAATGAAAGGGCAAAATCCAGAGGAACTGCTGATTTGACATGCAACATGACTTAGCATTTGCAATGCATGAAAAGAATAACCTCTTGATGTGTACAAAACAACACTGGGTTAACAAATGCCAGAGTCAGGCTTTTCCAAAATGTTGTCAACGAACACAAGCAACAACAAACTTTTTTTTCTCAGTGTATACAGTCGTATGTAAGTGCCTGATCTCTAACATATTTTTTTAATTTTGAAAAAATATAAAGAGGTGTGATGTATTGCCTTGTAGGCCACAAATTATGGTCCGCTTAGGAATCAGTGCAAATTTGTATTTTCAGGCTTTTCAGTGCCTTGAACAGATCTTTCAGCTGAGCAGTTTGCTGTAACTGTAAGAAAACAAAGCTATGTGTAGGAGTGCTATTTCTGTGAGAGAGAGAGAGAGAGAGTATTTTACAATTGTTGCTGTTGTTCAGTAGATTTCTGGCCCCTGCGACCTAACTACATAGGGGATGTGAATAAGAAGTCATGTTGAGAAGGGACGTCATGTTGAAAAGATCGTGAAGAAGCGGGACACTTGAGGCGGTAACAAAGTTGTTGTAGCAGTCGTGCAGGCGGGAGGAAGGTATTACTTAGGCCATGGACTCATTTGATTTATAGATTAGAGTGAGTCCAGAAATAAAGCAATGACAAATTTACAATAGTAAAGTATAATATTTAAACAAAAATTAAAAATATGTCTGCAAAAATGCATGAGACTGTTGGAATAGTCTATGTTTTTTATTATTGTGTTCTGTTCTTTTCTCTACTGTACTAGTGTGCCTTTGTGACCCTCATGGAGCAGTGAGAATTTCTGCATGCAACTCCAGTGCTGAGCAGTCATGCTTGTGCAGCGCAGAGTATGCAGGAAAGTTTTGCGAGCAGTGCAAGCCCGGCTACTACCGTACAGCTCCTTATTTTCCCTGCCACCGCTGCCCTTGTGACAAGCATTCCTCTAAGGACAACTCTTGCTATTTCCGTACGTAGTTTGCTTTTTTTAAATTCATTTGTTTGTGTTGATCTCCATCTTTCTTTTTCTTTTTTTTTCAGCATTTTGGAATTTCTCTTTTTTGTACAAAGCACATTTGTTGTTGTTTTGTGTCTTATCTGAAGAATAACTGAACCGAATAGGCATTATCCCTAAATAAACCGAAAGTAGGTTGCTTCCCCTGAAATGCGGGTTACACAATACATGTTGACAGCATAAATCGAAAGTAGGTCAATGAGAGTTACTTCCCCTGAAAAGCGGTACAAAATACATGTTGACAGCTATTTAGGAAGTACTCCTATTGCATTAGATTTACTATACATATACTTTTACCAACTGCTATACATTTTGAATTAATCAAAATATAAATGTGCATTTTCTCCAAGGTCACCGTTGGTGTGCTTTGTCATTTTTCATTTTTCTAAACAGGTTTTGCTGAGTATTTCAAAATTGTCTGAACCTGATTTTGATAATTGTTTGTAGATAGGGTTAGGGTTAGGGTTTGTAGATAGTTTATACAGTGGCCCATCATTCTGTGTTCTCATTTGGCTTCTTTAGGATAAAGCTGAGTCATGAAATACTACCAACAAAATTAACGTTTTTGAAAATGTTTTTTTGGGGGGAGGAGGGGAGGGGGGCTATGTGTGCGAGTATCTAGAAACACATAAATGAATGGCTTGCCATCTTGTTTATTTTATGTTTGACAGAAGAGGGCTTTTTGAAGTGCCAGCAGTGCCATGTAGGGTACACAGGCAACATCTGTCACATGTGTGACTATGGATACTATCGCCACCGGAAATATTGCGTCCCTTGCCACTGCCACAGCAACCACAACGCTTCTTTCCCTTACATGTGTGACATGTTTACAGGTTAGTGTTGTTGGATGTGAGATGAGAGTTGAGGTGAGATGCGATGTATTTTGAAGTGATGTTATGAGATATGATATGATGATAAAACTATTATTAACTTGTAAAAGGCAACCAACACTTATAACAATTATAAAAAGCGAACACCATTAAAAAGCGAACACCATTGCCCGTGCATGGAGCGCCACGACATGTGTGCATACTAGACTGATGATGAGATTAATTCATGTGTGTTATTGAGAAGGAGCTATAGAAGGTGTTTATGGTAAAGATATGTTTTGAGTTGTCGTTTAAACGCTTGCTGTGTTTGCGCATGGCGGATATTGTGTGGATGGGAATTCCATTGAGTGGATGCACAGAAAGCAAAGGTGCGTTCTCCATAGGTTTTTGTTTTGACAAGTGGGATGATGAAAATGCGTTGGTCTGATGCGGAACGGAGCTGTCTGCGCGGTACGTAGGGAATGAGCATGTCAGAAAAGTATGCAGGGGAAGTGCCGAAGAAAAAGTTGAAGCAGAGTGTAGAAAGTTTATATTCTATACGTGCAGATATGGGCAACCAGTGCAAGGAACATAGTAGGGGAGTGACATGATCTCTTCTGCAAGCCTTGAGAACAAGGCGTGCAGCTGCATTTTGTACTTTTTGAAGTTTGTAGAGAAGATGTTGGGAGTAGTAGGTGTGGATATGGGTTAGGCCATGGTGATACTTGTACAAAGTGGCCGTCTCACCTTCTTCCTCCTTTGCTGTGCTACTACAGGGAGTTGCAACTGTGTGCACAACGCATCAGGCTTCAATTGTGAGACCTGTCCCAAAGGCTTTGAAGGGGATGCCATCTACCATAAGAACTGCACCAAAATAAGTAAGCCACGTTCTTTCTCACTGTCAATTCAATTCAATTCAATTCAATCAATTTATTTAAAGTCTGTTCACAAATTATGTGATTTTAGACTATAAAACAAAGAAACAAAATAATATAAATGTGAAGGTGGAAAAAGGAAATAATAATAAATAAATAAATAAATCATAAATAATAATGATTAAAAAGAAAACAAAATTGAAGAAAAAGAATACAGCAGCAACAACAAACCCAGAAGAATTTATACTGATTAAACAATGTAACCTAACAGTAACATTGAAGCACCATCATCTTAACATCTAAAATACATGGAATAAAATAATTATAATACTTTTTCTATCTGTGTACACGATATAATGGATGCCATTGTCAGCATCAATTCATTATCAGCTAATTTTTTTTTACATCATTGTACTGTGTGATAACAGTATAAATATTATTTTCTATAAATAAATATAACATGGGCAATGTAATATCAAATGTTCTACAGTCAGAGCATTTGAACATACACATTTAACGTCTTTAGAAAATTTAGTTTTCCATGAATTTAATTTTAACTTGTAGACAATTTTTGTCAAATGTCTGGAGCTAGACAAAATATTATTGTGTACATTTTTAAGAAAATAATTGTCTACTATTGAGATCAATTCATAGTAGGAGAGGCTCATGTTATGATTAACTTCAGTAGGCTTACTTGCACCATCTTTAGCTAGTTTATGAGCTAATTCATTACCCCTTATTCCACAAAGAGAGGGAACCCACAAAAAATCAACTGTAACATTTTTAATTAATAAACAGTGTAAAAGATATTTGATTTCAAAAATCATTTCTCTTTAAACTGAGCAATTCCAATTTTGGAGCGCATACAAAACAGATTTTCTCACTGTCAGACATGTCCAATACTACTAAATTAGGTGTATTTTATGCCTGCACCTCCTCCCCTCTCCCTGCTCTCCCCCCCCTCCCCCTTTATCCCTCCCTCCCCCCCCCCACCCCACACAACAACAAAAAAATCCGAATATAAGGCTGAGATTCTTCTTCTCCTACTCCTTCTCCTCCACCCGGTACACATTGGTCAAAGGCTGCCAGAAGCATGTTTTACTAGTCGCCTCAACAGGCGATAAAGCATGCTCTCATGCTTCATAGCACTGCTTCCTACACGCTTCAAGTGCTATAGTGACGGAAAAAGCGCAATTTCACTGTAAATATATACAGAATGTTGCTCTACAACATTCCGCTCTTTCCGTCTCAAAAACCCAATTGCCTTGTTGGATTCTTAAATTGCATGAAACCAAGTGAGGACACTATCCGGTGTCAACAAACGGTTCAAAAACATTGTCAAACGGTTCGTAAAAGACAGTTGACCTAGAAACTAATACAGTTTGACCTAATTCATTCCCTAGAGGAGACAAAACTTACATTTTTTCTATTTTCATGAGTTCAATGCAGTGAAATTGCGCTTTTTCCGTGACTATAGAGCTTGAAGCGTATAGAAAGCAGTGCTCTGAAGCATGGGAGAATGCTTTATCGCCTGTTGAGGCGACTAATAACGCATGCTTCTGGTAGCCTTCGACCAATGTGTATCGGATGCTCCTCTTCCTCCTCCTCTTCCTCCTTCTTCTTCTTCTTCTTCTGCTTCTTCTTCATTTTCTTCTTCTTCTTCTTCTTCTTCTTCTTCTTCTTCTTCTTCTTCTTCTTCTTCTTCTTCTTCTTCTTCCTCTTCTTCTTCTTCTTCTTCTTCTCCTACCCTCGTTGGGGTGCCGGGGGTTTCAGTATAAATAGTATCCCCACTTTCTGGAAATTTAGTGCTTTAAATTCCCACTGTCGCTGTCTTCCTCATTTACTCTTTCCCATTCCTGCTCTGTCCTATCACTCTGCTATACTATCTTCTTCTTCGCTAGATCAATGACCTACCTTTTTTCTTGAAAACTCTTCCTGGACAAGACTCCTTGTTTGTGTATGAGGTCTGTTGGATCGGCTTGGGAGTGTTGGACAATCAATCAATCAATCTTCTTCTTCTTCTTCTTCTTCTTCTTCTTCTTCTTCTTCATTTTCTTCTTCTTCTTCTTCTTCTTCTTCTTCTTCTTCTTCTTCTTCTTCTTCTTCTTCTTCTTCTTTTCTCCTCGTCCTCCTGTCCCTTTTTTGAGGCTTATATGGTAATCTATGTAGAGGGCAAAACTTACGAAGTTTGGGTGAGGCGCATGAAATTTGTTTTAAAAATGGAATTATTTTTTTAATATGCTACAGACATCTAGGAAGATCTGTACATTGCTGTAGTTATTCTAGGGACTGAGTAATGACAAGCATCAAACACATGACACATGAGTTTAGGTCTGTCCACTGTTGATAGGTGTGAATTTTAACATTATTTGCAATATCACAAATTTACTTTTCTTATTTGTTGAAATCTTTAGCATTACCTGCATCATCACAAAACTACATGTACTATTATTTGTTGTACATTTTAACATTATCTGTATCATCACAAAACTACATGTACTATTATTTGTTGTACATTTTAACATTAGCTGTATCATCACAAAACTACATGTACTATTATTTGTTGTACATTTTAACATTATCTGCATCATCACAAAACTACTCTTATTTGTTGTACATTTTACATTATCTTCATCATACGGGAGATGAGGAAGGGAGGGAGTGGGGGGTCTTTAGCCAGATTGAATCCATTCATCCATTTAAGTTGTGACCATTTCTTATGGCAACAACTTGAATGGATTCAATCTGGCTAGTGTCAGAATCAGCCTTGACCTAAAAATTAACTTTACAATTAGTTCAGATTTTGCTTTGAATAAAGGCAACCAAAAATCCACTTTGATACCCATTTGATGCTTCTTTCCTCCCCTCCCCTCTTCCCCCTTTCTCTCCCCTCCCCCTCCCCTCCCCCCATTCCACCCCCGATCTCTCCTCCCCTCCCCCAGCGGGATACAACTTGTTCAGTATATGTTAGGTCAAGGAGTTATGGTGTAGCTATAGATTGAGATCAGCTTCCCTCATCTCCATTATTGCAAAATTACCTTAATTATTTTGTTGCGTTGTTTGTTTTTTCCAGCCAGATTTGACCCTTTCGAGGTTTTGCCTGAAGGCGTGATTGCTGGAATTTGCGTTGGGATCATCCTTGTTCTCTCCTTTATCATTGGCTCTGTCATCTACGTGCGCATGAGCAAAAACCCACCCAAGCGTCCATTCTGGACCGTGGAGCTTAAGGACGATCACGAAGGTGTCAACTTCAACTCTGTGCCCAACGACGATTTCCAGGTGAGAGATCATCATGGTGATCATGGCTGGAGCAAACTATTTTATGCATGCTGGATATGGGTATGGGGGGGGGGAGGAGGGGAGTGGGGGTGAATGGGGGGGGGGAGGGTGAATGGGGTAGTGCCTTGAGTGGCTCTTTGAAGTCAACATTTGTTTTAAAAAAAAAAAAGAACAACAGTGAGGTTAGGTTAATGCTATTTTGCATTAATTTTTTACTCAATCCAACGTGTTTTTGTTGTTTTTTTACAGATTGTGGACCCCAGAATGAACACCGAGGATCAAGGGTTTTACGAGAGCCAGGGTGGAGCAACGCAGTCTCAGGGCAAATACGCCCGTCTTCAAGAACAGGCATAAGATTTGACCATGTATGTAAATCGTTTGGTGTTCTTGTTTTATGTGAAATAGCTGGTATGACAGTTGCTGGTGTACTACAAACAAGCAGGATATTTAGTATGTTGGAGACTGCCTTGGGTTTCTGAAAGTCTAGTTACTTAAATCTGCAAAATATTGATTGTCTGTGGTTTGGATAATTTTGAATGTGTTCACATGGGTATGTTGAGAATGCAAGGTCTGCCTGAATTTTGAAAGTAGCACTTCTAATATTTTTAATTGTTCTTGAAAAATCTAAATCTTTGTCAGTTATTAGTTGTCTTTGTATTTCTAAACAATTTGGTTCTCTTTTGTCTTTTCTTTGTCTTCCTATTTCTAAACATTATTTTCTTTATTGTTTTTTCTTTGTCTTCCTATTTCTAAACTTTATTTTCTTTATTGTTTTTTCTTTGTCTTCCTATTTCTAAAGAATCTTTGTTTGTGAGCTTGTGTATTCTTTAAAATACCTTGAATATGTGTGGTTTGTTTTCATGAGACTGAATCTGCAAAAATCTAATTGCTTTAAACAATCTGGTTGAGAATTTTGGTCTTTTTTTTTTTTTTTTTTTCGTTTGTGAATAATCTTTTTTAATCTGTGAAATTCTGTATGTAATGTCTGGAAAGTAAAATCTGTTCTGGTTTTCCAAGTATCTTCAAAAGTGAAAATAATCTTTGAAAAGTGGTCTGTTATGTTTTGGGTTGTTCTAAAAAATGTATGGTTTTGCTCTCAGATCTGTAGATTAAAGCAATCTGCTCAGAGTTTTAAACTAAAGTCTTGTTGAGTTTGTAATTCTCCTGCGCGTTTAATAATGTTTGTTTTTTCCATAGTTGGAAAGAAAACACATCGTGGGAGAATTTTAAATTTCAAGACATGAGCTGTGTGAAAACAATTTTGTGTGTTAGATTGGGAGAATAAACACCATAGGATGTGTAGACATAGTGGCTTATGCTCTGCGCTTTGACCTGATTTACTTAGGAAAAAGCACCACATAAATACGCCTTATTATTATTATTATTATTATTATTATTATTATTATTATTATTATTATTATTATTGTATTTGCCTGCAATGTATATAGATGTGTATCCACAATTTATTTCCTATATACAGAAGGTGTGAAAATAAAACCCATGAATCTGATGCATTGTAGGTTGTAAACTGTATAGAAAAACCTGTCGAATTGTGTGTACATTTTGACTGCATTATGTTTGCGCTGAGATTGGTAGTATCTTTTATTAAATATGCACTGATTACAGGTCTACAATTGCTAGGAAAATTTGCTTTAAGTTCATATAGGCATACATTTAATTATATTAAGTGTAGCAGCTTTATTTTTTGGTTTTTGTTGATTAAATTAGTAGTAACCCTTTTGCAATATAATGCCTTGTGTTCAACAGTAATATCCTTTGTAAATGATAAATGTCACACCATTTCATTTTATGTCAACTTGTTAAAATGCATTGACTGTAAAGGCTATTTAAAGACTATAATCCCGATGGTCAACGTGTGATCATATTATTTTCCCCTTTACCAACAACTGGCCCGCTGGTGTCAGTATAAATCGGTCCAGTAGTCACCTATATGCGAAAGTGTCGTGTGACTATAATCTACATACAAACAAACAAACAATAGAATAGAAAAGTCCCCTATACGCACCTGTGTCCGGGGACGGTAATCTACCCACGCAACGCACGTAGAATAGAAGCAAATCATCTTCATCAGTTGAAAGTGATGGATAGATGATTGAAACAGAAGAATTTTGTGTCTCTCCTGTACAGTTTTGTAAAATGTGACTTGGGCAATTTCCCCCTGTCAGTGTACAGTCTATTTACAAATAAGTGTTTTTTTAACTGGAGTTGCCCCATTTCCCATTGAATCAGACATTCCGCATAACAGAAAATCCGGTCAAAGCATTATCCTTTGCTGATCGAGACAAAGCATTATTAATCCTTAGTTGTTGTTTATTTAGCTCCTGTTGATAAATGCATGCACTGTTTAGTGCTGATGGCAAGTTTATGCAACTTTGCTTCATTTGTATGGTCGCAGTGTCAGGATTGCTTTGCTTGATGTACTGCCCTCGTGTTACGGTGAATTTTGTTACCCCTGTAAATGAGCCAGTAGATGTTCAGAATAAAAACATTTCTTAACCTCTGAAAATGATCCAGTACATGTTCAGAATAAAAACATTTTTTAGGTTTGTTCTTTTTTAGTTGTTAAAAAAAAAAGATTTGGTGTGTTTTATTTTGCTTAGCCTTAACTTTTTGAGTGGTTTCAGTTGTAATATTCACAATATTCTAACTGAGCTGGGCTGAACTCTTGAGAAAACTGCCTTTCATGTATAACAGTTTATCCAGAACTTTGCAATATACTAAATTGTGACCTGCATGTATGTCACTGTGTTGTGTACTTTACAGACAATAATCATGGTATGCATAGGATCCTACTTCAGCTGAAACATGCACAGAAGACTATCATTGGATTTTGTTGTTTTGTTTGTTTTAATTAGAGCGGAGTTCAGACTGTCATAGAAATTTATTTGTATGCACTATGTTTCTTTGCTATGGTAATCAAACATGGATCATCTGTAATGTTCTTTATCAAATCAAATCATATCATTGCATAGACTAAGCTCACTATACATGTACAAGTGATACCAAGTTATACAACATTTGCAATTGCAGTCTTTTCTACTGCAGTTCCTAATGTGGAAACTATAGAAATCAATGGTAAGGAATAAGCTGTTTATTTTATTGTTGTGTGAGGTAGCAGTGTACAGTGTAAGTATATTGCCATGTCTCATTTTCTTTTATGCCAGGCTTGCTTTCTTTTTGTTGATTAGATAATGATGAAGACGAGGATGATTTAGAAATCGATAGCCTTTTAATTGATGATAAAGATGATCATGATGCTTTCAGTTTAGCGTTGATACTATTGATGATGAATATCATTATTTGATCTAGTAGTAATTATGACTATTAGTGTTGACATCAGCATGAAGCTTTTCATTATTTTTGTTGGTTGAGCGTCTTTTTGATGATTTGAATTAAAGTTAACTGTTGCGGACAATTGTATTATTATTAATTCTGTTTGAAATTTGTTTTAATGATATAGACTAGTCAGTTGTTGCATTTGCAGTCATTTTAAAAAAAAAAAGCCTTGTTCTTAATCTTTTATTCGCTTAAATATTTTGTATTGTTACAAATTTTTTTAATAATGATTCACAGAGTGCTTTACAAAAATAAATTTTCTAAATTAGTTGATAGCTTAAAGGAAACGAATTACAAATAATTGTAAAATGCTTTGATATATAGTATTTTATAATTTTGTTTTATATCTATCGATTTATTGAGACAATTTTCCTTTGTAAAGCGTTTTGTGTGTTGGAAGGCGCTTTAAAAATGTCCATTATTGTTATATAATTAGTTAAGATGTTTGTAGTTTAATATAATTTGATGTATCTAAAATGTTGTATTTTGGTTTTTTGATATCTTTCTCCTTCTTCTTCTTTTCTCACCATACATGACATTCAGTGAAATACCTATGTCTTTCTATTGTAATGTTTCAAATGTTATTTGCTTTTGAAAATTTAATTTTAATTGGCCATAATTTGCTGGTTGTAAATTTGATTTCACAACATTTATGACTTTTGTAGTTATTGTTTGCATGCTGGGATTTAATTTGATGAGCGTCTCCATGTTATGTTTTACAGGAGGTTTGTGTGGATGGTGGAAAGCTCGAGTGGGGATGGGACAAACTGCTTGACATTGAACTTTAAATTTTTTGTTTTCTTGTTTAATAATTTCAGTTTTCAATCTTTAGTTCCTTATGAAAATACATGTTTGCTTAAGGGTTTGCTTCAGTGTTCAGTACTGATCCAATTTTAATTTCCAGTTTCTCATTAATTTTGTGGCAGATTCAAATCACTCATTCAGATTTTTTTAAATAAAATTATTAAATGTTGGAGTATTGTTGACAGGGCAATGTTGATCAAATTAATAGTTTTCCATTTGTGTCATAAAGGGTTAACTATTACCTACATTTTTTTTGTATATAGAATGACATCATTATATAATTTATTATTATTATTATTATTATTATTATTATTATTATTATTATTATTATTTCTTTGTGATGGTCTTTGCCATATCTCCTTTGCATAATCATAAACAAATACTGGATTGTTGCAATTTTTACTCATTAGAAAATGTGAGATCTATGTCCATATTGCAATAACACTGGGCGTTATCAAGCAATATGTTTTCAACAGTATGTTGTTTTGTTTAATCACTGTAAATACCTGTACCTTTATATATTGTGCTTAATGATTATGTTAATTAATGATTGTAAACACATTATGCTGTAAATAAGGGCATCATCAATTCAATTTTTGGGTTTTCTTCATTATTTTTTGTTGAATTTACATTTTTTCTCGAATCTTATATCTGAGACTAGATGAGATCTTTTCAACAGCTCTTGAGACTTGAGAGAGGGAGAAATTCTCATCTAGTCTATGCCTTGTGGTATGCCCCCATTTTGTCTAAAATTCTGACTTTTTCTGTGTTCAAAAACTGAATTGATATGAGCATATTCTACTCCAGGGAGGAGGGGCGAGGATGGCCTTTACCGCATACTTCTGTAAAAAAAAAAAAAAAAAAAACATTCATATTTATCCCCCTATTTAAAGAAAAAAAGAAGCATTCTACATCATCATATCTCTGTCTGGAAAAAAATATGTATATTTCACTATTAATTACAAATGGGAGAGGGCAGTGTTATTTCTGGGCAGAAATATGTTTCTTTCCACTCTCTTCATTCTTTCATTCTTTGCACCAACATTTATTGAGTTTTCCTGCCTATGAAATGTAGTCTTGTCTAGATTGTCATCATCCACCTTCTTCATTCTTCTTTGTCTATGCTAACGTTTTTTTTATTATCATCTTCCACCTTCTTAATTCTTCTTTGTATATGTTAACTTTTTTTCCTCTGTATTTTAATTTTTTTTTTAATCTACATCATGTATTCATTTTATGTTAAATATTTCTTCTCATTGTTGTTGAAGTACAGTGTATGTACATCAGACAAGAAAAAAGTTTTTAATTGCCAATGTTTGTGTAATATATAAATATTTTTGAAAAGCTTGTTGTCTTTCTTGTGCATCAATAATAAACCCCAAACAAAACATATCGTAACACTAGTGTTGTTTCCTTGGTTCATCAAGACCCGTTGCCTGTCATTAAATTATTGGCCGATTGGTCGAGATAATTAATGGACGAAAGAAAAAAAGAAGCCATGTTAACTTATACTGGCTAAGGGACCGATGGTTGTTATAAATATTTTCCTTTTGATTTATTATTCCTTTTTTTGTGTTGTGAACTATTAGGCTGATCGATCAAGGGAGAGAACAGATATTCTAGCGGTTCATTGTAACTAAAAATTGCCATGCTTGTTTTTCTTAATATATAACTTTTCAATGTTGTTATAAATATTTTTTTTTTTTGGGGGGGGGGGGGTTCATTTCCGTTACCTCTTTAAAAAATATTGGCAGTTTAGATTTAAATTATCAAGAAAGAAAATCAAAAGACTAGTATGTTAGTCCTGGTTTAGGCAATTGTTCAAGGGAGAAAACCCAAGATAATTGCTATAGCTTGTCACTGTAACTACTTCAAACTGCAATGAATGTTTTCTTGAATAATATGGGTTTTATTAATAATTTCATATGTCACATCATTCCTCCTCCCCCTCCCCTCCCCCGTCCCCATGGCGCCTGATATGTATTGGCCGATTGATCAAGGTGCAACAAGAAGACATTTTATTCTTTTCATGATTGAAATGAACTGATCAAGGGAGAAAATTACAAGAAATGATCTAACGAAATCGACTGCTATGTTTGTTGCTGATTTTAACTTTGCCTTGACAGTTTTTTTGTTATATTTTGTTGCTTTCCTTTTTTTTGTGCGATCCTATTACTCAGATCAAGGATGTAAAATGTTCTTATTTATTTTGGTGGTTGTTTTGTTTATTACACCCTTAGTTATTTATTTTTTAAAAATGTGTATATTTGTCATTCTGTGTCAATTTTGCTTTTGGTTTGCCAGCATCGGTTTTTTTTTGGTTAAATTGTTGTTGTTGTTGTTGCATTTTGTGTTGTGTGATTTTGATTTGCAAAGATCTGAAATAAACTTTATTTCTTTCAATTTACAATTTGGTATCACAGCGATTATTGCTTTTGTTCCCTTTTGGTCTTCTTGGCAAGTGTTTTTTACATGTATGCAAAAGATTGCTTTACAGATATGTAAAATTATATTTTAAAGATATATATAATTTTCCTTCTTTTTTTCTTTCTTTTCCGTGTTTTGTGTTTCTGTGTTTGTTTGTTGTTTACTTCTTCTTCATCATTTTTGTATTTCCACGCTTATCCGGAAATATTTTTAGACAGTCAGGGGGATTCAGAACTAGCCAAATGTCGGTCTGTCTGTCCATTGGTCCAGAAGTGCCAACCAGTACGGATTGACCGTATTTAATTCAGGCGAAGTGAATTAAATACGGAAATACGGTAGCTTTTATAAAAATATGGAGGAAAAGTTGCCGATCGTTTATCTTTGGCAGCGGTGCTTCTGTACCGGTTTCTGGTCTCATAATAGTACTCCTGCACTCACTGAACGTCGCTGTGTTCAACAAGCTGATTTTTTATGGTGATTTTAGAGTAAAACAAGTGTGGTGTTCAACAAGCTGATTTTTATCGTGATTTTAGAGGATTGAAAATAGCCTTCTGTTTCAGAGGGAAGCCTGTCGTTACTTTGTAGTGTCATAGGCTAGGTTTTGCGAGAAAAAAAAATACTGACAAGTGTTAAAAAATACTGACAAACGGGTCCGGAAATACTGACAAGAAGATTAGGGGGGTTGGCACCTCTGTTGGTCTGTTTATCGTTCTGTTGGAAGCCATATATCAAGAACCGCTGAACGGATTTTTACCAAACATCATTAACAAGACTAGAGGCCTGCCTACCGTGTCATCATATTTGCTCTGCCAGAAAGGTCAAGGTCACTGGAGACATTTTATTACTAAACACGTTTTGCTCAATATCTCAAAAACAACTAAAGCGATTTTGTGGAGATTTGGTATGCAGGTACTTCAAATCAAGAGCCATACTTTAGTAAAAGCCTGGCTATCAGTACCTTGGTCAGTCAATTGGCCTGTCGCTCCAAATTTAACTTTTTTTGTTCAAAACAAAATTTTGCCTTATTTCAAGAATAACTGAACCAAAAGTTAATCATTATTTTTTGCTTTGTGGATACTTATCTACTGCTAAGCATGTAATTTTATTCACATTTGTCATTTTTTAAAGGTCATGGTAATTGAGCTTCACAATTTTTTTAACCTGTTTTGAATTGTATCTCAAAATAGGGTGATCACACTTTGAAAATTTTTGTTCTTACAGATGGTTGAGATAGTGGCCTATCATTCCACGTTTTCCTTTTGCTTGGTTATGGTAAAGTTGTTTCACAACACCACTAAGAGTTTTCCTTTTGCTTGGTTATGATAAAGTTGTTTCACAACACCACTAAGAGTTGTCCTTTTGCTTGGTTATGGTAAAGTTGTTTCACAACACCACTAAGAGTTTTCCTTTTGCTTGGTTATGGTAAAGTTGTTTCACAACACCACTAAGAGTTGTCCTTTTGCTTGGTTATGGTAAAGTTGTTTCACAACACCACTAAGAGTTGTCCTTTTGCTTTGTTATGGTAAAGTTGTTTCACAACACCACTAAGAGTTGTCCTTTTGCTTGGTTATGGTAAAGTTGTTTCACAACACCACTAAGAGTTGTCCTTTTGCTTGGTTATGGTAAAGTTGTTTCACAACACCACTAAGAGTTTAACTTTTGCTTGGTTATGGTAAAGTTGTTTCACAACACCACTAAGAGTTTAACTTTTGCTTGGTTATGGTAAAGTTGTTTCACAACACCACTAAGAGTTTAACTTTTGCTTGGTTATGGTAAAGTTGTTTCACAACACCACTAAGAGTTTAACTTTTGCTTGGTTATGGTAAAGTTGTTTCACAACACCACTAAGAGTTTAACTTTTGCTTGGTTATGGTAAAGTTGTTTCACAACACCACTAAGAGTTTAACTTTTGCTTGGTTATGGTAAAGTTGTTTCACCACACCACTAAGAGTTTAACTTTTGCTTGGTTATGGTAAAGTTGTTTCACAACACCACTAAGAGTTGTCCTTTTGCTTGGTTATGGTAAAGTTGTTTCACAACACCACTAAGAGTTTAACTTTTGCTTGGTTATGGTAAAGTTGTTTCACAACACCACTAAGAGTTTAACTTTTGCTTGGTTATGGTAAAGTTGTTTCACAACACCACTAAGAGTTTAACTTTTGCTTGGTTATGGTAAAGTTGTTTCACAACACCACTAAGAGTTTAACTTTTGCTTGGTTATGGTAAAGTTGTTTCACAACACCACTAAGAGTTTAACTTTTGCTTGGTTATGGTAAAGTTGTTTCACAACACCACTAAGAGTTTAACTTTTGCTTGGTTATGGTAAAGTTGTTTCACAACACCACTAAGAGTTTAACTTTTGCTTGGTTATGGTAAAGTTGTTTCACAACACCACTAAGAGTTTAACTTTTGCTTGGTTATGGAAAAGTTGTTTCACAACACCACTAAGAGTTTAAATTTTGCTTGGTTATGGTAAAGTTGTTTCACAACACCACTAAGAGTTTAACTTTTGCTTCGTTATGGTAAAGTTGTTTCACAACACCACTAAGAGTTTTCCTTTTGCTTCGTTATGGTAAAGTTGTTTCACAACACCACTAAGAGTTTAACTTTTGCTTGGTTATGGTAAAGTTGTTACACAACACCACTAAGAGTTTTCCTTTTGCTTGGTTATGGTAAAGTTGTTTCACAACACCACTAAGAGTTTAACTTTTGCTTGGTTATGGTAAAGTTGTTTCACAACACCACTAAGAGTTTAACTTTTGCTTGGTTATGGTAAAGTTGTTTCACAACACCACTAAGAGTTTAACTTTTGCTTGGTTATGGTAAAGTTGTTTCACAACACCACTAAGAGTTTAACTTTTGCTTGGTTATGGTAAAGTTGTTTCACAACACCACTAAGAGTTTAACTTTTGCTTGGTTATGGTAAAGTTGTTTCACAACACCACTAAGAGTTTAACTTTTGCTTCGTTATGGTAAAGTTGTTTCACAACACCACTAAGAGTTTTCCTTTTGCTTGGTTATGGTAAAGTTGTTTCACAACACCACTAAGAGTTTAACTTTTGCTTCGTTATGGTAAAGTTGTTTCACAACACCACTAAGAAAACACTTTTGAAGATGTTTATTTTTTGGCTTTGTGTGTCTGGGAACACATTTGAATTGCTTGCCATCTTGTCTTTGAGCTTTTTTCAATCTGTAATTCGGTTGTGAAAATTTTCCTTTGTTTATTTTCATTCCCAGCAATGATCTAAATAAGTGCTTGAGTGCCCGAGTTGGCGCCTCGGGCGGATTGAGTTAGATTCTGTATCGGCCAAGCGCCTTGAGTCGCCAAGTACGGCGAAATATGTGTGCTATACAAATCCTCAATAATAAATCAAAAAGATGATAATTAATAATTAAACCTAGTACCTGGTTGACCAGTGATCCATAACTTCATTATAAATGAATGTATGGTAGTTCAAATACTTGTTTCCCGTCAGTGGCTAATTATTTATTTAGTGTTTAATTTGTGGAATATACCTTGCCAATTACTGTAGGAAAAGCTTTATGCCGTGCACACAATTCCTGAATATAATTTAAAGTATTTTGCACGTAATACACTTTATATATATATATATATATATATATATATATATATATATATATATATATATATATATATATATATATATATATATATATATATATATATATATACTATTTAGGTTAAATAATTTTAAAGAATTACTTTAATTCTTTAAAATTATGTAACCTAAGGAGTCAGGGTGAAGGCTTTAATTTGAAAGGAAAAAAATGGTTGTGTGGTGATTGTAACTCCTTTGGCGATTTTTATTCCTTTATTTTATTTAATTTATTTTCATTTAGTTCTTTATCTATTTATTTTTTACTTATTTCTCCATTTATTTATCAGGGTTTGTAATTTTTCACGGTTCAGCGGATTTCCGCTATTGTAAAAAATATTTCCACTGAGAACAGTATGGTTTTCCGGGGAACAAAAAAGTTTCACAACAAATTTTCTCCAATAAAAAGGTGTTTTGTGTGTCCTCAAGTCAAACTGAAACACATGTGCGGGTCTGAATCGTAGCCGGTAAAATGGATGCGACACACTGTGGCGAGGCAGTTGATGATAAAGGCGGGGAAGACACATGGAGGTGGGAAGGGATAGAAAAAGAAGAGGGTGATGAACGACTAGGAAAACATTTGAGGAAGATTTCAAGAAATGGAACAGCCTTTTGTACATTGTGCCAGTCGAAAATCAAATACATGCAATGGAGAACTTGATGTCTGAGGCTAAAAAAAGCTAAGCAGTCTCATGCAACTGTGAGGTAATTGTGCAGCACTCAACCTTCAGTCAGTGTTGCTGATGCATAATCTGTGAAGTCAGTGCAGTGCATCTTTCAACCTTCAGTCGGTATTAAAAAAAGGTAAAGGTAGTCCCATAGCCTTGTGGCCGTAGGGGAGCGTGATGTTGGAGATCACACTTATCTTGGGCCAGCGTAATGAGGGTGATGCCCAACTCTCTCCCTCGCTGCTTTACCTTCCCCACCCTCAAGAGAGTAGGTACTCAATCACAGTTGAGTCAACTGGGGGCGTTGTTGTTTGTCGCTTCACACCTTAGCGGTCACCCATCCAAGTGCTAACCGCACCGGACGGTGCTTCACTTTCGACACAGTAGCGAGTGCTCCAACCACTGCACTATCCGACACCATCCGACAGTCGGTATTGCTGATACACAATCTGTGAATAATAATAATAATAATAATAATAACGGATTTTTATATAGCGGCTACTCCAGCCTATGACCAGACTCACCACGCTTTACATAGTCATTACATATAAATACATGCACTCGATCAAACATCGCTTTTGCCAAAAGATGGAACAGTAAAGGTAAGAACTATTTACAACTATGTACACAAATGACAAAAAAGACAGAAATAGACTATTTACAACTATGTACATAAATGACAAAAAAGACAGAAATAGAATAGCAAAAACCTATTCACAGCTATTTATATGCCCGGTTAGACCCAGGTAGAAAAACAGTATAAATATTTACAGCCGTGTATACACTTACGGATCAGACAGAGACAAAAGAGGAGAGAATGGCAGCGGGATACAAATCAGTCTGAATAATGCAGTTTGAAGAGGTGGGTTTTGAGGGCCTTTTTGAATGCCTGTGTTGATTGTATGTTGCGGATGTGGGAGGGAAGGGAATTCCACTGCTTGGGTGCGGAGTAAGCGAATGCACGTTGGCCATATGTCTTAGTGCGGGTGATGGGAACCTTGAGTGTGCGAGTGTCAGCAGAAGATAATAATAATAATAATAATAATAATAATAATTTATTTTGTATAGCGCAATTCAAACATAAAATGCTTCACAAAGCGCTTGATCACACGCAGCCACACACAGATACACACGCATAATAAATCTATTCTGCATTTAAAAACAAGACAACATGTAAACCTAGTAAAGGTAACAAACCAACAAATAAAAGTATAAAATCAGTCAATCAATCAATAAACTTATATAAAATAAATGAATAATTTCACAGAAAAAATTTAAGAGAGGGACGTTAATACCAAAAGAGGCAGATCAACAATGCCTCATCTAAGATGTAAAGTGTAAATGGTGGTGAAATACAGCAGTTTTAAAAGTAGAATAATCGTTGAATAACTAAACATCGTTACAACATATGACAGGCCAGATGAAGAGAATAAAAGCTTGTGTAATGGCATTAACCTGGTTTAAAAAGAAAACATATTTGTGATTCACATAATAATAGTAACAACACCAATAATAATAATAATAATAATAATAATAATAATAATAATAATAATAATAATAATAGCAGTTTCTAATTTTATTTACAGTGAAAACAAGTTAAGAGGGATCAAATGTCATTTAAAAAAGCAAAACAATTTTAAGACAAGTACACGCATACGCACATGCATCCACGTACACACGCATTCACCCACACATTCACACACACACACATTCACACACATATTCACACACACACACACATTCACACACATATTCACACACACACACACACACACAAACCCCTACACACACACATACACAAACCCCTACACACACACATTTCAGGTATCAGCGCAACAGGGTGTCCGCAAGGGAGGATGTTCTACAGGTGTAAGAGGAAGAGATAGGTTTTCATTTGGGCTTTGAAAGAGTCAAGAGATGGAGATTGGCGAAGGCTGCATGGGAGTTTGTTCCACAGGGTAGGAGCATAGACGGAAAAAGCTCTTTTGCCAAATGTTCCAAGAGAGTAGCGAGGAACTGTCAGAAGAGAAGCGTCTTGAGAGCGAAGAGTGCGGGTTGGCTTGTAAGGGTTGAGAAGTTCAGAGAGGTAGACAGGAAAATGTTGGTCATGAAGAGACTGATAGCAAATAGAGGCAACTTTGTAGTCAACTCTGGCTTTCACTGGCAGACAGTGAAGAGCAGTCAGAGCGGAAGTGGCGCTAGCGCGTCGGGATTGTTGGAGCACCAGCCGAGCGGCATGGTTCTGAATGCGCTGAAGTTTTTGAAGTTTGTTGTTAGGAAGACCAGCCAAGAGAGAGTTGCAATAGTCAAGCTTAGAAAGGATGAAGGAGACAGCAAGCTTGTTGGCAGAATCAACAGAAAGATATTGGCGGATTTTGCTGATACGACGAAGATGGAAAGATCTTAAAGTTTGTGAAGGGGAGTAGACAGACAGTAGATCAGCAATGTAGGAAGGACAAGAATCTGTGAAGAAGTTGTGACAGAGAACAGAGAGTTTGTACTCTACGCGTGCATGCACAGGAAGCCAGTGAAGGGAATGTAATAGAGGTGTGATGTGATCGCGTTTCTTAGCTCGAAATACTAGTCTAGCTGCTGAGTTCTGAACTTTTTGTAGTTTGTCAATGATGTGTTTTGGGGAGCCAGCGAGGAGAGAGTTGCAATAGTCAAGATGAGAAAGGACGAGAGCGCAGACTAGGGTTTTGGTGGCAGTGACTGTAAGATAGTGGCGAAAGGAGCTGATTTGGCGAATGGCCGTGTATGCAGAGCGACAGACGTTGGAGATGTGGTTATTGAGGGACAGGTCATCGGAGAGAATGTAGCCGAGATTTCTTGCTGAGGATGAGAACTGTTTGTTGTCCCTACTGTAAGCGATGTTGGGAGAGGCGAGAGTGAGGAGGAGGTGTTGTGCTTGTGAATGAGGAGGGCTTTGGTTTTATCGTCATTAAGCTTAAGTTTGTTGAGTGTCATCCATGACTTAATGTCTGTGATGCAGTTCTCCAAAGTCTAAACAGTGGAACTAATGAGAGAGGGGGCAGTGGATTTATAAAGTTGTGTGTCATCTGCAAATGACTGACTCTCAACAGCTTGCTTTCCGAGCAGGAGAAGCAGTGGCTTGGTGTACAGAGTGAATAACACCGGCCCTAAGACGGAACCCTGAGGCACGCCGCACACCAAGTCTGCTGTGCTGGAGAAACAGCCATAGACGGTTGTGACTGCTTGTGATCTGTCAGAAAGATATGAGTGGAACCAAGCCAGGACCGAGCCAGAGATTCCAAAGTAGTGTTGAAGAGTGTTAAAGAGAATGTGATGGTCGACTGTGTCAAATGCGGCTAAGAGGTCTAATAAGGTGAGAACGGAGACGTTACCATTATCTAAGGCAAGCAACAGATCATTGGTTACCTTTAGGAGGGCTGTCTCAGTGCTGTGGAAGGGTCGGTAGGCAGACTGGTTGGGGCAAAGTAAAGCGTTATCATATAGGTAGGCAAACGGTTGTTTGAAAACAATTTTTTCTATGACTTTGGACAGGAAGGAGAGGTTTGAAACAGGTCTATAGTTCTTTAGATTATTTTTGTCTAAACTTGGCTTTTTAAGGAGGGGTTTGATGACAGCCGCTTTGAGCACAGACGGAACAACACCAGAGGACAGACTCTCGTTGATAATGTGGGTAATGGTCGGGAGTAGAGGGTCAAGATTCTCTATCAACATGGGGGTAGGAATGGGGTCGAGAGAGCAAGATGTTTTTTTTTTAGCTTAAGATGACTTTCTGACTTCTTGCTCTGTTATTGGTTGAAAAACTTCCATCTTTGCGGTGGTGAGGGAAGGTGAGAATGGGTTAATGAGTGGGATCTCGTGGCTATCAAGAGCGGCCCTTATGTCAGCCACTTTCTGTGTGAAATAATTACAAAATACATTCCCCTGCACTCTCTACCAGCGCCTAGAGGGGGGGGAGGGGGCATTCCCCTGCACTCTCTACCAGCGCCTAGAGGGGGGGAGGGGGCATTCCCCTGCACTCTCTACCAGCTCGTAGGCGGCCACTGGACCCTGGCCAATTTCCTCTTTTTTGACTCCAGACCATTACAAGCCCTGATTTAATTATTTAAATATAATATTTGATATATTTTACACAAATGGCCATTAAATGCTCCTAGCTGTTGATTATTCTAGTCTGCTTGAGTATCCAAATTTGCTCTCAAATACAGCATGCCATACTCTGAATTTCCACAATATGTGGTAAATATGATAAATTATTAAAGATTTACCCTTTGTTTAGATAATAATAATAATAATAATAATAATAATAATAATAATAATAATAATAATAATAATAATAATAATAATAATAATAATAATAATAATAATAATAATACATTTTAAAATACAAAAAATTGATTGTCATACTGCCAAGAAAAAGAAGTATTTACTAACTTCTAGCACAAATCCCATTTGCCTTTGTACACTGTACAGTCTGCTACTAGTTTTGACCATTTAGTATAGCTGAGCCTCATCAGCCATCCCAGCAAGGTCCTCCTGAAAATAATACTCAACAGAGTGGGGAGTGGCCTATACCATTGACCCAGTCGCTTGTCATTGTGATGATATTCTGGGGAAGATACGTTTATCTTACTAGTGGGTAAGACTTATTGATAGAGGGCGTTAGGCTACCACTATCGATCGTTCTTTTACCAGAATTCCAGAGCGATGTGAGAGACGGATCACGGTGCTCGGTCACATAAAATTTATATTTGTTCTCGGGCTTTTTAGTATCATTTGGCTCAGTTTGAGAAACGCTGATTACTAATCAAAAGACTAGATTATTATGTCTCAAGGGAAGAAAACTAATAGCTACACAACAATACAAATAGAATGACACCAGTCGTATGTATGTAATTTCTCGTTTTATATATTCAACACAACTTTTACATGTACTTCATTAAACAGGTAAATTAATAATTCTAAGAGTTCGATGTGCTGGGAAAGTTTGTCAGCAGGTCTTCTTCATCCTATGCTACGCAAGTCTACGATTTGAATGTTCGTAGTTTAATAAATGATCTAGTGGTCGTCTAGGTTTTCTCGAGGGTAGAACTCAGTTTGCATTCGTGGGTGACTTATCTACTGCGCGTCGGCGAGTGATGGAGTCCTTCTGAGAAGTCTTGCCTCTCAGGTTGAGCAAGTGAGTCGTGTAGCTGCGAGGTTCGGATGTGGAGAGGTAGAATCTTGGTTGTTCTCCTTCTGTACCACAGGAGCAAGCATCATGCGTTTGTCTCCACAAACCTTCCCAGAGCTGACCTGTAAAAGTCGGAGCTCTGGCTACAATATTCTCGTTAGATATGAGTGTGCGGTCTCCTCTGCAAAGTGTCCATAGCATCAGACACCTGCAGGGTTTCCCATATGCACAATTCCATCCGAATCTTAAGGCTAAGATACATCAATCCACATGCACAATGTGTCAGAAACAATTATCTGTTTCTGTAGCTATATATATCATGAACATATTATTAATACATGGCAATCAATATAAAATAAACATACACATATCAAAACTACTAGTGTTATCTTACTTCTAGACTCTGGGATTCGTGACCGTCTTGTAGTCTCTAGCACTCTCTCGATGAGGTGGAGATAGGCGGACACTGCAGTTTGTTCCTTGGTTTGACCCTCGCAGCTTCGCAGTTCGTATTCGACTGACTAGCTAAGGTTGGGCCACCAAGGACATGCAGGGGTTCCCTAGTCTTCTGACCAATCGTTTAACTCTCGTTTTAGTTAATCTCGGATATACGGGATTATTCGTTTTCATTTGAATATTTCCTTCACCTGCCCTATTTATCAGACACGTATAATTATCCTTGAATTGGAGTGTCAGAGGTAGAATGTAGGATAGATTCAATAGAGATATGGGTCTCGGGAGCTACTTAGTGCTGTAGGAGACCCTGGTCAGTTTTGGTTAAAGTAAGCTAATTAACGGGGACAACGTTCTGGTCAGTTTGGCAAGTAAGCTAGTTAAAATTCTTGGTTTAGTCAGGTCTGTCTGCGTGACTGTCTGGAGAAAGTTAATTTAACATGTGTGGGCTTTTCTTTAGGTAACTGGTGAATTAACGTCAAGTTTTATTCGATGATATCTATTTTGCGCTAAGCTAATTTACTACATTTTGTCGACATTATTTCTGCTGTTACAGTCATCACTCTTACCAAAAAGGGTAATTTTCAGGAGTGTGAAAATTACCGCACCATCAGCCATCCCAGCAAGGTCCTCCTGAAAATAATACTCAACAGGTTCAAACCCCAAGCTGAACAAGCAGGATTCAGACAGGGCGAAGTACCACTGAACAGATTTTCAACCTCGGAATAATCTGTGAGAAATACCTACAGCACCAACAACATCTTTATCATGTGTTTGTAGGCTTCAAGAAAGCGTTTGAGCGAGTCTGGCATGCAGCTCTGTGGGCAACCATGAGAGTGTACAACATTAGCCCTAACATTATTGAAGTCATCAAAAGCCTGTATGACAAAGCTACCAGTGCAATCCTCCACAACAGCGCCATCGGGAACTGGTTCAGAACAACAATCGGCGTGCGCCAAAAGTGCCTACTCTCTCAAACCCTCTTCAACATTTTTCTAGAGTGCATCATATCAGATGCCCTTGCACAATAACAATATAGGGTAGAGCATTCTCCAACCTCCGTTTTGCGGATGACATTGATGGTTTGACTGGAGAGGAACAATTTGACTGGAGAGGAACAAGAACTTGAACAGCTGGTACAGAGGCTTGACACCACCTCCAGAGCCTTCGGAATGGAAATGTGCAGAGAAGACCAAAGTGATGACCAACAACACCAATGGCATCAACACGGACATGGAAGTCCAAGGCCAATCCCTCAACATAGTGCATAGCTTCAAATATTTAGGAGCCATTGTATCAGACAGTGGGTCCCAACAGGAAGTCCTCTCCAGGATCGCACAAACAACTGCTGCCCTGACAAGGTGAAAGCCCATTTGGAAAGACAGGACCATCAGTCTACATTTCAAGGTAAGGTTACTGCGCTCCCTTGCCATCTCCATCTTTCTATACACTTGCGAAACATGATGGACCGTCACAGCAGACCTACAACGAAGAATACAAAGCATGGAGATGAGGTGCTACAGAAGACTTCTGGGCATTTTTTATACCTCGCACATCACCAACGATGAAATCCGACAGACCATCACACAAGCCATTGGACAACACGATGGCATTCTCATAGTGTTGAATAAACGAAAACTCCGATGGTATGGCCACGTCACCAGAGCAAAAGACCATCCTGCAAGGCACGTTGCAAGGAGGCAGAAGAAGAGGGAGACAGAAAAGAGGTGGGAGGACGACATTCGAGAATGGGCATGCTTGACACTGAGCGAAGCCATGAGGGTTGCTGAGGACAGAGAAAGATGGCGTACGCTGGTTAAACGATCATCTGTGGTGCCCCAATGACTTTCGGCTTAGGATAGGTATAGCTGAGACTCAGCGAGAACTTCTCACAAGTGAGAGGCCAACATAAGACTCAGCGAGTACTTCTCACAAGTGAGAGGCCAACATAAGACTCAGCGAGAACTTCTCACAAGTGAGAGGCCAACATAAGACTCAGCGAGTACTTCTCACAAGTGAGAGGCCAACATAAGACTCAGCGAGAACTTCTCACAAGTGAGAGGCCAACATAAGACTCAGCGAGAACTTCTCACAAGTGAGAGGCCAACATAAGACTCAGCGAGAACTTCTCACAAGTGAGAGGCCAACATAAGACTCAGCGAGTACTTCTCACAAGTGAGAGGCCAACATAAGACTCAGCGAGAACTTCTCACAAGTGGGTGTGGCCTCGTGGCGCAGTGGATAAGTCGCCGGTTTCCTATGCCGAAGGTCGCGGGTTCGATTCCCGCAAGGGGCGAACGTATGTGACTTAGGTACGAGACTATTGAGGTCACCGAGGGTTTTCTCCGGGCACTCCGGTTTCCTCCCTCCCTTCAATAATGGTACAGGACGCAGTCAATATAAAAATTTCAAAAATAAAAATTCGATTTTCTTTCCGTCTTCTAATAGCGATCTCCCTGCCTTTACACCACCTGTTTGAGTGATGGATGTGTGTTTCGTATGTGTGAGGGTGGATGAGACAGGTGAGCGTGTATGTTGGTATAGGTCGCCGCGCTTTGAGCCTGAATGATTTGGGGTAAGGCGCGTATAGCATCCTGTATTATTATTATTATTATTACAAGTGAGAGGCCAACATAAGACTCCGCGAGTACCTCTCACAAGTGAGAGGCCAACATAAGACTCAGCGAGTACCTCTCACAAGTGAGAGGCCAACATAAGACTCAGCGAGTACCTCTCACAAGTGAGAGGCCAACATAAGACTCCGCAAGTCTCAGCTATGCAGTGCAGAGGGAGCTTGGCCTTGTTATCATCATGAAAGCGCTCATGCTCAAACATGGCCTTGTTATCATCATAAAAGCGCTCATGCTCATACACGGCCTTGTTATTATCATAAAAGCGCTCATGCTCATACACGGCCTTGTTATCATCATGAAAGCGCTCATGCTCATACATGGCCTTGTTATCATCATGAAAGCGCTCATGCTCATACATGGCCTTGTTATCATCATGAAAGCGCTCATGCTCATACATGGCCTTGTTATCATCATGAAAGCGCTCATGCTCAAACATGGCCTTGTTATCATCATGAAAGCGCTCATGCTTATCATCATAAAAGCGCTCATGCTCATACACGGCCTTGTTATTATCATAAAAGCGCTCATGCTCATACACGGCCTTGTTATCATCATGAAAGCGCTCATGCTCATACATGGCCTTGTTATCATCATGAAAGCGCTCATGCTCATACATGGCCTTGTTATCATCATGAAAGCGCTCATGCTCATACATGGCCTTGTTATCATCATGAAAGCGCTCATGCTCAAACATGGCCTTGTTATCATCATAAAAGCGCTCATGCTCATACACGGCCTTGTTATTATCATAAAAGCGCTCATGCTCATACACGGCCTTGTTATCATCATAAAAGCGCTCATGCTCATACATGGCCTTGTTATCATCATAAAAGCGCTCATGCTCAAACATGGCCTTGTTATCATCATGAAAGCGCTCATGCTCATACATGGCCTTGTTATCATCATGAAAGCGCTCATGCTCATACACGGCCTTGTTATCATCATAAAAGCGCTCATGCTCATACATGGCCTTGTTATCATCATAAAAGCGCTCATGCTCAAACATGGCCTTGTTATCATCATGAAAGCGCTCATGCTCAAACATGGCCTTGTTATCATCATGAAAGCGCTCATGCTCATACATGGCCTTGTTATCATCATAAAAGCGCTCATGCTCAAACATGGCCTTGTTATCATCATAAAAGCGCTCATGCTCATACATGGCCTTGTTATCATCATGAAAGCGCTCATGCTCAAACATGGCCTTGTTATCATCATAAAAGCGCTCATGCTCATACATGGCCTTGTTATCATCATAAAAGCGCTCATGCTCATACACGGCCTTGTTATCATCATAAAAGCGCTCATGCTCATACATGGCCTTGTTATCATCATAAAAGCGCTCATGCTCATACACGGCCTTGTTATCATCATAAAAGCGCTCATGCTCATACATGGCCTTGTTATCATCATAAAAGCGCTCATGCTCATACACGGCCTTGTTATCATCATAAAAGCGCTCATGCTCATACATGGCCTGTCTTAATTGGAAGGTTCGTGGAGGTTCAAAACACTTTTTTTTAGGTTCTCAAATCCCGAACTTAGTTTGCTGAACCTTTTGGGCAAAAGAACCTAGGTCCGTGAACCTTTTTTTTCCCCTCCATAAGATTGAGCAACCTAGGTTCGGGATGTGAGAACCTCGGGGAAAGAAGCGTTGGAACCTCCAGGAACCTTCCAATTAAGACAAGCCATTATGCCCTACGGCCAACTTTTGGGTTGGATTGTTTTTGTTGTTGTTGATGTTTTTGCCGTTTTGCATTTTTTGAAATATTTTTCTTAGATATTTGGACGAAGTATACTGAGAAAACCTTTTTTTTTTCAAACCTTTGTTGAAAAAACAAAAAAGTTTAAAAAAAAAAAACAAAAAACATTTACAGACTTTTTTTTGTGTTTGCTGTTGTTGTATTGGTCTTGTTTCCATGGGTGTTTTCGTTTATTGCTAATTGTAAAAACTACAGGAAGATTTTATTAATCAGATATTTCTCTTTATGATAGACTCGGTGCCCCGGATGGGTTAAGGTTATTAGTTTACCTACCTTTTTTGCCTGCGTGCTGTCTTAGAAGTTATACGATCCCTGACAGCAAGAGGCGCGCGCTTGAGAAGTAACTTTTAACATAACAATTTATTTTTTAAATTTATTATCTGATGATGTGCTGTTACTGTTTTTTGCATGGGTCACATAAATATTATCTGACAAAAAAGAAGCGCTTTAAAGGTAAATGTTAATTTTTTTTTAATGAAAATGTGTATTATCTGTTGTTGTATTGTTATCATCATGGCTGTGAGCATCTAATATTGCTGTCCTCACACGCCTATGATTTATTTATTTTCAAATGATCTTTGTGCGTTTTTAACTGATTTTGGTTTAGAATCAGCCACCTGATAAAATATAATAATAATAATATTTTTTTTTTAATTAATTACTTTTTTTAAATACCATTCCTGTTAATGTACTTTGCTTACTGAGATTGTTGTGCATTGAAGTGTGTTGTTTATGTATTCCAAAAAAACAAACTGCCACACACAAAATGCATTCTCCGTGTTTTATGTTCTATGTATACCTTTTCTCCAATGTTAAAAAGCAAAATCCATTGTATATCAAAATAAAAACGATGTGTATTTAGTTGGGTTTAATTATCCGCAAATATACACACTGCCTCATGGTATTTCCTTTTATAAATGAGTGCATAAGTCTCTCTCTCTCTCTCTCTCTCTCTCTCTCTCTCTCTCTCTCTCTCTCTCTCTCTCTCTCTCTCTTACTCTCTCTCTCTCTCTCTTTCTCCATCGGATCTCGTTCATGATTCATGTTCACACAGCAACGATTTCACAGCAGTTGTGTAAAAATATTGTCATTTATTAAAACCAAAATCTCTATTCAAGCGTGTGTAACATTTCTGCAAAACAACGCACAAGAATATTAATGATGCAACAAATTTACAAAACTATACGCAAGAACACTAAACAGCAATAATGCAACTAGCATGAATCGATCTTTTCAACAAGAATTCTTCATATATATATAAATTATAATACTGCAACTGTGTTGTGGGTGTGTCAGGATGCATGCTTTTACCAGCAGCAGAGTATACTCGGGGTTACGGACCACGGATGTCGGTTCATGGTGTAACTGGGCATATATTTTGAATCAGCACGATCCATCTCTAGAGGTTGACATGGACGAGTTTGATCTTCCTGACCTTGCCGACTTGGATGTTCTCGACCTCGATCGCTTGGCGACGACCTCTACAGGATCCAAGGAGCTGCCGACCTTGAGGTCAGAGCGGATCATAAAAGCTGAAGTAGGTTTCAACAGACGCTGAGTAGCCGCCTCCTGTTCCGCTGGAGTGCGTGCACGGTGGGTTTGTCTCCCTTGGCTCTCTCTTCTGCTCCACCCCCAGGGTCCACGCGCCACTGGGGAGGCTGGTGTGGGTGATCGGCTGGAGCTGCCGGGCGTCACCATCCTACGAACCAAAAGAAAAATAATGTTCAAGTGGGGGAGTCCTCTCTATTACTAGAAACGATTTCCAACTGGTTCCATCACTCTCTTTCTCCCTTCTTCTCCTTCTCTTCCTCCTTCTTGCTTTTCTCCTCCCTCCTCCTTCTCTTTTTTCTACTTCTTCCTCCTCCTGCCTCTTCTTCTTCTTCCTCTTCTCCTCCTCCTCCTTCTTCATCAGATTTTCTATTATGTGCCACAGCAGAAGCTCCATCTCGCTTGGCTAATTCCACCAGTTGAGAAATCCACTAATAACCGTGGTCAAACTTACCCAGATCTATAGGAACATTGACATTTTAAGCCCTGCAATCAGCATCAGCGAATTCCATAATTATCAACGTTCCAACATGATACATTTTGGTGTCAACTGATTTTATATTGTGTGTATATCGACTTGAACATTCCACAGCTATATGGGTTTCGGCCTAACATGTTTTTTCTACACAATATTCCCCAACCTCACAACGTCCAACCTGTTCTCCATTTATGGTCTGCACAAAGTACCCACGCCAGACCATGAGATTTAAAATAGTTGTATTGTCCACAGATGACGTGTGATACCTGGATATGTCGTGTTGGCAGCTGTAGTCGTCGTATGGAGGACAGTCGCTGTAGCGGTCATCATCATACTGCTCCCAGTAACTGACCCTTCGCCGCTTGTGTGTCTTTGTCATCCGTGACACCCTATACACATGAATTAATTCATTAAGTGATTGATTTCATGACTTTTTTTTAATCGGTTCTTTGATTGAAGTGTGTGGGAGGGAGGAGGGAGGGGTAGGGTGGGTGGGCTCTAAGGCACCCTTTGTGAGCAAGTTCGCCAAGAGCAGGAACGACCACTCCTGAGCGTATTTGTTATTAGGTGTAATAATTATAGTAGCATGTGACACACAGTGGACACATAGGGGACGCTTAGTTGGAGATTTCCTTGACGACTTGCATTTAGCAATAATAACAAGCTTTAAGGTCTGTACCGTTGATAGACCACAGGGGCCCTACTCAAGTTCCAGTTGGGCGGTTGTATTGAATCCTCAATAGCAAAGCGATAGATAGAATACAGCCTTACGTATCACAGACTACTTCACTACAAAATGGTGTAGACAACTAGCAGTAAGGCTGATTGCTATCTACCGCTTTGCTATCGACGATTCACTACAGGCGTCCAACTTGAGTAATGCCCAAGGACTACTGAAATAAGGACGTGCACAGCCTGAGATCTGACTCAGCTAGCTAAGGCCATTCAGTTGTAGACACCTATCACCTGATATCTGGACCCAAACCTCCAAGTCTTTTGTCTTACACCTCTAGTATGTAAAATTAAATAATAAAACCTTCATATAAAAGAAAATTACAAATGTTAGTTGATTTTTTTATCATACAGCGGAACCGGCAACATAAGGCACTGGTAAGTGTAAGGCTCATGCTATTTAACAGTAAGCCTTGATTTCTTTGTTTTTAATTTATTTATTTTAGTTAACTTTTTGGTAAATATTTGAACACTTGCGGCATTCCACAGGCAGGTTCAAAATTTAAAAAAAAATCACCGGATTAGGCCAATTAGTTTGCGAGCCGCACTTTCTTGACACAGGTCTGGTACAAGGTGGAGTTCCTCTGGTGGTCTTTTTCCAGGTTGTGGATTCCATGAAGGAGGACATTGGCCAGGTGACGCAGAAGATGTTTAGATGGTAATCCAAACTCGTAGAATGAGTTCATCACCGTGAGAATATTAATGAGTCTCTTGCGGCAGCAAGCCTCCGACCTTGACTGCTTCACAAAGCAGAGTCCAGTTCTCACGAACTCATATGTGGAAACATGAGGCACTGTTAAGTATCCTCTAGAGACTTCTTCAATGAATTCTTTGGCCTCACTGGTCAGCATTGGGGCATCCTCATGGAATTCCAGGTCACTACACTTTTTTTCCAGCCACCCCGCCACGTATGCCACCGCGTTTTCTTCCGTTTCTTCCAGAGTTCCGCCCGCACACTCCTCCACAAGACAAGCATCCTCAAGGTCCACACCCTTACAATTGTGGGCCTGTGGTGCTGAGTCTGCGTCGGTCTCAACAAACTCTAGGAACGAGGCCGAGAACTTAACAAGGCGTCGCTTGAAGGCCGCAAGGACATCCCCAGCCACCATGAACGCATTCGCTCCAGTTGCTTGTCTGTAGACGCTAAACTCCCCCTCAATCCTATCACTCTGGAGTTCACGCAAGAGCACATAATCAAATCCAGCTGAATACAGATGTTTGCAGACAGCAATCATTCCCTCGGTGGTCTGGACCAGTGCTCTTTTGGTGTCATGCGTCAAGCACTGGATCCGCTTAGGGCCGTGTCCAGATGCTGATTCACGGAAAAGTTCCAAAAAGTACTGCAGGCTTGTTGAGCTCTGATCCTGAACGGCTCTGAAGGAGTCCCGCATTCTGATGTTCTGGCCCTTTGCTGACACATTTACAATGTTCCACCAGTTAACAACCTGTTGGATGAACATGGCTGTTTGCAGGGGCTCCTTGAAGATTCAGCGCGGCGATGACTCTGTCGTTGAAAACATTCAGGACATGCTGGACATTTTGAAGCTGAAGTCGTGATGGGTAGACAGCAGCATGAGTCAATGGTGTCGACTTCAGGATGCTTTCCTTTTCTTTTTGGTAGAGCGCTTTCACATCCGCAAAAGAGCCTACAGTTTTTCCATCAAGTGAGAGCATCTGACACTTTTCTGTAATCCAGTTGTTCCTGATGCATTTCAAAAGGTGCACAGGGTCATACAGCAGGAACCACACTCTCTGATCCTGTAGTGGGTGCACAGCTTGGTAGGTGTACTGGAGAGTGAACAGTTGACAGTACTTTTGGTTGATTTTGTGATTGTCGGTCATGGAACCTAATACAATCCCACCTGCCTTTTTCACAAGCTTGGCAGCATCCTTCACAAGAGGAAACTGGTAGTCAGCTGTGAGGTTGTGCACTGGGGTCACTGACACCATGACGCTTGGCCCACCATGTAGACATTTCATCATGATGCACAGCATGGAGTCTGCCTTGGAGTCTGGTTCGTTCATCGCCATGCCGCTCACCACCCCTGAAAATAATAATATAAATTAAAACAAACGTAAGAAAAATGAAATCTAGAAAAAGTTGACTCCTAATTGATGTAAGATGGTATTTATGTTTTATTATATCTACTATGGTATTTATATATTTTTCTTATCTTATTAGTTAGGGTGTTTGTATTACATTGTTTTATATCTTATAATTGTTCAGCAAAAAGGAAACATTAAGAAAAAAATTATGCATAAAATTAAACATATACACATTTTTTTCATATGCTTACCTCCAGAGAATGCAACAGTTGGGCGAATTTTGACTTCATCCACCAGTAGGCAGCAGTTCTTCTGTTGATCGCATTTCACCTTCTGGAACGCCTTCTGAAGTATCTTCTCCACATTTGTCGTTGACACTACAGAATGAAGCTTCCGTCTGCTTGGCAGTACTAGCACTTCACGAAGCTGGTCAAACTTGCAGTGAGGAAAGGACTCAATAGCAAAGCAGTAGTCTGCAATGCTGAAGTTTTTGTCATACAAAAGGTGCAATTGTCTGGTGAGAAACTTCAGTCTCTTTGCTTTGGCAGCATCAAGTGTGTTCTCACAATAGGGCTCCAGAATTGTTGTCACCTTATCAAGAACTTCTTTCATGGGGAGTTCGTAATGCAGTGCCGCATTCACAGATTCGAAGAATTCTGAGTACAGCCTGAGGCCATTGTTTTTGTCGAGGATACTCAGAGGAACCTTGATTCCCTGCTTGTAGATAGTCATGGTGAGGGGAGAACACATTGTTGACTTGTTGTGAACGATCACAGACATGCTGATTTCCTTGTAACATGCATCCATGAACAGGCACACAAACTTCTCTTCACATCGTGAAATAACAATGTTTTCATATTTGACATGCAGCTCTTTGTCAGGTGAAAAGTCTGAGAATGATGTGATTTTGTCTTTCTTTTTCAAAGAGTCCATTTGCCTATCCTCCACTGGAATGTGTTGGCGGGGTGTTGCCTTTGGCGTAGGTAAACAAGATGCAGGAACATTCTCGAAAATGCTAGGAGGTAGCTTTGGGCGAGTATATCCTCCAGGAACTTTGACCATTTCAGTATCTGCAGGCCAATGTTTTTCACACACGAAAAACTTTGCTGGATCCAGAATGAAATCCTCACGGGGAGGCAAAAAGTTCAGCCATTTCTGCCTTTCAGTCTCGTCTTTAGGCAGTTTAAACACACGACACTTGTTGGATGTGTTGTAGTTGCCCTTGCAGTTCACTACACCACACTTATTAGGCATTTGGAAGAATCACAAATTACAAAACTTGAGAATAAACACAGCAAAACAATCAGCGCTTTTCAATACCGGCAGAAAATGAAAATGGAGAGCACGATTTTCCGGAACTGTGCACTCTCGCGCAAGAAAATAGTGCATAGTATAACCGTTCATAATTAAAATGTAATACGTTTAAAGCTCAAATGGTTAATATTTTAAGTCGCAACATACATCAATAAACATGTATATGTGCCAGATCTATTCGTGTGGTGTGATATTTTAATCAAGTTATTTGTCTCGATTACTCCGCGAAAACCGCATTATGTTTGTTCTAAAAATAGATCAGGTGCCGCTGAAACTAGGTCAGTGCCCTGGCCTTCGCTAGCTGAGCCACAAACTGTCGCCTGCATGTCCTGTTATAGAGTAGTTCTTGGTAATGCCCTAGATGCATTGACTAACCTGTTCACAATGGCTTGCACTTCTGCAGTAGACACACAGCGGAAGGCCGGTGCTTTGGGCATGTTGGCTCCGTACTCCGAGTTGAACGCCCACAACCGTCTGTTAACAAGACATGACCGTTATTGTTCACTTACTCTTGCAGGCGGGCGATTTGTTAGAACAACTAAATACAGTGAAGGAAAATCTAGAGTAAGATGGGACGAGAGGTGGTGGTGGGAGTGATGATGATGATGATGATGATGATGATGATGATGATGATGATGATGATGATGATGATGATGATGATGATGATGATAAATGAACATTTATTAAGTGCGTAAACATTTCCACACAAAAAGCATGATCACATCGCTGGGGTACAAAATATCAATTAAAAATGGAACACTTATACAAAGCGAGCTAAGATTACAAATCACACATACAATCTCTCTCTCTCTCTCTCTCTCTCTCTCTCTCTCTCTCTCTCTCTCACACACACACACACACACACGCAGAACACACCTGCCTTTGTCAACGTGTTCAATAATTGCAGTTGACAAATAAATGTACTATACTCCATCGAAGGAATGAAAGAGGGGGAGAGATTGGTTGCTTAAAAACAAAAAACAAAAATAAATTCAATAATAATAAAACTTCTAACATTTAACACTTAACACACCCTTTGTGAGCAAGTATGGCTTCAGCATGGACGATGACATCAGCCAGGATTTAACAGCAGGTATACAATGGCGATAATTGAATAAAGACGGTTGACTTTTATTATAATCTATACGTCATTTGTGCTCAATGGGATCAGATATTAAGTTAAATCATCAGACGAATTGTGCTAACGAGCTCAAATAAAACAACAACAAAAATAACCGAATAACTTTAAAAAAAAAAAAATTAAAATCACATTTAAATTAAATGAGTCAAATTGAATGACGTTAATTCAAATTTAAATGTAACACTATTAATATAGTGTCAACTTACCTGTGCAATTTCTGCGGGACTCGTGTTGCTGGCGCTGGCCCTTTTTTTGTGTATGACGTCAGACATCCATCATGCGGGTGCAAGGTGACGCCGGGGTCAGGGTTGCACCGGAACCGGATGTTGGAGGGAAGAGCACTGTAGATATGACGAATGTTCTTGTCAAGAAGGTCGTAATAGGCTACATTGAAGGCCATGATGACGTCACTACGACGTTACTATTTGGCTGGTGACGACAAAGAATTTGTAGCAGATTTCGCTAGCGATGAGAGTGACAGCAATTCTGATGAGGTCAATTGGTAGGACGTCAGTGTTATCGCAGAGAAGGAATCAGCTCACATCGTTTGTTGTCGGCATGGTTCGTTAGCGGTACGAGGGACGTCACCCTGTTTGGGGGGAGAAAAAAAAGAGTTTCGAAGAGATGATTCTGATTTGTCATGTATATCTTGTTCCATTTGTCATGTATATCTTGTTCCATTTTGTCATGTATATCGTGTTCCATTTGGCACCCAACGGGGCTGAAATTAAACTTTTGCCATGCCAACTTTTTTCTCCAGCGCCTTGAGCAGCTGTTTGAGATTATAAGAGCGCAGAACAGTTATTTTCATGTCTTTGTTCATACAGCGTAGCTGAGCCTCCCTCTCTAATCAGGCAGTGTGTGCCATAAGTTTGCCTTACCAGACGCACAGCCTGCACATCTCCAATAATTACTATCGGCAGAGATGGTATATTTCGTAGCAGAGAATCGCCCAGTAGTGGAAAACGTAAGCGTCGGCGAGGATGAGCTACTCTATAAAACCTCGGACACGTTTACTTCATAAACACGAAAGCTTATATAAATACATCTTCGTAAGTCCAAAATACGCTGATACATTTCTTTCTTGGAGTTCTGTTGGGAAAATATTGTTTCGCTGTCTGTTGTGTTTTGTACGCCTGAGGAAGAGCTTAGCTGGAAATGTGCAATGTGTGGTTGTGTCCAAATGAGCATTCTTTTGTCTTATGTACTTATTTCCTATCCTATCCTATCCCGTAACTCGAAGGTCGTAGGGGCACCACAGATAATCGTTTAACCAGCGTATTCCATCTTTCCCTGTCCTCAGCAACCCTGATTGTTTCGCTCAGTGTCAAACCAGTCCATTTTTGAATGTTGTCCTCCCATATCTTTTTCGGTCTCCCTCTTCTTCTACCTCCTTGCACTGTGCCTTGCAGGATGGTCTTTGCCAGACCTGATGATCTGGTGACGTGGCCATACCATCGGAGTTTCTGTTTTTTCTCCACTGTGAGCAGGTAATCGTGTTGTCCAATGGCTTGTGTGGTGATGGTCTGTCGGACTTCGTCGTTGGTGAAATGTGCGGGGTATAGGAAATGCCCAGAAGTCTTCTGTAGCACCTCATCTCCATGCTTTGTATTCTTCGTTGTAGATCTGCTGTGAGGGTCCATGTTTCGCAAGCGTATAGGAAGATGGAGATGACAAGGGAGCGCAGCAGTCTTATCTTGGAATGTAGACTGATGGTCCTGTCTTTCCAAATTGGCTTCAACTTCGCCAGGGCAGAAGTTGTTTGTGCGATCCTGGAGAGGACTTCCTGTGGGGACCCATTGTTTGATACAATGGCTCCTAAATATTTGAAGCTATGCACTGTGTTGAGGGATTGGCCTTGGACTTTCATGTCCGTGTTGATGCCTTTGGTGGTGTTGGTCATCATTTTGGTCTTCTTTGCACTTATTTCCATTCCATAGGCTCTGGAGGTGGTGTCAAGCCTCTGTACCAGCTGTTCAAGTTCTTGTTCCTCTCCAGCCAATCCATCAATGTCATCCGCAAAACGAAAGTTGGAGATTGCTCTTCCCCCTATGCTGTGCCTTCGTGTTCTGCAAGGGCATCTGACATGATGCGCTCTAAGAAGATGTTGAAGAGTGTTGGAGAGAGTAGGCATCCCTGACGCACACCGATTGTTGTTCTGAACCAGTTTCCGATGGCGCTGTAATATGGAGGACTGCCCTGGTAGCCTTGTCATACAGGCTTTTGATGACTTCAATACTTTTAGGGCTGATGTTGTACACTCTCATGGTTGCCCACAGAGCTGCATGCCAGACTCGGTCAAACGCTTTTTTGAAGTCTACGAACACATGATATAGATGTTGTTGGTGCTGTATGTATTTCTCGCAGATTATTTTGAGGTTGAAAATCTGTTCAGTGGTACTTCTCCCTGCCCTGAATCCTGCTTGTTCTTCAGCTATGATTTGTTCAGCTTGGGGTTTCAACCTGTTGAGTATTATTTTCAGGAGGACCTTGCTGGTATGGCTGATGGTGTGGTAATTTTTACATTCCTGAAGGTTACCTTTTTTGGGAAGAGTGATGATAAGCGACTGGGTCCATGGTGTAGGCCGCTCCCCACTCTGCCAGATCTCGTTACAGATAATGGTGAGTGCGTCAATCATCGCTTCTCCTCCTGCTTGAAGAAGTTCCGCTGGTATGTTGTCCACTCCAGCTGACTTCTCCTTCTTCAGCGATTGCACTGCTGCCTCAACTTCTTCTCGGAGAATTGGGAGGATTTTTTCTTCTTCTCCGTTCTCAGGACATGCTAGAACTGATGGGTCTCCGTTTGGTGTGTGGTTGTAAAGGGCAGGGCAGTACTCTGTCCATCTGCCCAAGACTTCTTGTTCTTATGCCAGACTTGCTTTATTTATTTGTTTCTTATTATTATCATTGTAAGATTGGCTGTCACAGCGTCAGGGCTACGTACACTTACACTTTCTGTTATTTCAGGTGTGAAGGGTGGGTGTGGGGTAAGAGGGGGAGGAATGGAAGAGAGGTGGGAGATAGGTGATCACCAACAAGCTCTGAATCCCTATGTCAGTTTATAATTCTGTTCCAAGACATCCTCCGTGCGAGGTTTGGCAATCAGTGTGGACCTGACATTTTGTGTGGTCTAATACACATCGGTGTAGGGGATACGACACACTTTCTTTTGACTCGTTAAAACTGAATCTAATTACGGCGCCTGGGCAATGTTATCTGACAAAGCGATAATCAAGTCTTATTACAGGTGTATAGGTAGATCTAAATGTGCATACATGTATAATTTTAAAGTGAGGCAGAGGTCATGTTTTTAAAAGTTAACATTAAATAGCATTATTATAGAAGAGTTAATAAAAGCACCCTATTGACGTGAAAGCTCTCAAATAGGCGTGTATGAAGCTTAAAAAAACATGCCGTCTGTCACAAAGAAAGGGGTTGGGGGAATGGAGGGTAAGCTCTTAATCTCTAGCGCTGTATTACCTCCTTTGTTAGGCTAATGATGCGATGACATTCAAGAGATTAAGGCTAGGGCTACTAATTAAATGAGAGACAGTCAAAGGGTAGACGAGAAAGATGGTATACTACACTAGTTGAGAAATTCGAAAACAAAGGCCAGTCTGGGTAGGTGCAATTTCTAACTAGGAAGTTTTATTAAATCGAATTGGGTCGTCTATATTGAGTAATGCTAAGAGTGAGTCACGGGATAGCGTCTGTATCAGTAGGTAGTAGCTCGGAGATATTCTGGGTGGATGATTTCGGGGGTACTAGTGCTACTGTGGACTGATATCATCACAGGGCAAGAGTGTATCTGGATAGTCTCTGGCCAGATAATCATCGAGTGGTGATGCTCGTGGGTCAATAACTTAGCTGGTTATTGAAGGGCGGCGGTTTGTGCAAGATAGTCTGGGTGGCCTGATGACCAGGCTTGGCGTGGCGTGGGTAGTGATGCGGGTCAGTCGGTCACTCTATGACGCAATGACCGAGGGTGCCAATCTTGGGTGAGGCACAGGCGTAGTTTCCAGCTTACGTTGCTAGCTGTCTATGGAGTGATGAAATTCGGGGGAAACGCTTCTCGTTGACTCCCTGGGTTGTCAGGGGCCTGCAGCGGGTCAGCGACTTAGAGATGATACAAGGCGGGGGTATGCGCCCTGCACAGGAGCCGTCTGTAACGCAATACAGACTCTGTATCAGCTGGGGATAGGTATATCCTGGGTTCAGCGCCTGTTGGCGCGAGTTGCCCATTCAGATTTCAAATTGGCTGACCGGTCAAGGTTGAGCCGGCGCATACCAACAGTCTAACAATGCAACTAGGTTTATGGGGCCAATGTGGAGCTTACTGGCAGCCGCTAATATATGATACCTTCGGCGCATTAAGATGGGGTAGTGGCAACAGGGGCAAATATTTATACATTGGGAGCATGGGGGAAAGCAAATGGAGTAGGTACAGGACAAAGGGGTTGTAGGCAAGGGTTGTACTGGGGGACTTTAATCTATGTGGAGGGACAGCATGGCATGGGATATTTACACATGGGGCTAACATGGAGCATACAAGTATAAATTCAAACATGGCATGAGTCACATAAACAAGGCGGATAATATATACAAGGCAATAATACATGTCACAGCAACACATCAAGACAAAACTATAAACACGAACGTACATATCGACAGGACATACGAACGTGGGGGCGAACGACGGGTGATGGGTCTGCTACATGACAAAGAGTAAGTTTCCTCTCTTACCTTGACTAAGACGGGGTGAAGCACACGAGTACTGCCGTAGCTCAGAGGTCGCCAGTCGATGGGGACGTGTCTTCGGACAAGTTGTTGTGGCTTCAAGGCTGGATGGCTTGCAACTGACACCGGGTCTGGTTGTGTGTCAGGCTTTAACGTGATGCCCGAGGGGCGGGGCTTAAGCGAATGAGCCAGCGCGCGTCCTAGGGGCGACTGGATGTGTAGAAGGGGTAGCTGGATGGTTGGGAGGGATGAGTGGGTGCTGTGTGCCTCAGGGCTCGATTGCACGCCTCGTCACAGAGGCCCCCCCAAGGAAAAAGGCGAGGTCCTAGGCCTCGACTGAGATGCGGCCAATCAGCTCTGAGGTCAGCGGCGGGATGCGAAGATGGTTGCGATGATCCGGGAGATATGCGGGGCAATGCGGGGTTCCTGGTAGTCGATGGCGGATGCCCAAGGCTGGGGTCCGCGGAGCTGCCGGGTCTCGGCTACGGTTAGTGGGCGGCGGCGGGTATGAAGGCTGGGGCGTCGGCCCTCAGTGGGGACTCGATGGAGTCTGTTGCGGGATGGCGGCTGAGGAAGTCTGCGCCGTGGTTGTCTTTTCCTGGGATGTGCTCCAGCTGGAAAGAGTATGCTTGGAGCAGCAGAGCCCACCTCATCAGCCGGGCGTTGAGTGATTTAGACGTCGCCAGGAAAGAAAGCGGCTGATGGTCTACTTGGACGGTAAAGTGTGAGCCGTAGAGGTACAGCTGAAACTTCTGGACTGCCCAGACGAGGGCGAGACACTCCTTCTCCGACGTGGCGTAGTTAAGTTCAGCCGGCTTTAGCTTCCGACTGGCGTACGCGACGGGGAAGAGCGTCGGGGCGTCCGCGGAGTCCCGTTGGAGCAGAACGGCTCCGAGGCCTACGTCGCTGGCGTCCGTGCGCAGGACGAAGGGCTGTCCGTGGTTGGGGAGTCGCAGGACTGGCTGTGACGTCAGTTTATCCTTGAGCTCCTGGAAGGCGGCTTCACATTGCGGGGTCCAGACGACTCGGTCTGGTGCGGTCTTCCGGGTTAGGCTGGATAGTGGCGCGGCAATCCCGTTGTATCCGGGTACAAACTTTTGATAAAAGCCACTCAGTCCCAGGAAGGACTGGACATCTTTCTTGGTCTTGGGGCGGGGCGCGTCTCGAAGGCGCTGGACAGTCTTCTCCAGAGGCCGGAGCTGTCATGGCTGATGGTGTGGCCAAGGAATTCCAGCTCTTGGTATCCGAACTGGCATTTGGTCGGCCGGGCAGTGAGGCCAGCTTCTTTGAGGCGGCGTAGGAGTTGGCGCACCACTCGCAGGTGTTCCTCCCATGTCTCCGTGGCGACGAGTATGTCGTCCATAAAAGAGTGTAGGGACGGACAGTGGAGGGGGTCCAACAGCTTCCGCATCATCGTGCTGAATATGCTTGGGGCATTGTGTAGACCAAACGGCAGAACGTTAAACTCATAGTGGCCGTCCATCGTGCTGAAGGCCAGGTACTGGCGGGATGAAGGGTGCACGGGGATCTGGTAAAAGCCCTTGCTCAGATCCACTCTGGAGAAATATCTGGCGGACTGTAGCTTCGCAAACAAGTCCGTCGGGTCGGACAGGGGTCCGGGCACGAACTGTGTTACGAGATTCAACTGCCGGAAGTCGATACAGAGGCGATGTTCTCCGCTGGGCTTCCGTGATAGCACTATACCTGCGCTGTAGGGGGAACGGGAGGGAGCGATGACTCCGGCTTGTAGCAGAGCCTCTACTTCTGTCCTTACTACCTGCTGCTGGGATAGCGGGACGGGGTACGGTTTCTGGCGGACGGGAGTGGGGTCCGTCAGGGTTAGTTGGACTTCTTCTAGGTCCGTCCTCCCAGGAATGTCGGTGAGGACTTCCCTGTATTCTGCTACGATGGCGCGTAGTTGGCGTTGCTGGCCGGCGGGGAGTGAGGGGTCCAGAGATACGTCCCGGAAGGATTCCTTCCCTTTTAGCGGAAATTCGGCGACGCCGGTCTCTGTACCATCCACTTCGACGGCCAGCGCGACCGTGAGTAGCGAGTGGGAGTCTGGGGCGGGGGCGGGTTGCTCCAGGTACCGCTTGAGCAAGTTGATGTGGTGGGTCCTGGGCTTTCCGCCTACCTCGATGCGATAAGTGGTACGTGAGAGCTTCTATAGCACCGGGTAGGGTCCTTGCCAAGCTATGTCTAGCTTGTTCGTGCCGCTGGGGAGAAGCAGTAGGACCTGGTCTCCTACCTGCAGTTCTCGGTCCCGGGCGCGGCGATTATGGTAGCGGGCTTGTCTCTCTCTCGCCTTCTTCAGGTTGGCGGAGGCGGCTTTCCATGTGGCCTTGAGAGTTTCCTGGAGCCTGGTGACGTATTTCGTGGCGTCGACCGGTGCTTCGTCTAGTTTGGCGTCGGTCCAGCTACGTCGTAGGGCGGCTAGAGGTCCAGAAAGGGGTCTCCCAAAAAGCAGCGTGGAAGGCGTATATCCGGTGGAGGTGTGCGGGGTCTCTCAATACGCGAAGAGTGCTGAAGGGACGTAGGTGTCCCACGCTTCCGGTTGTTCGTCGGCGATCTTGCGGATAATCGAGATGAGAGTCCCGTTCAGGCGCTCGACCTGTCCGTTGCTTGCGGGGTGGTAGGGTGGAGTTCGGATATGGCGAATGCGGAGTAGTTGGAAAACTTCCTGCATGAGTTTTCCGGTGAACTGGGACCCGTTGTCGGTCAAGATGTTGTCCGGGAATCCGACTCGTGTGAATATGGTGACGAGCGCGTCGGCGACTCGGGCGGCGTCAATCTTCGGTAGTGGAACGGCCTCACACCACATAGAGCAAGCGTCGACAAGGGTAAGCAGATACTGGTTCCGCTTCTTGGTCCGCGGAAGGGGTCCTACTATGTCGACGGCCGCTCGTTGGAAGGGCGTTCCGACGACTACGGTGGGGCTGATAGTAACCGGTACGGTGTGATGGCGGGGCGAGTATCGTTGGCACTGGCGACAGGACTTGACGTAGCGCTTCACGTCTTCTGTCATCCCGGGCCAGTGGTACTGAGCGCTGATGCGTAGAGTAGTGGCTCCTATGCCCATATGTCCACTTAGGGGCATGCTGTGGCCAAGTTCCAGGACTTGGGGGCGAAGGGTCGCAGGTACGACGAGTTGAGAATGGTCGTCCTTCTGACGGAAGAGGAGTCCGTCCTCGACGAAAAAGTCCCCGGACTTGGGTGGAGTGCGTGCGGCGGGAAGTTTTCCGTAGCACTTGCGGAGGGTGACGTCGTCTTCTTGGGCCTTCCGGATCTGTTCCGGCATCTGGTTGGGTATCTGGGGTGGTGTCGCGGCTGTTTTCGCCTGGGCGCGCGTCTGGACGGCGGCCATCGACTCCACAGGCTGGGGCGGCATACCCAAGAATACGTAGCGGCATCCTAGGATCAAGTCATACAGGGGCTGGTCCATCACGGCAGCTTGAATGGTTCCCGTGACGTATCGGCTGGTGACTTGGATCCGGGCTATAGGGAGCGTGGTGCTGGGTTGTGACGCGTCGGCCAACTTCAGGGTGATCGTTTCGCCGGTCAGGTCCTGTTCCCTGATGAGCGAGCGGCGGACGACGGCGTCAAAGGTGAGTCCAGTGTCGTATTAGACAGTGGGCTGGGCGATCGTTGACAGTCACTTGCTCAGTGACGGCCGGTCGATCGGTGGGAGTGACGACGGGGGTTACCGGGTTCCCGTCGAGAGTAACTTGGCGTAGGGCCAACACCGTGCCTTGTTTGCGACGCTGGTCGCTGATGCGGCGAAAACATTTCTCGCGGGTGTGTCCTCGGCGCTGGCAGTAGCCGCAGTAGAGCTCTGTGCTCCGCTTCCCAGGCTCTGCTCCGGGGTTTGGGCGTCCTTTAGGCGGGGGTGGACGGTGATTCGCTGGCGGGACGGGCCGGCGAGGCTGGTGGCGGGTATCTGGTGACGAGGGTGCGGGCGGATCCCGGCGAGGCTGCCTGTCGTCGGGGTGCGCGGTGAGGTAGCGGTCCGCGACTATGATGAGGTCTTCTAGTCGGGCGGCTCCCTGTTCGGCGGCGAAAGTCCGAAGTTCCGCTGGCATTGTCCCTCGGAGTTGTTCGGCTAGCATCAATTCGAGCAGTCCGTCGTACGTCTTTGGTTCGTCCGTTTGCTCTATCCATTTGTCCCGTAGAGTGGCTAGCCGGTCGGCGAATTGCGTAAACTTCTCCACTTTCTCTCTCCGGGAGTTCCGGAAATTCTTGCGGTAGTGCTCACCTGAGAGCTCAAATCCGTGCAGTAGAGCTTTCTTGAGGGCGGGGTAGTCGCCCTCCTCGGAAGTTGGCGTCTTGGCCAGGATTTCATAGGCCTTCCCCTTAAGGCCATGACTAAGCTTGCGATACCAGTACTGGGGGTCGAGGCTGTTTTCTCCCGCGACTCTCTCGAATCGGGCGAGATAAACTTCGATCGATTCGTCTCGTTCGACGAATGGGTCCAGGGGAAAGTTCATCCCCGGAATCGGCGGTGGGATTGCGGAGATTCCCGCGCTGGCGGCGAAGCTGGGGGCGATGAGCGAGAAGTCTTCGCTCGCGGGCGATGCGATGCCTAGATCGCGGCGATCGCGCTCAAGCTGGAGGAGTGCTTGGCGCCGTTCCAGTTCCTTGTCCTTCCTCTTCTCCTCAAGTGCCGCGACCCTCTCGTCCTCCTTCCTCCGTGCGGCGGCCCTCTCCTCCTCTGCTATCCTCTCCTTCGCCTCCTCTCTTCTCCGCTCGGCGGCTCTCTCCTCCTGGGCTACCCTCTCTTTCTCCTCTTCTCTCCTCCGTTCGGCGGCTCTCTCCTCCTCTGCTATTTTCCGAGCGGCGGCTCTTTCCTCCGCGGCGATGCGCTCTTTCTCCTCCTCCTTCCTCCGGGCGGCGGCCCGTTCTTCCGCGGCGATGCGCTCCTTCTCCTCCTCTTTCTTCGCCTCTCGCTCCTTAGCCCTCTCTTCCCTCTTCAACTTTTCCTCGGCCACGTCCGCATCTACGTTGGCCAGGACGTAGTCCTTGAGTTCAGTGCCGGCGAGCCCTAAGCTCTCGCCAATACTCTTGTACTTGAGCGCAAGCTCTCCCCGGTCGGCCATGGTAAGGGAGGTGACTTACCCTGAAAAGTCCTAACCGTGATGAGGGGCGCACACAAGGGGTACACTGACGGAAAACAAGGGGGTGGGCAGGATGAGCTACGATGAAACTGCACAGGGGCGAATACAACACAACCACAAAGACAAAATGCAATCAATCAAAATACAAAATGAATGCAAAAAAAAACCTTTTCGAGACACCACCATTCGGGAAAGCCAGTAAGGGACCTATGGGCTATGCTATCTACTAGCTAGGCTTAGGGGCTGGGTCCTATCTCTACTGGGCTGGGGTGGAATTTAAGCTAAGTCCTTAGTCTCGTCAAGTTGGGATGGGAAACCTAAGTCTTTAGTCTCGTCGGGGTCGCCAAAGTTAATGTCACAAAGAAAGGGGTTGGGGGAATGGAGGGTAAGCTCTTAATCTCTAGCGCTGTATTACCTCCTTTGTTAGGCTAATGATGCGATGACATTCAAGAGATTAAGGCTAGGGCTACTAATTAAATGAGAGACAGTCAAAGGGTAGACGAGAAAGATGGTATACTACACTAGTTGAGAAATTCGAAAACAAAGGCCAGTCTGGGTAGGTGCAATTTCTAACTAGGAAGTTTTATTACATCGAATTGGGTCGTCTATATTGAGTAATGCTAAGAGTGAGTCACGGGATAGCGTCTGTATCAGTAGGTAGTAGCTCGGAGATATTCTGGGTGGATGATTTCGGGGGTACTAGTGCTACTGTGGACTGATATCATCACAGGGCAAGAGTGTATCTGGATAGTCTCTGGCCAGATAATCATCGAGTGGTGATGCTCGTGGGTCAATAACTTAGCTGGTTATTGAAGGGCGGCGGTTTGTGCAAGATAGTCTGGGTGGCCTGATGACCAGGCTTGGCGTGGCGTGGGTAGTGATGCGGGTCAGTCGGTCACTCTATGACGCAATGACCGAGGGTGCCAATCTTGGGTGAGGCACAGGCGTAGTTTCCAGCTTACGTTGCTAGCTGTCTATGGAGTGATGAAATTCGGGGGAAACGCTTCTCGTTGACTCCCTGGGTTGTCAGGGGCCTGCAGCGGGTCAGCGACTTAGAGATGATACAAGGCGGGGGTATGCGCCCTGCACAGGAGCCGTCTGTAACGCAATACAGACTCTGTATCAGCTGGGGATAGGTATATCCTGGGTTCAGCGCCTGTTGGCGCGAGTTGCCCATTCAGATTTCAAATTGGCTGACCGGTCAAGGTTGAGCCGGCGCATACCAACAGTCTAACAATGCAACTAGGTTTATGGGGCCAATGTGGAGCTTACTGGCAGCCGCTAATATATGATACCTTCGGCGCATTAAGATGGGGTAGTGGCAACAGGGGCAAATATTTATACATTGGGAGCATGGGGGAAAGCAAATGGAGTAGGTACAGGACAAAGGGGTTGTAGGCAAGGGTTGTACTGGGGGACTTTAATCTATGTGGAGGGACAGCATGGCATGGGATATTTACACATGGGGCTAACATGGAGCATACAAGTATAAATTCAAACATGGCATGAGTCACATAAACAAGGCGGATAATATATACAAGGCAATAATACATGTCACAGCAACACATCAAGACAAAACTATAAACACGAACGTACATATCGACAGGACATACGAACGTGGGGGCGAACGACGGGTGATGGGTCTGCTACATGACAAAGAGTAAGTTTCCTCTCTTACCTTGACTAAGACGGGGTGAAGCACACGAGTACTGCCGTAGCTCAGAGGTCGCCAGTCGATGGGGACGTGTCTTCGGACAAGTTGTTGTGGCTTCAAGGCTGGATGGCTTGCAACTGACACCGGGTCTGGTTGTGTGTCAGGCTTTAACGTGATGCCCGAGGGGCGGGGCTTAAGCGAATGAGCCAGCGCGCGTCCTAGTGGCGACTGGATGTGTAGAAGGGGTAGCTGGATGGTTGGGAGGGATGAGTGGGTGCTGTGTGCCTCAGGGCTCGATTGCACGCCTCGTCACACCGTCCCAAACCAATAATTTATAACGTCACCTCGCGAGTTCCCTACTAGGCAGTCAGTACTTGTTATTCGACACAACAATCAGGTACCTAAAGAGCCACAGCAAACACTCCAACAACACGCTAATTACGCTGAGTCATGCAACAGACCCCTTGTGTTTTTTGACTGTTATGTATTCTAATGGCCTCTTTTAATTGGAAGGTTCTTGGATATTCGCGAACCTTACTTCTTTTTTTCTTCATCTTTTTTTTTCGAGATTCTCAGATTCCAAACCTAGGTTCCTGAACCTTTTGTAAAAACCTTGAAAAAAGTGACGTGATCCTCCACGAACCTCGCAATTAGGACAGGTCCAAAGTCATTCAGCGCCTACATTTGTATGGTCGGACATGTGACGGTGGGTCTATTGTTGCTGGGCTCTGCACAATGGAATGCTATTACCCACTCGTCTTTCGTCTGCGGAGATCGGCTAGTATAATCACCCTGTGACTAATCTTAATACATTTATATGTTTAGCTCGGTCTGTGTGCGGATAGGGTTATAGAGATAGGGAGAAAATGTTAAAAGCTTCTCCAACACACTAGCTCTCGCATGGCTATGAAACATAGGTAGTCCAGCCACTTGTTAACAGTAAATATTACACATTTATTTCCACTGCTTTATACATCATTCTCTAAACACTATTAACTTAAATGTCCAAATTCACTTCGAATAGTTCGCTCTTTGATGGGTCTATACTGCTACTGTTCTTGATATTTGCTACTGTCTCATCATTGGGCTATTTGTTCTGGTTGGCCTAATGTGCGTTTCAGGAGAGTGGACTACCACACAGTCCTTCTAGATCAGTGCTAGTGCGTTTCTTCTTGCACTTAGCTGATTTGTTGAGGTGTGGTGATGGTGTCTCCTCCTTTGTTGTTGACTATTGGGCGATCGGAGCTCAGTGCTCGATGTTCCACTGCAGGTCGAATGTCAGGGTTGACTCTTAGTTGGTCTATTTCCTGCAGCGGACCAACAAGCCTGCTCTTCTGCAAAACATAAGATGAGTTTCTGCAATGCCTTGTTTAAAAGGGTGTGCAGAGCGTCTCACTGATAGCAGAACCAGCCTTCAGTGATCGGTCCACTTATACAAACAAGGGACGATCAACTTCTATGTCCGTGGTCCACTGGAATCTCCAACATAATTCCTATACCTATACATACATCATGGCTAAACTAAACACATGTAGAAGTAATTAACAATATATACATTCTCCGGTACAGCCACTGGTCTGCAATAATGCACATAGGGGAAATAACAGTGGGTCCGTAGGGGATACCTCATGGTGTCGAAACCGGTCGCGTGTCAGCCACGTGGTCAAGCAAAGTTTGACTAACATTCACAATGATAAAACATGGCAAGACTTCACAAGCATAATCCAACAATATTATCAATAAATCGCGATGAAACAAAGAATTGATCATTTACCTTTTTGACAATGTCAGGCTGTGGCTATACTGCGAGGAATGAATTTCACCCGTCATCTGCTTAGTCTTCTATTAGAGATATCTTTCAGTGTGCGTCCTTCTCGGTTGAGATTTAGACAGAGAATGACTACCTAAACCCTGTGGTCAGCTTAAGCCCGCAAAAATCTCATGAGACCTGTGGCGCACTCTAGCGGGGGTGGCTATACGTCAGCGGGATGAGGTCACTGCCTACCTTAGCGAGAGTTAGCTTACACATGCTTAGCACAGTCCTTGACTTGTGTCGTCTGCTAGGCAGAGACTTTACGTTACACAGGCTACAGCAGGATGAATTATTAAGGCGTGAAGCCTTAGGGCAGGGTCTAACTAGCCTTCTGTGACAGGACACCATCCAATTTTAGACTCACTGTTAGCAAATATTAAACACAAAAATAAATGTATGGATATGTTAGCAAATATTAAACACAAAAATAAATGTATGGATATGTTAGCAAATATTAAACACAAAAATAAATGTATGTATCTGTTAGCAAATATTAAACACAAAAATAAATGTATGTATCTGTTAGCAAATATTAAACACCAAAATAAATGTATGGATATGTTAGCAAATAGCCATAGCGTGAATGATACGTTTTTATTAAAAACAAACTTATGCACAAATTTGACCTCGGCCTCAGACACACTTTAATATTTCGCAAGGCATTTGGGTCTTCGGAGATCTATGGACCCCTTTCAGTTCTCTCATCCTTTGTTTGTCAGCACATCAAACACAATGGTTTTGAGCAGCCTTTTTGAGAAGAAGAGCACGATATATATATATATATATATATATATATATATATATATATATATATATATATATATATATATATATATATATATATATATATATATATATATATATATATATATATATATATATATATATATATATATATATATGTGTGTGTGTGTGTGTGTGTATGTAGATTGATTGATTGATTTATTGTTGCTTTAGGTCCAGCGGACTCTTCCGAGCCAAATCAGGACCGGACAACCCCCGATCCGCATAAAAGATCTGCTGAAACAACCCCAGTGGGAAAATTGAATGCCCTCCACCGGCCAGTCACTTTACAATAAAGACATCCCACGCGAGGGACGGCTGAGGGTTGACCTCAACTACGCGAACCCCCGGTTACAAAAACAAAATAGAATACAAACATCATTATAAATCATCAACAAAACGCATACATATAAAATGCCTATAGTGCTAAATAGTACAATCATAGGAAGCCCTAGTGACCACCCGGCAGAAAGCGTCCAACACTCCCAAGCTGATCCAACATACCTCATACACAAACAAGGAGTCTTGTCCAGGAAGAGTTTTCAAGAAAAAATGTAGGTCATTGATCTAGCGAAGAAGAAGATAGTATAGCAGAGTGAAGGACAGAGCAGGAATAGGAAAGAGTAAATGAGGAAGACAGCGACAGTGGGAATTTAAAGCACTAAATTTCCATAAAGTGGGGATACTATTTATACTGAAAACCCCCCGGCACTCCAACGGGGGTGCTGTTGCCGCAGTGAATCTGTCTTACCTAGAAAGGAAAGACAGGTTTTCAACTGTGGCTTTCACTTTTCCCTTTATAGGTTTGAACAATCTACAGTGGCAAGATTGCTCATGACCCCAAGGGGTGTGTATGTAGATAGATAGATAGATAGATAGATAGATAGATAGATAGATAGATAGATAGATAGATAGATAGATAGATAGATAGATAGATAGATAGATAGATAGATAGATAGATAGATTTCGCTTCTTAGAATATTAGTTAAACAGCTTCCCACGTTCCTTATAATGTCGCCGCAGCGACACATTAAAGAAGTAAGCTTAGTCAATCTGTCAAAAGTGCAGGTGGCCGGGTCAATTGAGGGTCAACCGGAATTATATATTTCGTAATCAAAGATCGCGAATGTACAATCTTTTCGTTAGCACTGTCAATTAATTGTTATGTGTAATAATAATAATAATAATAATAATAATAATAATAATAATAATAATAATAATAATAATAATAATAATAATATTGGATTATATATGCGCCTTACTCCAAAAATAATACTCAGTGCGCGATGATCTGTAACCAACATGATCATATGTTGCAGATACTCGTGCATACACAACAAACATTCATCACTCAAATAGGCAAGTCGCTAGTATAGAAGATGGCAATAAAATCAAAGTTTTATTTTTGTTTTAGATAGATAGATAGATAGATAGATAGATAGATAGATAGATAGATAGATAGATAGATAGATAGATAGATAGATAGATAGATAGATAGATAGATAGATAGATAGATAGATAGATAGATAGATAGATAGATAGATAGATAGATAGATAGATAGATAGATAGATAGATAGATAGATAGATAGATAGATAGTTAGATGGATGGATGGATGGATGGATGGATGGATGGATGGATGGATGGATGGATGGATAGATAGATAGATAGATAGATAGATAGATAGATAGATAGATAGATAGATAGATAGATAGATAGATAGATAGATAGATAGATAGATAGATAGATAGATAGATAGATAGATAGATAGATAGTCTGCGCTTAATACCATTATAGTACGTAGGCCTACATTTGGGTTGTGGACATAGTCAAAGACTCTACACAGAGCGTGATATTTTAGGGCTTAGCTATTATTATTAGCCTGACTATTAAAAGACAGGAAATCACGGATGCGATATCTTTGAGAAATCGGAAACAAATCAATCAATACAGGTGAAAAGAAATCCATACGTGTGAAAAGAAATGGCCGTGTTGCCGGGGGCCTGGAAGGGGATCGCTGATTTAATGAACAGCAAACGGGACAGACCCCTGCAAAGACGGGGCACAGCCAAAAGTGGCCACTGCGGTTACGTTTTGGCGTATAACCCTTGGGCAAGCATGCCACTTGCCAGCTCATGGAACGATCGAAGAGCTTTTAAAAACACTCTTCAACGGCGACGCGTGTCCTGCTGTCCGCTAAATCGATGACTCACGCAGCCGAAAAAATCGTATGATCATCTTGGTTCACACCATTTCGTTTTCGTCGATAGGTCTTGGAGTTAGCATGGAGACTTCGAACTATATCAGTGTATATCGATCCTTATCACAGCCTGACTGGCATTTTCTTCGCTTACACCCAAATTAGCCACTGCTGATAATAGATTAGGCTACTTGAACAGGCGATCGCCTTGCTAAGTTTGCGATAAAAGTTTTTTTTTTTTTTTACCTTGTTATTGACAGAACGACCTCGTCTGTTGGTATATTCTGCTAAGAGGTCTGTGTCAATCGCATATAACATTATTTAGCTCTTTGCACTGTTTTTCTTTCTCTCAATACATTTATAACTCACGCTATCGAAATTCGTGCCGCTGTGTCAGCAAATCAAAGCAGCCGCAGTGCAGAGAAACCCAAGTTAATGAGTAATAGAACCCACAAGTACTTAAAATCTTGACTTCCAATGTCTAGCTTTTATAACAATAATCGTACTACCTTCTTGCTCTGTTAAATAGGCCTAGAAAGAACAAAAAGCAGATTTTTAAAAATAATTTGTGATTGGCAATATCAACTATAATTCTATTCTCCTCCTCCTTCTCTATCTCTCTCTCTCTATCTCTCTCTCTAACTCAAATGAAAACTTTGCAAATATTACCTTTGGATAAGCAATTTATTTACAACAAAGCAATGCTTATGTACAAAGTTCACACAAATCAATCACCTGAATACCTAAAGGTCCTTCTCTCTGCAGCCCCAAACAGTCGATCCATCAGATCTAAAAGGTATTTATTGCCCTTACCACACACTGATAAATTTAAATCCAGCTTTTCCTTTTCTGGACCTTCAATCTGGAACCTCCTCCCTACACAAATCCAACAACAGACAACAGTTGGCGGTTTCAAAACAAAATTACGCTACCATTTATTCAATCAAATAAAATAAACCAATATTATTAATGCTCAGTTGGTAATTATGTCACAGCCTTAATTTTCATAACGTATGTATTAAGTTTTATTTTTTAAAAAATAATATTTTGTAATATAAACTGTATCAAAATTACAAATGTAAAATTCATGTTGTAATGTATATCATTAATGCGCATGTAAAAATGAAATGTATTGCTTCATATCGATTAATTTGTTTCCTAAATATATAAAATTTTTGTTGCTGTGTACTTTGCTTTTAACTAATTAAACCTCTTAAGATTGTTTCATTGCTATTGTCTCCTAAATAAGATTTGCTTTTAATGTTTCTAGCCGTTTATTATAGTAGTAGTGGTGGTTGTGTTTTTTGTTTCGTAATTTTTTTTAAAAATTTGTTGTAATAAACGTTGTTTTTTTTTTAAAGTAATTATTTTTTAATTGTCTAGTACATTTTGATGTTGTCGTTGTTATCTTATTACAAAAGGTCTGATTGTAAGAATAGGCTCATGCCTAAAATCTTAACCTTTTAAAATAAAGTTCTGAAGTCTGAAGTCTGAAGTTCTCTCTCACTCTCTCTCTCTCTCTCTCTCTCTCTCTCTCTCTCTCTCTCTCTCTCTCTCTCTCTCTCTTCCCCTTCTCTCTCTCTCTCTCTCTCTCTCTCTCTCTCTCTTCCCCTTCTCTCTCTCTCTCTCTCTCTCTCTCTCTCTCTCTCTCTCTCTCTCTCTCTCTCTCTCTCTCTCTCTCTCTTTCTCCACCCCTCATAAGGATTGGTTGTCGATATGAACTCTCTCCAGCCCTCTGTAAAATAGTGATTACAGCGTCCTTTCTTTCTAAGGGCTGTCCATGGCATTACAACTCAAGTGTATGGCGGCCTACTAGCGCCAGAACCTCATAATTACAATTATCATGTGATAATTACAAATATCATGGGATAATTACAATTATCAAGAGATAATTACAATTATCATTGAAAAATTACAAATATGTTCGTGTGATCATGTTAAATTTTCAGTTTTGGCTCTATCAATCCTCCTGGAAATGCGCCAAAACTGAAAATTGTAATTATCACATATTAATTACAATTTTCACTTGATATTTATACTTTTCACATGATCAAGCTCAATTCTGGTAAGGCGGCTTGCTAGCGTCAAAACCTGCAAAACTTACATGTATCAGTGATAATTGTAATTGTAGCGGAAAGGGAGGCGACTGGTTGAGGCTTGGGAGAGAAATTGTCTACCTTGATTTTCTTGGTTAGACTAGTCTTGGGTGGCTCCTGCTTTGAAGAATCCTTTGGGTATGCCATTGGGTTACGCAGGACAAGGCGACACGACATTTGTTCTCCCTGGCTGACTATTCGCCTGCTACTTTTGGTGGCGAGCGGGACCACATTGTCGGCAGGCATTTTATGCAGGTCGGTGGCAGCGACCTTGCAGTAGAGTGCGTGGCACTAGTAGCCGGCAACCCGGTACTTAGATCCGTTGGATCTCATTTTTGATATGATGATGATGGTCATTGTTGTCAGGATGGCGACGTGGTGATCGTCCTTAACGCTCATGCAATAGGACGTTAAGCATCGTTTTCCGTTCCCAACCACGCTTCACCGCCTTGCAGGGCAAATATTTTTATGTCTCTCTTTTGAGGGGCAAAATGAAAATAACAGCTCGGGTGGAGCAGTGTTCCCAGGGTTGGTGGCCGAGAGACGGGAGTCAAATACTCCGCTCGGCTACAAGTGGTGCAACGACCGGGAACAGGATGATGCTGGACCGTGGAGTGGACTGACTTGGCGTAGTCGGTGTCGGTGCCAGACATACCTGTTGCGAACGGGGAAACCATGAGGACATGGTTCCATTTGAGCTGTGGGATCTGTAGCGGAAAGGGAGGCGACTGGTTGAGGCTTGGGAGAGAAATTGTCTACCTTGATTTTCTTGGTAAGACTAGCCTTGGGTGGCTCCTGCTTTGAAGAATCCTTTGGGTATGCCATTGGGTTATGCAAGACAAGGCGACACGACATTTGTTCTCCCCGGCTGACCACTCACCTGCTGCTTTTGGTGGCGAGCGGGACCACATTGTCGGCAGGCATTTTATGCAGGTCGGTGGCAGCGACCTTGCAGTAGAGTGCGTGGCACTAGTAGCGCGGCAACCCGGTACTCCCAACCACGCTTCACCGCCTTGCAGGGCAAATATTTTTATGTCCTTCTTTTGAGGGGCAAAATGAAAATAACAGCTCGGGTGGAGCAATGTACTCAAGGTCGTGGCCGAGAGACGGGAGTCAAATGTGTGACTGTGCAAAAAAGGATGTATTTCATTGTCGCCATGCCACACCAAAATCCTTGTAACGTTCTTACTTGGTGAATAAATATTTTTATCTTATCTTATCTTATTTTAAATACTCCGCTCGGCTACATAATTAACACGTGTTCTGTGTAATTCACAGAGATACCGGTAATTCACAGTGTTAATTACTAATTTTCAATTTTGGCCACGCTTTACTAGGGCCAAAACCCCAGGCGTGCTGGGAACAGTGCCGCTGCCGCGCATCGGGCCGCGCATGCTCATATTGATATTTATAATTTTCAGTGATAATTGTAATTATTGCTTGATAATTGTAATTAACTCTGGTAATGTAATTATCTCATGATATTAGTAATTATCAGCTTTTGGCGCTAGGAAAGCTTGGCAAATACTGATAATTATTAATTAACACTGCGGATTACCGATATCTCTGTAAATTACACAGAACACGTGATAATTTTAATTATCTCGTGATAATGATAACTCTCGGTTTTGGCGCAAGTAGGCCGTCATACAAGTGCCTAGTACAGTATCAGCAAGGTACAATCAACATGTCCATCAATCTGTCTGCTTCTTACGTCACTGTGTAGTGGCTAGGGGATTGGGACAGCGGGAGGAGGACAAAGAGAGAGAGAGAAAGAGAGAGAGAGAGAGAGAGAGAGAGAGAGAGAGAGAGAGAGAGAGAGAGAGAGAGAGAGAGAGAGAGAGAGAGAGAGAGAGAAAGAGACTAATGGAATAATAGCATTAGGTCCTAAGGACCTGTCTTACAGCTAATCCTTAATAAGCACACACAATAATTAGGATACTCAGTCACAAACGCGCGCGCGCAAATTCACACATTCTCAGACACCTAAATTGTTGCAAGGTAGGGAAAAACAGTCATCTGAAATATTAGGAGCAAAGGGAAAATAGAAATGTGTCCAGTCTCGTTTTAAATTTGGTGAATAAAGGAGAGAGAGAGAGAGAGAGAGAGAGAGAGAGAGAGAGAGAGAGAGAGAGAGAGAGAGAGAGAGAGAGAGAGACAGAGAGAGACAGAGAGAGAGAGAGACAGACAGACAGACAGAGTAGTAGTAGTAGTAGTAGTAGTAGTAGTAGTAGTAGTAGTAGTAGTAGTAGTAGTAGTAGTAGTAGTAGTTAATGGAAGCCTAACAACATCAGCCCTAAAATTATAGAAGTCATCAAAAGCCTGTATGACAAGGCTACCAGTGCAGTCCTCCATAACAGCGTCATCGGGAACTGGTTCAGAACAACAATCGGTGTGCGTCAAGGATGCCTACTCTCTCCAACACTCTTCAACATCTTCCTAGAGCGCATCATGTCAGATGCTCTTGCAGATCACGAAGGCACAGTCAGCATAGGGGGCAGAGCAATCTCCAATCTTCGTTTTGCGGATGATATTGATGGTTTGGCTGGAGAGGAACAAGAACTTGAACAGCTTGTACAGAGGCTTGACACCACCTCCAGAGCTTATGGAATGGAAATAAGTGCAGAGAAGACCAAAATGATGACAACAACACCAATGGCATCAACACGGACATCAAAGTACAAGGCCAATCCCTCAACACAGTGCACAGCTTCAAATACTTAGGAGCCATTGTGTCAGACAATGGGTCTCGACAGGAAGTCCTCTCCAGGATCGCACAAACAACTGCTGCCCTGACAAGGTTGAAGCCCATTTGGAAAGACAGAACCATCAGTCTACATTCCAAAGTAAGACTGCTGCGCTCTCTGGTCATCTCCATCTTCCTATATGCTTGCGAAGCATGGACCCTCAAAGCAGATCTCCAACGAAGAATACAAAGCATGGAGATGAGGTGCTACAGAAGACTTCTGTGCATTTCCTATACCCAACACATCACCAACGACGAAGTCCGACAGACCATCACACAAGCCATTGGACAACACGATGACCTGCTCACAGTGGTGAAGAAACGGAAACTCCGATGGTATGGCCACGTCACCAGATCATCAGGCCTTGCAAAGACCATTCTGCAAGGCACAGTGCAAGGAGGTAGAAGAAGGGGGAGACCGAAAAAGAGGTGGGAGGACAACATTCGAGAATGGACTGGTTTGACACTGAGCGAAGCCATGAGGGCTGCTGAGGACAGAGAAAGATGGAGTATGCTGGTTAAACGATCATCTGTGGTGCCCTTACGACCTTCGGGTTATGGGACAGGATAGGATAGGATAGGAACAACAATCGGCAAGATCAGCAATGTTGATGCATCTAATTCTATAGGCTATTACCGTTCACTACTTTGACGTTTTTGTCATCAACGTTTAGCCCCGAGTAAGAATGGCATCTTTGGCTGAGAAATCAGTTCTGTGAGAGTGCCTAGTCAACGGAATCCCTAACTACAATCAGCACGATCTGCAAATTTGATGCTGATCTAACTCAGCAGTTGTGCTTGGGAAATTAAGAAATGTACTACTACGTTTCACAATGATTATCTTCCTTTTGCAGACTTTTTAAGTGTAAAGGAGACTCACAATGTTTACCCACCTTTTCATTGACTCCTCACATTGACAATTGAGTGAAAAGAGTTTTTTTTCAGCCTATCAACTTCGGCAAGAGTTGACTGGTCTCTGAAATCCTGGAAATCGCACAGTACACCGCAGGTAAATTGAGTTTGAGGGAATAGTATTATATTCAGATTCAGATTCAGAAAACTTTATTATCCCCAAGGAGAAATTCTAACATGGATTTGCTGTCAGCAAAAGGTAATAAAATGTAACAATACTATAAACATGTAAACATGTACGTGTAATCACGCTTATGTACATATTAACAAGAACATTTCCGACACATTGTAAAACTTAAAATACATATCACACTACATGTCCTTATTGCACTTCAACATAAATAAATAAAACACCTACCCACAAACACACACACTCACACACACACATCCACACACACATGGGTTAGACATTAGATTATAAAATTATAAACGTTATAAAGCATCTTAAAAAATATACAATCATCAAACTCTGCGTATCATTCTAGCACTGACAATCACAGATTTTAAAACTTATGCATTAGTTAACTAGATACATTATATTGACGTGATGCTAACAGTATGGTTATAGTATTTTTCATGGCATTCATTTCTTTGAGAGTTGATTAAGTTTAGTCCAAGAGATAACCACTGACAGTCTGATCAGCAATGTTGGTTGATGCCTTCCTCATTATCACTGTTTGTTTGTTTGTTTGTTTATTTCATTTAACGTCTATTCACCGAAGTGATTTTAGACAAGAAAATAAAAGGAAGGGGGGGGGGGAGGGAAGGATATGCACTACATGGATGTGGGAAAGGAAATAACATTTAAACAAAATGGTACAATAACATAACATGAAATAAAATTAAATAAAATTTAAGTATTCAAACAATATTTTAAAACTCTTGAAAACAAATAAAAAATTACTATGGAACATGTCAAACTTGTGAAATGTTCATGTACAGAAAAGTCAATTTTGTGAGATTGACATATACGAATCAGAATAAACTTGCAATTTTTATAACAAATGACCTACAGGACTATAAATTATAGATTTAGCGATGGTAATCCAATATTTACTATTTTTATTTTGAACATTATGAATGTTCTGTGGAATATATTGTGTTATTACCCTGCAATCATGAATGATATGATTTATAGTTAAATTTTCATTGCAAATGCAAACAATATCCTTGCAATACTTTGTCCTCCAAGAATTTAAAGCAAGACGATGTGCTAAAGAGGTTATTACTCGAGGATACTGGGAATTATCACTATATATTATTTGTAAAGGAAATTTATTTTTTATTTTATTTTCGATTATACTATAAATTTCTTTTGTTGATAAGGGGATGTCAATATGGCTAACGTTGTGTTGATTGTTCGCCCCTTCTTTTGCTTTCCTGTCTGCCCAATCATTATTATATAAACCACAATGAGATGGTATCCAACAAAAATGAACATTTGTGCCATTAATAATTAAGCAATGTATAAGATATTTTATTTCGTATATAATATCACCTCTGTTTTTATAAATATTAGAGTCCAGACTCTGAAGAACAGATTTGGAGTCTACACATAATAATATATTAAAAAATGTCTTTTGTTGACTTAAGATTTTATTTAATGCCATAAGAATTGCGGTAAGTTCTGCAGTATAAATTGAACGATCTTTACCTAAATACAAAGATTCACTAATTTTTAAAGCAGGTATAACATAACCAGCCCCAGTTTGGCCTGTATCTAAAACAGAACCATCAGTATAAATTTGCAAATAAGAATAATATTTTTTATCTATATGTTCATAAGCTTCTGTTGCTAACAAAAATCCATTTTCTTTTTTCCGTATAGCAGTATATTCATAATCAAAGTTTGCTCGCTTAAATTCCCATATTGGTATAGGCATTTGTGGTATTTTTTTATAGATTGAATTAGGAAATAAATTTGATCCCTGTAAAAGTTCATTTGTATAAGTTGCTATTGTTTGTAAATAACTGATACCCTGTGCTCTTTTTGGATAATCTAAATCAGATCTTACTTCTAGTTCCGTATCAGTGAAATTTTCTACAGCAGAGGCTCTAACTATATATTTAGCGCATGATAATTTTCTCCACTCATGTAATGGTAATACTCCAGCTGCTTTATAAGCATCGTCAGTTTTTGTGTGTACTGGAATACCCATAACAATTTTAATTGCTTTGCTGTCCATACTCTGGAGTTGTTTCAGTAAATATTTTGGTGCCGAAAAATATACCTCTTGTCCATACGTTAATTTAGATCTGACAAGCATGCACACAAGATGAATGAGAGTTTTAGTATCACGTCCCCATTTTTGGAAGCTTATAATCTTTATTAAATTTAAACTTTTAACGGCCTTTTCCAACAAATAATGTATATGTTTTTTCCAACTTAATTTAGATGTAAAATATACCCCGAGAAATTTTATTTCCTGTACATATTTCAATTGTTTGATACCAATATAAAATTTTGGCAAACATTTGGGGTTAATCCCATTATTAAACAAGATCATGTTTGTTTTTTCTTCTGATAATTCCAATCCATTATCCTTCATGTAAATATCAATATTGTTCAGTTCATTTTGATATATCTTTTGAATATGTTTTATTTCATATATAGAAGTTTTTCTTTTTAAAGATACATTTACCCATATTGCAATATCGTCAGCATATTGAACTAGATTAATTTTATTACTTACAAATTGAGGTAAGTCATGTAACAAAATAGTGAATAAAAGAGGTGAAATTATAGAGCCTTGTGGTATACCCATGTTAATATTATATGTAGAAGAATAAGAGTGACCTACTTTGGCCATTATTTTTCTTCCATGCAAAAACCCTTTAATATATTGAAAAATATTTCCAGAAAGCCCTATATTTTTTAATTTGTATAAAAGTCGAGCATGCCAAACTCGATCATAAGCTTTTTTTACGTCAAAAAATGTAGCTAATATATTTTTCCTTCTAGCGAATTGTTTCTTAATGTGTGTTGTTAATTTCACTAAATGGTCTACTGTTGATCTGCCTTTTTTAAAACCAGCCTGATTTGCTGGAATTACTTTATTTTTTTCACAATAGTATGATAATCTATTCATTATAATTTTTTCCATAATTTTACCAGCATGTGATGTTAATGCAATGGGGCGATAACTTGAGGATTCGTGTCGATTTTTCCCTGTTTTTAAAAGTGGAATAATTATTGATGTTTTCCAAATATCAGGCAACACATTATCTTCCCAACATTTATTGATAATATGGAGAAAATGTTGTATCCATTTTAAAGGCATGTGCTTTAGCAAAATGTATGATAACCCATCTGGACCAACTGCAGATTTTTTAGTGCCAAGATAATTTAAAGCATCTGTAACCTCTGTTATTGATATCCTAGAATTCATAAATAAAGAATTATCTGAATTAGGTTCTTTATAATGTTCAGATTTTTCTTCATGTTTTCTTTTTTCAAACTCATCTTTAATTAGACTACTAGTATTGCTTGCATTTGCAAAAAGTTTACCAAATTCTTCAGATTTCTCCTTTGGAGAAGAAAATAGTTTGTTAGTTATTTTTATGGGACACTTAGGAAGCTGAAAGCCATTTTTCATTTCTTTTACTTTTTTCCAAACATTAGTAACATTACATGTATTTGATATTTCTTTTTTACAAAAATCTTCCCAATATTGTTTCTTTGCTGATGCTATAATTTTATTACAATTAATTTTTGCACATTTCATGTGCCTATGTGCGGAAACAGATCTACATTTTATCCAATTCATTATTATCATTATCACTGTCATTCCCTGTATGTGTGACGTCTAAAGTGTTGTTACACTCAGTTCGATGTTGGTGTTTTCCTTTATCAGTATCCGATTCAGCCCCAATGCTGAATTCCTGATAAGGTGTAACTCAGATTCGTTTATCCACGCAACCCGTCCAAACAGCATACAAGTCACAAAGTCGACGTATGAAGTTTTCCACTTTTATTCAGCACACACCAACAACTGCATACAATTCTCAACTCAACTCAACAACTTTCACAGCAACTCTCAACAACAACTTCTCTATCAACAATTTTACTATCCACAACAACACTGCGGCACACAATTTTATAATCTCTCTCTTTTCCGGAAATATTTCGAATACAGTAGAAATGACGCACTGCCACCAATCGAATAAAAGATCGTCATCACTGACTTACGTCATTCATTTCTCCACACATACCCCGAACCTTCTCTTACTTCGACAATTGTCCCGAACCTTCGATCGATGGTAAACAAGGAAATCCAGAGTATTCTCCGACAATATCGACCAACGAAAATTATCAACGTTATACAAAGCCTCTCCTAACAACAATGCAAACTCAAATCAAAGGTAAATAAACTCCATTATTGAATACTTTGCAAAACGAAACGATTAGATCTTTCGTGCGCGCTTCCGACATACTTTCGTTCGCGTTTCAACGTAACAGGTGTATACTATATGAGGACTGAAATCAAAAGTAGTGTTAGTTTTTCTAAGGTAGGAGTTTGTCCTTGCTGACGGATTTTACAGTTTAATATCACTCATGAGGGTAAACCGACATTATATCGAAACACAAGAGATTGAAACTTCGATCAATACATCGAACTGAAATTTGATCAAAACGTCTTTAAATCGAACCGACCTATGATCGAACAGTCTTAAAATCTAACCGACATATATGATCGAAACCACAAATGATCGAAGTGTCAATGTATAAAATGAAGCAAATATCGAATGGACAACATATCGATTGGACAAAAAACCGAAGCGTCATTCAATCGAACTTTTTCGATATTTTGTTGTCCATATTTTTGTATGTTTTGCAATCAATCGAGCCAGTTATAAAAGATGGGTGACACAAGGTAGCCTACTATGATGAACTATTGATAAAATAGCACTCACTTGGATGCTATGATGAACTATTGATGAAATAGCGCTCACTTGCTTACTATGATGAACTATTGATGAAATAGCACTCACTTGGATGCTATGATGAACTATTGATGAAATAGCACTCGCTTACTATGATGAACTATTGATGAAATAGCACTCACTTGGATACTTACTATGAGGACTAATCATGGTTTTGAGAAACAGCCAATGAAACTACTAGTAAATATATGTCAGTGGAAAGAGCTTTTGCTTGCAGACCATTTTTGGTAGTACAAGATGGAAATGGCAATAATATTATGTCGGAAACAAAAAGCTAAGCCTCTTCTGTACTTAAACGGGCTGACATGTATTATGGATCGCATGGATGTGCATTACAAATAAGCACAGACATACCTACACATACACGCAAACGCACACAAATCCATTGTTTCTCGTACCCCAACAATTAATGCCATGAGACCAAACTGTTTTCCGATATTTTTACCATTCGATATTCGATATTATTTTTCGATAATATCACGTTTTGTTGTCTTTTCGATCATATAAGGTTCGATCAAGTGTCATTTCGATCTCCCGTCTTTCGAGCCAATAACGCTTTGATCTCTTGCCTGTTCAACAGATTGACGATTCGAATTTGGGACGTTTTGATTATGTGTCGGTTCGATTTAAAGACGTTTCGATCATTTGCGATTCGGACTAAAGACGCTTCGATCATATGCCGCTTCGATCTATAAACGTTTCAACAATATTTTTTCGATCAACCGTCGTTCGATCTTCGGTCTTCCGAAATAAGGTCAAACACGTCATAAACTGTACTTTTATTTTTTTGTTTGTTTGTTTTTGTTAAAGTTTTTCTGTGCCATGAATCCTTGTCCACACATTCAACCCCACCTCACTGTGATTGGGCTGTTTGCAGTCCGCTGGACACTATAAACACTAACTACAAAACTAATCACTCTCTACGCTCTCCCAACTTACCCCCAACTTCGCCAACCCTCCGCCCCCTCCCTCCTTCCACCCCTCCCAAACCAACAGGTGTCCTTGCAGAGGTAGAACTCTTTCCCAACAGTATAAACCTAAATCTAATCTGTGCATGCACGTATTCTATCGCATGGGCTTTAAAGACCCTGACGCTCATGTCTTGACGGGTGAGTGCCGGTTGCACAAAATACACCCAGCACGCACTAGGTCCCTTCTCTCTATCCCTGGTAGCCCAGTATTGTGTTCAGTCGTCTGGGGGGCAGACTACGCGCCCAAAGGTTGCAGGTGGGCTCATCGGGCGGCTTGAGTTAGATCCTGTATGGGCCAGCGCCTTGAGCCGTTCTTGAGCTGGGAAAGCGCTATGAAAGACGGATTGCATACACAATGAAGACTTCTTACCGTGACTCTTTGCCAGATATTAGTCTATGTCGGCTCTTTTTATAAATGTGATCCCAACGGGTTCCTCCGTTCTCCCATACATACCCAATACCTTAATCAGCGGGTGTCCCCCGTCAATGGATTATCAAGTTTTACTATCTTTTAGTTTTACTATACTACTGTCTGTCATCATGACTTGCTAAAAAAACAAAAGGCACTATAGCCCAACGACGAGTCACAACACACAGCTTGTTGGAACGGTTTCCACAAAGTGGTGTGCAGAGGACAGAAATGCAGTAATGTTGGCGCTGGTGAAAAACTAAGAGGCAACGAAAGAGCCATCTTTAATCCGACCAACGTTAGAACGGTCTCAAGAGCAACTCTGAAGACTCTCCCTAAGGATGGAGCGCTGAGAGGCTATCTTGAGCTGAAATGACGACTTGTAATTTGTCTTCTTGTAGCATGTTCTCTCTTCAGAATTGTCTGCAGAGAACTCACTTCTGTAATGGCCTTTATTCATTGGTTAATTGTCTGCAGAGAACTCACTTCTGTAATGGCCTTTATTCATTGGTTCATTGTCTGCAGAGAACTCACTTCTGTAATGGCCTTTATTCATTGGTTAATTGTCTGCAGAGAACTCACTTCTGTAATGGCCTTTATTCATTGGTTAATTGTCTGCAGAGAACTCACTTCTGTAATGGCCTTTATTCATTGGTTCATTGTCTGCAGAGAACTCACTTCTGTAATGGCCTTTATTCATTGGTTCATTGTCTGCAGAGAACTCACTTCTGTAATGGCCTTTATTTATTGGTTCATTGTCTGCAGAGAACTCACTTCTGTAATGGCCTTTATTCATTGGTTCATTGTCTACAGAGAACTCACTTCTGTAATGGCCTTTATTCATTGGTTCATTGTCTGCAGAGAACTCACTTCTGTAATGGCCTTTATTCATTGGTTCATTGTCTACAGAGAACTCACTTCTGTAATGGCCTTTATTCATTGGTTCATTGTCTGCAGAGAACTCACTTCTGTAATGGCCTTTATTCATTGGTTCATTGTCTACAGAGAACACTTCTGTAATGGCCTTTATTCATTGGTTCATTGTCTGCAGAGAACTCACTTCTGTAATGGCCTTTATTCATTGGTTCATTGTCTGCAGAGAACTCACTTCTGTAATGGCCTTTATTTATTGGTTCATTGTCTGCAGAGAACTCACTTCTGTAATGGCCTTTATTCATTGGTTCATTGTCTACAGAGAACTCACTTCTGTAATGGCCTTTATTCATTGGTTCATTGTCTGCAGAGAACTCACTTCTGTAATGGCCTTTATTCATTGGTTCATTGTCTACAGAGAACTCACTTCTGTAATGGCCTTTATTCATTGGTTCATTGTCTGCAGAGAACTCACTTCTGTAATGGCCTTTATTCATTGGTTCATTGTCTACAGAGAACTCACTTCTGTAATGGCCTTTATTCATTGGTTCATTGTCTGCAGAGAACTCACTTCTGTAATGGCCTTTATTTATTGGTTCATTGTCTGCAGAGAACTCACTTCTGTAATGGCCTTTATTCATTGGTTCATTGTCTGCAGAGAACTCACTTCTGTAATGGCCTTTATTTATTGGTTCATTGTCTGCAGAGAACTCACTTCTGTAATGGCCTTTATTTATTGGTTCATTGTCTGCAGAGAACTCACTTCTGTAATGGCCTTTATTCATTGGTTCATTGTCTGCAGAGAACTCACTTCTGTAATGGCCTTTATTCATTGGTTCATTATCTGCAGAGAACTCACTTCTGTAATGGCCTTTATTTATTGGTTCATTGTCTGCAGAGAACTCACTTCTGTAATGGCCTTTATTCATTGGTTCATTGTCTGCAGAGAACTCACTTCTGTAATGGCCTTTATTCATTGGTTCATTGGAAGGTTCGTGGAGGTTCACGAACCTTTTTCGAGGTTCTCAGATCCCGAACCTAGGTTTCTGAACGTTTTTTTTTTGTCCAAAAGATTCAGGAACCTAGGTTCGCGATCTGAGAACCTCGAAAAAAGGTTTGTGAATTTCCACGAACCGAACCTATGCTCGGGATCTGAGAACCTCGAAAAAAGAGGTTCGCGAACCTCTACGAGCCTTCAGTCAGTCAATGGAAACCTAATACCAAATTACCAATCATCATGATCTGCTATGCTGGTTGGTAGCCTATGTCTTCAGACATGCAGACGGGTTATGACGTGCGTACTACCTATTGTCATTTCACACATCTACTAGTCCATGCCGTAGACCTGATAGATATCTGACACTCAGTGTGGATCTGCAAGAGCAATACCTGAATAGCTGAGACGTTAAGAGAACCGAGCTAGAAGAGTTCCAAAGATCGCGGGTTTGATCCTGCGGTCTGATGTATGAAACTATTACAAACAATAGTCCTAGGCAATACCAGCTGTCCGAGTTCAATACGCTTTAGTAACGATGGGTTTGTCCCGGGTTTAGATCCAGGCCTTTTGTCGACACAGTCTATACGTCGCGTTGCTGGTTAGGCTAATTATGGAAGCGGCAGAACTATAGTGGTTGAAAAGTAACTGAATTTGCATCAAACACAATGTATTGTAATCTTTACAGTGGCAGAATGTAAATACAGATCTCGTTATAATCCTCACAGTGGCAGAATGTAAATACAGATCTCGTTATAATCCTCACAGTGGCAGAATGTAAATACAGATCTCGTTGGACATATCTCATATTTCACGCCGATAACGTATGATATTCCTTTGTGTTACTAATACAATACTACATTAATTATGAATGGTTGGTCTTTTATCCTTCATGAAAAGGACTGTTCTATCAACTATTAATTTCAAAGCAAAAATCATGCACAAACTATTGTTATGATGTTGGTCTATAAAATAGCATTATGCCTTTAACGGTCAAGGTCTATTATCGGAAGGGAATTTTAAAAAAAGGAATACCAGTCATGACAATCTAGTAAAAGCAATAGTGGGCAATGTATCATGCCCTGGATCTCTGCCAGTCTCTTGACACTTTCTGAAAAACCTTCTTTGCTGAATTGAAATGAATACTGTGGTGCTTTCATGTGTGTAAACAATAGTGTGGTGTTTTCTGTCTTGTGCATTGTACGTTTCTGTGTGTAACGTATTCGTGTGGAGAGGGGTATATAGAGATGGGGGTGGGGAGGGGGTGGTTAATTGACTTCATTCAATCCTTCCTATTGTACTATTATATAAGCCTCTGTCATTGGGCTTCTCTCAACAACTCTTTCCTTTAATAAAACCAACGAGACAAGACTTTCTGCAAATAGAAGCTGTTTTGTGTATTGACGTTTTGTCAATATGTGTGCGTTGGGAAGGAAAAGAATGCTGGATGAAGGGGGGAGATTGGAAAGGGGTGTGTGTGGAAAGATGGTGGCGAGGGGGCTCGTCAATTGTTCCCACATATAATAATGTTCTTCATACTGAATTGTTCCCACATATAATAATGTTCTCCATACTGAATTGTTCCCACATATAATAATGTTCTCGATACCGAATTGTTCCCACATATAATAATGTTCTCCATACTGAATTGTTCCCACATATAATAATGTTCTCGATACTGAATTGTTCCCACATATAATAATGTTCTCCATACTGAAATGTTCCCACATATAATGTTTTCCATACTGAATTGTTCCCACATATAATAATGTTCTCCATACTGAATTGTTCCCACATATAATAATGTTCTCGATACTATGTTAACCTACCTCAACCTTATTTTCTTGTTGTAATCAAAACAGAAACAACAAACGCATTCACAAAATTTACTATCTTCTCGTATAAGAAGAAAATAAATTGGCAATTTGAAAAGGTAACACCAATATATCACACAAGAGGATGCCTTGTTCTAACGTTGAAGAAGAAAATAAATTGGCAACTTGAAAAGGTAACACCAATATATCACACAAGAGGATGCCTTGTTCTAACGTCTACTATTGGGGAAGTGCATGTTCTAACTAGTGCGTGTGGCTTATTAAAAATGTATTGCATGCTATCAAACAACGAAGACAGCGTTCATCCAAGGCGCTAAAAAAACAAAACAAACAAAAAAAAACAAAAGAAAACCCACACACAACCAAAATAGTGAAGCCTGTAGTGAGTAGGCCTTCACAGAAACTGAAAGGCGGTACATAATTCATTATCTTCCAGTTACAGCCAAGTTCTCTATATAAGTAGCTCTCTATCAGTTCTGAGATAGAAACGGAGCGTGTTCGATTCTGACAAGACAACCACCACGACCTTGCAGGTTCTCTTAACTGTGACTGTCGTCGTAACATGTGTAAAGTCAACAATTCTTTTTTTCCAAAAAGGCGGAAGATGTGGTTAACATCAGCACCTTTACAAACTAATAAATTAATTAAAAGTAAAAACCAAATACAACGCGAGACATACGTTATGTTTTAATTCTAGGCTCTGTACAATAAACATATGAGGGCAAACAATAAACTTGACATACAAGACCACCTGCTCAGCACATACACGACATATGAGGGCAAACAATAAACTTGACATACAAGACCACCTGCTCAGCACATACACGCTCACCTACTCACTCACCCACCCCCAACCACCCAAAAACTATCCACACGCAGGCACTTGTGTCCGCACCAGTCCTCAGCAATGAATGCGCCAAGCATCTCGTTGTTGTTACACCCATAGCACAAAAAGAATTAGCAAAACTATTTCGACTCAGAACTAGATCTACATTTCAACGAATCCCGATGTTAAGTACCGCCTATGTTTGTCCTTTTCAACTTTATTTTTAAATTATTTTTTTTTTCTTTTTATCAGTGATCATAATTATGTGGCGGAATGGGAGATGACTGGTTCAAGCTTGGGAGAGAGGTTGTCTACATTCCATTTGTTGCTTAGACTAGCCTTGGGTGGCTCCTGCTGTGCAGAATCCTTTGGTGTGGCCATTGGGTTATGCAGGACAAGGCGACACGACATTTGTTCTCCCAGGCTGACCATTCGTCTTCTGCTTTTGGTGGTGAGCAGGATTACATTGTCGACAGGCATTTTATACAAGTCAGTGGCAGTGACTTCGCAGCGAGTGTCGTGGCAGTAGTAGCCGGCAAACCGGTTTACTATCAACACGCTTCACGGCCTTGCAAGGCAAATATTTTTATGTCTTTCTTAGAAGGGATGAATGAAGATAACAATTCTGGTCGGGCTTGTTCTCAAAGTGGTGACCGAGGAGCGAAAATAAAATACTCCGCTCGGGTACAAGTGGTGCAACGACCGGGAACAGAATGATGCTGGACTGTGGTAACTGTTGAAGGCAGTTTTTTACTATTAAGTCAGTGAATAAAGACTGACTTGGCGTAGTCAGTGTTGGTTCCAGACATACCTGTTGCGAACTGGGAAACTAGAGGACATGGTTCGATTTGAACTTTGTGATCTGTTGCGGAATGGGTGGCGACTGGTTCAAGCTTCGGAGAGAGGTTGTCTACATTCCATTTATTGCTTAGACTAGCCTTGGGTGGCTCCTGCTGTGCAGAATCCTTTGGAGTAACCATTGGGTTATGCAGGACAAGGCGACACGACATTTGTTCTCCCAGGCTGACCATTCATCTTCTGCTTTTGGTGGTGAGCAGGACTACATTGTCGGCAGGCATTTTATGCAAGTCAGTGGCAGTGACTTTGCAGCGAGTGTCGTGGCAGTAGTAACCGGCAAACCGGGCATATATTTGTATGTCCCTCTTACGAGGGATAAATAGAAAATAACAGCTCGGGTTGGGCCGTGTTCTCAAGGTAGTGGCCGAGAGTCGGGAGTCAAATACTCCGCTCAGCTATAATTATAATGACGTTTTTGCAAATGGGCTGTTCACAGCCTTTTCACGCACACAAATCTGTTAACCGGTTATCTCCCCTTTCATCTATATTGGCATCAAATATGTATCAACTTGACATCGATTTTTACGTCCCCTATACGCAATGTATTCGGGGACATTGTGACGGTGGGTCTATTGTTGCTGGGCTCTGCACAATGGAATGCTATTACCCACTCGTCTTTCGTCGATGGCGATCGCTAGTAAATCTCCCGGTGACTCATCTTAATACATTTATAAGTTTAGCTCAGTCTGTGTTAGGCTGGGTTTACAGAGATAGAAAGAAAATGGTAAAAGATCACTGTCACACTAGCTCTCACACGGCTATGAAACATAGGTAGTCCAGCCCCTTGTTAACAGTAAATATCACACATTTATTTCCTGTACTCTATACAAAATCTGCTAGGAGGCACTGTGGTCTAATGGTAGTGCTTCGGCTTGCGGATCTGAAAGTCCCGGGTTCGAGCCTTGGCCGGGCCATTGTGTTGTGTCCTTGGGAAAGACACTTTACTCCTGTTTTCCTACTCCTTCGGATGAGAGTATAAACCGAGGTCTAGTCTGTGTCGCATACATTCCATCATAACGGACTTTAAAGATCCTGACGCTCATGTCCTAGACGGGTGAGTGCCGGTGACAAGAACACACCCAGCATGCACCTAGGTCCTTCTCCCCAATCCCTGGCTGCCCAGTATTGTGCTCAGTTGTCCGGGCGTCAGACCATGCGCCCAAAGGCTGCGGGTGGGCGTCTCGGGCGGCTTGAGTTAGATCCTGTATCGGCCAGCGCCTTGAGCAGCTCTTGAGCTGGTAAAGCGCTATATAAGAACGATTAAATAAAATAAATAAAATAAATAATCACAATACTAACTTAAAAGTTCAAATATCCTTTCGAATGGTTCACTCCTTGATAATTCTATGCAGCTACTGTTTCATCATCGGGTCAGTCTTCTGGAAAGGTGGACTAGTGATGCCCTTTTCTAACAGTTTTGGTGCACTGGTGCAAATGTAACTTAGCTCTAGATTCGATGAGCTGTGTTGTGTTGGATTCTTCTCCTTGTTGACAGACTGGTGGGCTCTCGTCGCTCAGTGCATGAGGCTTCAATGCAGGCCGAATGTCAGTGAAGACTTTTACTTGTCTTTCTTCTGCTCAAAATATGAGACGAATTTCTGCAACACTGTGTATAATAAGTGTGTGCAGAGCGTCTCACTGAAGGCTGAAAGAGCCCTCAGTGATTAGCTCCACTTGTCTATATATAAGCGACGAACATTCTGCTAAGTCCGTGGTCCACTGGAATCTCAACTCTAATTCCTATATATATATAAATATATAGCATGGCTAACTGCACACATAGAGAAATAATTAATATTATTCACATTCTCCGGTACAGCCACTGGTCTGCAAGAATACATATAGGCTAAACAACAGAGGGTCCGTAGGGACTACGTCATGGCATCGCAACCGGTCGTGTTCGCCACGTGGTCACGCAAAGTTTGACTAACAATCACAATTCTAAACAAGGCAAACTTCACAAACATAATACAGCAATAATATTAATACATCGCAATGAAACAAAAGATAGTTCATTTACCTTTTTGACAATGTCAGGCTGTGGCTAACTAGGTTGAATAGAATTTCACCAGTTCCTGCTTTTAGTCTTCAAGTAGAGAGATCCCTTAGAGCTAAGCTCCTTCCTAGATGCAAGTTGAACGAATAATGCCCCTCTACCCCTGTGGTTAGCCGGAATCCCGGGAAAATCTAAAACTACAAGATCTTAAGAGGCTCCCTCTAGTGGGGGTAGCGGTACTACTGCTATACGTAAGCTGGATGATGTCACTGCATACTGAGCCAGCGTCAGCATACATAATTATGTGTAGCCCACAGTAGACTTCTGTCGTCTTCTGCAGAGCAACATTACTTTACTAAGGTTACAACTGACTAAGCAAGGCAGAAAATCTATAGTGCTGTGTAAATCTGGCCTCTTGTCACAGACATAAATCTACAAAAGAAAGAAAGACAGAAAACACAGCCAACATCTTCCTGGAATCATTAGGTTTTTTTTTTAAACAAGAGTCATAATAGTGACAAACAAAATGTATAAATGACCACTAAAGGCCAAACTCCATCTATCTTTCATATGATGCCAGTGATGGGAATGACCGCCACCACCATTACAACAACAAAATTACAACAACAACAACAAAATCAACAACAACAACAACAAAATCAACAACAACAACAACAGCAAACACAAGAAGATACAGTTTAACAGTTTACAACAATTACAACTGTAATAATCATCTAAGATCTGTTACCTCTGGCAGTAGTTATTGTAGTAGAGATACGACAACCTTGGGTACACCACAGTGACCACCACAGTAGAGCCACTGTCGTTTGAGATCACCAAGGCCTGATCCCCGTTAAAAAAACAAAAAGAATTAAAAAAAATCCTCGTGTCTCTAATCCCCTTAAATCCCGTTACTGCAAGCCTTTCCCCCCAGACCGCTTCTCTGTGACTTCAGGCTTGTTTCGTTACTGCGCACACTGTTCTGTGCGATCTTTTACCTCGACTTGCATTTCCATTGCTGGCGACATGTCCGTCCCCTTCTCTTTCCCACTCATTTTTAAACTGCCATGCGTACACCTGAAGGCCTATTAATAGGTTCATTTCCTTGCTTACTTTTCTCTTTACCTGCTTGGCTACCCACCCCGTTCCTACACCTACCTAACATTGTCAGCTCCCTTTTTCTCCTCCCATCCCCCTCTCCCACCCCAGTCTCCCAACCCTCTCTCTCCCGCCACCCCTTCCCCCCTCCTTCCGTCCACCTCCGCTGCCGAGAAAGCCTCCAGACTTTCACAACAATAGTTCCAGTCCTCTATTTCTTTTCTCTTTTTTTTTTCCCTTTAACATTGTGCAAGACCAAAGGTCAAATGAATCGTCTAGGGCTGTTACGAGTTAGGCGGTGTTTCAAGTGACAAATTTATAATTAATAAACCAAATTACAATCTTCTTCTTCATTTTGGATCCATCACCCTCCTTCTCATTTCTTTCTCGCTCTCCTCCTCCTCTCTTTTCAAACCCACATCCTCTTTGCGTGTTGACTCATCCAATTCACCCTCGCCCTAATCTTACTTTGGCTTTGTCAATTTTCATCACTATAGCCGGTCTGTGGAACTCTATTATTTAGGTCTCAGTAGCAGAGAAAAGGACACACATACATACACACACATACATACATACACACACACACACACACCCCTACACACACACACACACACACACACGCAAACGTTCTCCTCATATTTGACACATTGCATGACTGCTAGATAGAGCGGTTGAGAGGGCAACCAACCATGATGAGACAAAATAGTGAAAACGGGAGGAGCTGCAGGAGAGGGTGGGGAACAGATAACAGGAGGAAGACGATAGGATAACGTGCTGGATGATAGGATAACGTGCTGGATGATAGGATAACGGGCTGGATGATAGGATAACGTGCTGAATGATAGGATAACGTGCTGGATCATAGGATAACGTGCTGGATGATAGGATAACGTGCTGGATGAGCAGCACAAACGAGGAGGAGGAAGAAGAAGTACAAGAATTGGAACTACAACAAAAAACAAGAAGAATAACAAGAACAAAAAATAAACACAAGAAGAACAAGCACAAGTAGAACAAGAACAAAGACAAGAAGGACAAGAACAAGAAGATGAAGAAGAAGAGACAGAATACGAATAATAAGAAGTGGCGCATGAAAGACTGAGGGAGATTTGGATAGGTAGTCGCCCGTCATTCAAACAACAATTCTATGCGTTCCTTTACAACTGTAATGAAGCAATCAACGCGAACGAAGAGATACACTCCGCACTCATAAAGCTGGTCTGAGAAAAGAGAGTTCCTTTAACACTTCTATCTTCTACGACTGCAAGCTTCATTCATGGTTACGAGACAAACTTAACTTTTACAGAATTATTACTGTACAACTATCGATCACGAAAAGCGCCTTTCGTTACAGCCCTAAGGTGAGAAAGTGCGAATAAGTATGCACACTCAGAGTATCTGTGTTGGGGCTGTGGAGTCAGCATGTACAACATTCATTGTTATTGGGTCTTGGCTGCAAGACTCGTGTGCTCCACAGATGACATAAGAGGAATGTTGTCCGTTGGCTAGTAACCGGACGCCCCATGCCCAGCGCACGGCCAGTTCCCCGTACCCAAAGCATCGTCAGTTCCCCGTACCCAAAGCATCGTCAGTTCCCCGTACCCAAAGCATCGTCAGTTCCCCGTACCCAAAGCATCGTCAGTTCCCCGTACCCAAAGCATCGTCAGTTCCCCGTACCCAAAGCACCGCCAGTTCCCCGTACCCAAAGCATCGTCAGTTCCCCGTACCCAAAGCATCGTCAGTTCCCCGTACCCAAAGCACCGTCAGTTCCCCGTACCCAAAGCATCGTCAGTTCCCCGTACCCAAAGCATCGTCAGTTCCCCGTACCCAAAGCATCGTCAGTTCCCCGTACCCAAAGCATCGTCAGTTCCCCGTACCCAAAGCATCGTCAGTTCCCCGTACCCAAAGCACCGTCAGTTCCCCGTACCCAAAGCATCGTCAGTTCCCCGTACCCAAAGCATCGTCAGTTCCCCGTACCCAAAGCATCGTCAGTTCCCCGTACCCAAAGCATCGTCAGTTCCCCGTACCCAAAGCATCGTCAGTTCCCCGTACCCAAAGCACCGCCAGTTCCCCGTACCCAAAGCATCGTCAGTTCCCCGTGCCTTCGGCTCTTTTACACCTAGCTCCTCCTCTCGACCCTCTGCTCCCACCCACCTATTCCTTCGCGCCCTTGGCTCTCCTTATCTCGATCTACTCACCCACCCGAAGGCCCCCCCAACCCGTCACCTACACAGTTCTAGTGCAGAAAAAAATTCTAACTCAGTGTTCCCAATAAAGGAATACAACTGGCACCTTAAAAAGATTCTGATTGGTGTGTGTGTGTGTGTGTGTGTGTGTGTGTGTGTGTGTGTGTGTGTGTGTGTGGATGTGGCAGGATGGATAAAGGCGAGAGAGAGAGAGAGAGAGAGAGAGAGAGAGAGAGAGAGAGAGATTTCCAGCTGAGCCATATGATGTGACTGTTGCATGGATATTTTTTTCTTTTTGTTCAATTACTATTTTATGCAAAGTTTGCACTCAATGCCAAAGGCAATTTTGCGCTTTTATGTAAAATGTGACCCCCGTTGGGGTGCCGGGGGTTTCAGTATAAATAGTATCCCCACTTTCTGGAAATTTAGTGCTTTAAATTCCCGCTGTCGCTGTCTTTCTCATTCCTGCTCTGTTCTATCAATCTGCTATACTATCGTCTTCTTCGCTGGACCAGTCTCCTGCCTTTTTTCTTGAAAACTCTTCCGGGACAAGACTCCTTATTTGTGTATGAGGTCTGTTGGATCAGCTTGGGAATGTTGGACGCTTTCTGCCAGGTGGTCACTAGGGCTTCCTATGATGTTATTATTTAGCAATGTAGGCATTTTATATGTATGTGTTTTGTTGATAATTTATAATGATGTTTGTATTCTTTTGTTTTTGTAAACGGGGGTTCGATAAGTTGGGGTGAAGCCTCAGCCGTCCCCTGCGTGGGATGTCTTTATTGTAAAGTGGCTGGCTGGTGGAGGGCATTCACTTTTCCCACTAGGGTTGTTTCAGCAGATCTTTTATGCGGATCGGGGGTTGTCCGGTCCTGATTTGGCTCGGAAGAGTCCGCTGGACCTAAAGCAACAATTATGTAATGTAATGTAATGTAATGTAATGTAATGTAATGTAATGTAAAATGTGAAAGTTGGACAATAAAGATGTATTGTAGTGTATTGCTTTGTAAAACGGCTTTACGAGAGGAGACAGGAGATATCAAACAAAACTAAACACCAATACACATTTCCCATCAAAATTACCATAATAATATAAGATAAGATAAGATACGATAAGATAAGATAAGACATTCTTTATTAATCCAAAAGCATAGAAATTACATTGTCTGTATTACCAAGTACATCCATGTTTAGGCAATTGTCTTTGTGGAAAGGCCAACCTTCTCTTTACTCTATAATGGAGTTACCTACTACATAATTGTATTGTCGGTTTGTCCGTCGGTCGAACATTTCCAGTCCAAATCTGTTAGTTGGTCTTTTGGTTGGTCGGTTAGTCAAGAGTATACAGTGAACCTTCGTTTATCCGAGACCAGCCGCGATAGCTGAAAATCCGCGAAGTAGGGACACCATATTTACAGTATTTTATGTAACGTGTATTCGGACTTTTAAAACGCTCCCTTTACGTACTGTTAACAAACCACCCTTTACAGTAATGTACAGATATCTACAGTATGTACATACAGGCACAAATGTTAAGCAATAAAACATCAATTATCGCGACTATTTTCGAAATTTCCCGAAAATCCGCGATATATTTTCTCCTATTTATCCTGTAATGAAAAAAAATCCGCGAAGTCGTGAATCCGCGAACGTCGAACCGCGAAGTAGCGAGGGCAAAGGAGTTGTATATACTAATAGGCTCTTTGGCGAGGGTTTACTGTATATACATGAGTGACCATTCCGTTTGCTTCAGTTGACCAAACAAATATTATCAATAGTACCAATATGAAAATACGTCCAATACATCAAATGGACATTTAATCAACTAATCTGGACAAATCACGTTTGTCATGAACCCTGTCCTTCAGGAAGGAGAAGAAGAAGAAGAAGAATCATGGGAGTTAACCCCACACTTTACCCGAATGAAACGTCTTTGCGACTAGTGGTTGACTCCCTTTGCCATATGTTGATGCCCTTATGAAGAGAAAGATTTTCCCCTATACGCCCAGGTGTGCGGGGACGTTAATTTTACTCTAAGAGAGAGAGAGAGAGAGAGAGAGAGAGAGAGAGAGAGAGAGAGAGAGAGAGAGAGAGAGAGAGAGAGAGAGAGAGAGAGAGAGAGGCGATAGGGCGAATGGTGGAAAGGCAAACAGACAGGCAGACAGAAAGACAGATAAAGACGTTATTTTTAAGCGCTTGTTGCGTTTCTGAGATTAGATTAGGTTAGATTAGATTAGATTAGGTTAGATTAGATTAGATTAGATTAGATATTCAATGCTTATAGGGTCCAGCGAACTATTAAGAGCCCACTCAGGATACTCTAGTACTAATATTGAAACACAAAGGTCAAAGTTGCTGGTAAAAAAAAAAGGTAAAGGTAGTCCCATAGCCTTGTGGCCGTAGGGGAGCGTGATGTTGGAGATCACACTTATCTTGGGCCAGCGTAATGAGGGTGATGCCCAACTCTCTCCCTCGCTGCTTTACCTTCCCCACCCTCAAGAGAGTAGGTACTCAATCACAGTTGAGTCAACTGGGGGCGTTGTTATTTGTCGCTTCACGCCTTAGCGGTCACCCATCCTAGTGCTAACCGCACCGGACGGTGCTTCACTTTCGACACAGTAGCGAGTGCTCCAACCACTGCACTATCCGACACCCCGACAAAGTTGCTGAGGCCAAGTATATTATAAAACCTTTTTTTTTTTCATTATATTTATATAGTTTGTTGTTTTTTTTTATAATTTATTGAGTACTTAAAACAGAAAGGGATCTTACTCTAATAGTACTTCGATCGTCTGTCTGTCTGTCTGTCTCTCTCTCTCTCTCTCTCTCTCTCTCTCTCTCTCTCTCTCTCTCTCTCTTTCTTTCTCTTTTACTAGCTCTCAAGCCTTACAAAGCCTTGTAGTCATTGATTGGAGTGTATTGTGTCGGTGTCGGAGATTAGGGCGGGCGACACTGGTACAATATGGAACTGGGGGTAGATGCAGAATGCGATGCTATTGTGGCTTGGTGTTAAGAAAGCCAGCTCTGGCTTATCACCGACTTTTCTTCTACAATGACCTGCGGTTGCATAGAAAGTGCCGGCTAAGGTAAGATAAAACCATTATTTTCCTTCCTACGACCACCTAGGTTACAGTAGTCTAATCGCATAACACATATAGGTCTCTACTTGCACCCTCAAAACTACCATTTAGCACTAAAGACACCCCACCCGCCATTTATCATCATCGCTGTCGTCTTCTTGTCATCATCATCATCATCATCATCATCATCATCATCATCATCATCACCACCACCACCATCAACATCGTTGTTCTGCGGTTTGAGAAAAAGTTTTTGAGCGGTCTTTTTGTTTGGCCAAAGACGCAGTTGGATCCTACGCCTCATACTAATGGCTGTGTGTTATCTACCGACGATCCACGTTATTCTGCTATCGCGGATCCATTCTACTTGGTTCATGCCCCTGTGATCTAACCATTATGAACGGGTCATTCCTATTTTCACTTTGTGCAGTAGCCCCATGGAGTCGCTGGGGATCACAGTTCGAATTCTCTATTTGCAAGGTATAGGATTTGTTAAGAAACAGTCCCAGCCCAACGATAAATTCCTGCGGTACAAGTAGTGGGATACAAATTCAATGCTCTCAAGGTGCAAGGTTTTGGGGTTGTTAAGAGACACAGTGCCAGGGTAGTGATAAAGTACGCACACCGGTGCTCGGACACTCAGGGTAAGTTGGCAACAATAAAGAGTTCAAGGGTTGAAAGTCTGGAAGAAAAAAAAAATCTCTTGGCACTAAACGCTGGCAACCCATTATATCCTCCCAACCCATGCAAGCCATCACTCCATTGCTCCCCTCCCTCACCTCCTCTACTCCCATCCACCCCGGGATTTATCACACTCTTTAATTTAAATGAAAGTGACCTTACACATCAAGATGACCTTTAAACAACGCTCAGAACAATTGTGGCCAAGCGAGCTAACCCTCTCCACCACCACTCCAGCAACAAATTTAAAGTGATTCCGACGACATTTTTTTTGTTGTTCAAACTTTTACTCTAGATAGTATCAAAGATAGTTTTTATGCGGATCGGGGGTTGTCCGGTCCTGATTTGGCTCGGAAGAGTCCGCTGGACCTAAAGCAACAATAAATCAATCAATCAATCAATCAAAGATAGTGTTCTAGTATCTTTGATAGTATGATGATACAAGAGTTTGATAATTCACATTGGTGAGGTGAACGCTCTCCGATAAACGTTTAAACATCAAAACGAGAGGCACCCTCTATCTCCACCCTAGCGCAATACCAAATAGCGTTATCCAACTGATTGTATGGAAATCATTCTCTTTTCCCTACCACTCAACAGTTTATTACACGGTCAAATCGTTTTCGAAAATTTACCGCTCCACGACACAAGCGCCCCAGTGTCTAGACCAACAGAATTATAGCTCTCTCTCTCTCTCTCTCTCTCTCTCTCTCTCTCACTCACTCTCTCTCTCTCACTCACTCTCTCTCTCTCACTCACTCTCTCTCTCTCACTCTCTCTCTCTCCGTGTGCGAGTGAGTGTTTTTTGTGCTTGTGTTTGCTGACGGCACACATCTGCGCGATATATTATGTTCCCATATATTATGTTCCCATATATTATGTTCCCATATATTATGTTCCCATATATTATGTTCCCATATATTATGTTCCCATATATTATGTTTTGCGGAATGTGAGTACATTACATTACATAATTGTTGCTTTAGGTCCAGCGGACTCTTCCGAGCCAAATCAGGACCGGACAACCCCCAAATCCGCATAAAAGATCTGCTGAAACAACCCTAGTGGGAAAACTGAATGCCCTCCACCAGCCAGTCAATTTACAATAAAGACCCACGCAGGGGACGGCTGAGGCATCACCCCAACTTATCGAACCCCCGTTTACAAAAATAAAATAGAATACAAACATCATTATAAATTATCAACAAAACACATACATATAAAATGCCTACATTGCTAAATAATAACATCATAGGAAGCCCTAGTGACCACCTGGCAGAAAGCGTCCAATATTCCCAAGCTGATCCAACAGACCCTCATACACAAATAAGGAGTCTTGTCCCGGAAGAGTTTTCAAGAAAAAAAGGTAGGAGACTGGTCTAGCGAAGAAGACGATAGTAGGCCTATAGCAGATTGATAGAATAGAGCAGGAATGAGAAAGAGCAAATGAGAAAGACAGCGACAGTGGGAATTTAAAGCACTAAATTTCCAGAAAGTGGGGATACTATTTATACTGAAACCCCCGGCACCCCAACGGGGTTGGAATGTGAGTGAATAGATCTAAATTGTTTTTAATGTTTTTCTCGTTGTATTATTCAAAGACGCGCAAGGTAAATTCGTGTAATATTTCAAGCGAATAAAAATGTTATGTCTTTATGTCCAATTCATTTTTCCAATATCAAATATATCTGAATAAGCTTTCAATAAGAAAATCAATCAATCTGTTGTCGCCATAAAGCTGTAATTTTTATCTTTTTTTTTAAAAATGAAACAGGTTTAAAGACTTCCAAATTGAAAGCTCATATTCCGCACCCAATAGACGGCACAGCTCGGTTGACTTTTTAGGCGTCCGAACTGAACGTCGTCCAGCTATTGGTAGCGTTTTTCATAACCCCGGCCCAATAGTCGGATGAAGTTCAGTTCGGACACCTATGAAGTCAACCGAGCTGTGCGTCCTTGGAAGTCGCTCAACCTGTTCCAATTTTAGCACTATTCGTACTATCAATCCCATCGCCCCACGGCTTCCGCTTACTTTCGATTTTGATTTTGATTTTGCTGCATTACATGGAATGAACCACGTGTGTGTGGAGTATGTGTGTGTGTGTGCGAGTGTGTGTGAGTGTATGAGTGTGTGTTGTTTTTGGTTATGTTGATAGCTAATTAATTTTAGTTTTTATTTCTTTATTTCTTTACATTAAGGTACAATTTTTGTTTTAATTCTTTACTCATCCATTGCAGTGTTTAAAAAATCCCCGTCATTTGGCTGTGCCCCAAAAAGAGTCAACCTGAGGTCCTAGTTTATGGAAGTACACGATATAAAAATTACTAGTGCAAAAGCTCAATGTAAAGCGTATGACTAAACAGATTTATATAGGAGTGAGAGAGAGAGAGAGAGAGAGAGAGAGAGAGAGAGAGAGAGAGAGAGAGAGAGAGAGAGAGAGAGAGAGAGAGAGCGCGAGAGAGAGAGAGAGAGAGAGAGAGAGTTTAAAAAAATTACAGCTTTATGGCGACAACAGATTGATTGATTTTCTTATTGAAAGCTTATTCAAATATATTTGATATTGGGAAAAGGAAATGGACATAGACATAAAATTTTTATTCGCTTGAAATATTACACGAATTTGCCTTGAATAATAAAACTAGAAAAACTTTAAAAACAATGTAAATCTATTCACTCACATTCCGCAAAACATAATATACGGCATAATGCCGTCAGCAAACAAAAGCACAAAAACACTCACTCGCACACGGAGTTCCAACAAGAGGTAGGCCCAATGCTGGGTTTGTGTGCCTCAACACCCGCGCACCTTGTTTTGAGACTGAAAGTTGCTCGTCGCTGGCCTGAAAGTCGTGCTCATAACCCCGGCCTCAGACGTCACTTCGGACCACAGGCAACGCTCTGAAGCTTAGTGTGTTTAGTTGTGTGTACCTGTACAAATTAAAATGAGGTAGGTCTATTCCAAGGGAGCTGGATTTCCTAAACCTACTGCTTATAGCAGACCCCTAAACCTACTGCTTATAGCAGACCCCTAAACCTACTGCTTATAGCAGACCCCTAAACCTACTGCTTATAGCAGACCCCTAAACCTACTGCTTATAGCAGACCCCTAAACTTACTGCTTATAGCAGACACCTAAACCTACTGCTTATAGCAGACCCCTAAACCTACTGCTTATAGCAGACCCCTAAACCTACTGCTTATAGCAGACACCTAAACCTACTGCTTATAGCAGACACCTAAACCTACTGCTTATAGCAGACACCCTTTTAGGACGCTCCGACACAACGTTTAGGTTCAAATGTTGCAAATTCTGAAGCGCGCGCGTACACACACACACGCACAATGTATGAATATGATGTAATAATGTGCCAATGGCACTGTTGTGTGCCTATGCCACTGTGTTGGCCTTGTTCTTATTTGGGTTGTTTTGATTGGTATACCGGATGTATGCTTTTGGGAATAAAAGCAGAGACCAGCCGAATTATCCAAAGTGTGGCCGCGTTGATTAATTGCCTGTCCGTACATGCAGATATACATATACACACACACGCATTACAACATTTTGGCGACGAGCAAAAGAACCCAGCCGTAAGTACTCATGGCGAAAGCTATTTCTATCACACAGCCGCCGTACTTTTCTCCTTCAGGCGACATCAATAGTGTGGCCGACCGTTGGACCACATGGCTCCGCAAATTTGAAATGTATGTTGAGGCGTCTGGCATTGACGACGACGCACAAAAACGCGCGTTGCTTCTCCACTGCGCTGGAGATGAGGTTCAAGAGATTTTTGGAACCTTTACCGTAGGAGACTCGTACAATGATGCCAAAGAGAAACTAACGGGCCATTTCAAGCCACAAATGAACGTGACATTTCAGCGCCACATATTCCGGAAGGAGATGCAGAAAGAGTCTGAAACCGTTAGTCAGTTTGTCATTAGGCTTAGGAAGCTTGCCGAAACGTGTGCATTTGGAACGGAAAAAGACAATTTTATTCGAGATCAAGTTGTTGATAAATGTCTCTCAAATTCCCTTCGCAAGAAGCTACTAGCTGAAAAAGACCTAACTCTCACACGCCTACTTGAAATAGCTCAGGCCAAGGAATCAAGTGAGTTTCAGGCATCTCAGATTGCCGAAGAAAGCGCATTCATGACAAGAAATACACAGAGCACTTGTACAAAACAGCGCGACCACAAGCATAGAACAAAGAATACTCCTGCACACAAAAATCTACAGTTTCATCCCCAAGCTGCAGACACAGAAACTAAGCTGAAAATTGTCTGTTTGAGGTGTGGACTAAAAGGCCACAAAGCTCATGAATGCCGTTGCACAAAGGGCAAAACATGTTACAAATGCAACAAAGTAGGCCATTTTGCATCTATGTGTAGATCACCACAGAGCTCCTCAGCTCATTGTATTCATGAAGTTGAGCAGCTAGGCGCAGAACAAAATAGTTCCTCAGATGATGGAGACTGTAGCTGTTCTGATTGCATTTTTGTCGTTGGCGCTGATAGGCACAGCATGACCTCATTCAACATATCAGGCACACACATCTCCATGATGATCGATTCTGGTGCATCATGCAATGTTTTGAATGGCAATGATGCCAATAAACTTAAACTGAAAGGGGTCAAAACTACAAAATGCAACAGATTGCTTCACCCATACATGTCCCCACCTATTCAGGTTACAGAGAGCATAATTGCTGACATTCAACACCGTGATTCAGAACCTGTCCGGACCGAATTTCTTGTTGTCACAGCTGGTTCGCAGCCATCATTGCTTGGTAAAAACACTGCGTTGCAGTTAGGTGTGTTACAAGTTATCAATCATGTTTCTATGCCACACTCGCCAAATCAGATCTTGGAACAGTATACTGGTCTCTCACGCGGTGTCGGAAAACTGAAAAATCACAAGGTCAAGATTCATATTGACAAATCGGTTCCGCCGGTAGCTCGCAAACACAGCAGAGTTCCCTTTCATTTGCGTGACAAAGTTGAGGAAGAGCTCAAAAGACTTGAAACAGAAGATATCATTGAAAAGGTCACTGGCCCTACCGAATGGGTCTCTCGCATCGTCACACCGCCCAAACCGAAAAATCCATCCGAAATCCGTATTTGCGTGGACATGCGTGAGGCTAACAAAGCCGTTATCCGTACAAGACACATTACACCGACTATCGAAGAGCTGGTTACTGACCTCAACGGCGCATCCGTTTTCAGCAAGATTGATTTACGTTCAGGTTATCACCAACTTGAACTTGAACCTGAGTCAAGGTATATCACCACTTTCTCAACCCACTGCGGTCTCTATCAGTATAAAAGGCTCATCTTTGGCTTGAACTCTGCTGCAGAAATCTTTCAGCATACTATTCAAGAACTACTTAGCGACATTCCTGGATCTAGGAATGTTTCCGATGATATCATTTGCTTTGGAAAGGACCAGGCTGATCATGATCGTGCACTTCATGCCACCCTTTCTCAGCTGCATACTTCTGGTCTCACCGTCAACGCTGAAAAGTGTGAATTTAACAAATCTGAGATAGAATTCTTTGGTTTCATTTTCTCATCAGAAGGGCTTCGCCCAGATCCAAAGAAGGTTCAAGCCATCCGCGATGCTTCCAAACCACAAAACCCTTCAGAGATCCGCTCTTTTCTGGGCATGGCTCAATACAGTGCTCGGTTCATCAGCAATTTTGCGACTTTGACTGAACCGCTTCGAGCACTTACCAAACAAGACATTCAGTGGTCTTGGGGTGAGAAAGAGGATGCAGCGTTCCAGGCTGTCAAAGATGCACTTTCTGAGAAGACAACGCTGGCATATTTCGACCCGAAGAAACACACATCAATTCATGTTGATGCCAGTCCGGTTGGCGTTGCAGGCATACTCTCTCAAGATGGATGTCCTATCGCTTATGCCAGCAGGTCACTCTCTGATGTTGAACAACGTTATTCACAAACTGAACGCGAAGCGTTAGCAGTTGTCTGGGCATGTGAACACTTTCATGTGTATGTCATGGGTTCTGACTTCACAGTGGTCACCGACCACAAGCCATTGATAGGCATTTGGGACAAAGTGAACCCACCAACACGCATTGCGCGCTGGGCGTTACGCCTTACACCATACACACTCAAACTGGAATACAAAGCTGGGAAAGATAATCCTGCCGACTACATGTCTCGACACCCAGTTACACACACAGATGGACAAAGCAGACATGAACAGATTGCAGAAGAATATATCAATTTTTTCATTGACTCTGATACACCATCCGCAATCACTCTTGCAGATATTCAATCAGCAACCGAGCATGATCCCACTCTGCAAACCGTAATCAAACTCGTCAACTCTGGCCGATGGCACTCGGTATCAGAAAGCGCGCTGGAGAATGCAAGTCTTTCCGCTTTACACTCGTTCAGAAATGTTAAAGATGAACTCTGTGTCAACGCAGAGCAAAACATAATTTTGAAAGGGACACAGCTTGTCATACCTGCTAAACTGCAGAAACAAGTAATCAAGCTTGCACATGAAGGACACCAAGGTGTCTCCAAAACCAAATCCTTCATCCGAAGTAAAGTCTGGTTTCCAGGCATGGACAAAGCTGTTGAAGAAGAAGTGGAAAAATGCATACCGTGCCAAGCCAACACAAACCGGTGCATAAAAGAACCCCTGAACATGTCCGAACTCCCTAAAGGGCCCTGGCAAAACCTATCCGTTGACTTTTGTGGGCCGTTACCATCTGGTGACTATTTGCTGGTCATCATTGATGAGTTTTCAAGATATCCGGTTGTTGAAATAGTTCGTAGTACCTCTGCCGAATGCATCATTCCCGTGGTTGACAGAGTTTTTGCAACTTTCGGATACCCTGAGATGATCAAAACTGACAATGGACCACCTTTTCAAAGTGTTCAGTGGAAACAGTTCATGAAAACATCGGGTGTCACACACCGCAAAATCACACCATGCTGGCCACAGGCCAATGCACAAGCTGAATCTTTCAACAAGCCACTCATGAAGGCGATCCGAGCCGCCCACATTGAACACAAAAACTGGCGTAGGGAGCTTACTGCATTCCTCCGTTCCTATCGGTGCACTCCGCATACCTCTACTCTGTTTACGCCGTTCAAACTCATGTTTGACAGGGATCCGAAAACTAAACTTCCAGAAGTAAGCAACAATAAAACTCACACAGTGTTTCCCAAACATGAAAATGATTACACCTGTCTAAGACACCAAGATGCGCATGCAAAGACAAAAATGAAAGAATATGCTGACAACAAACGTCATGCTTGTCGCTCAAACATACAACCTGGTGACTATGTGCTTGTCAAACAACCGAAAGAAAACAAACTTTCTTCAGCCTACAACCCCTCACCCATGATTGTAACACAGTCAAACCATTCCATGATAACAGCACAATCTCTTGGGGGTGGTTTCAAACAAGTTACACGGAACAGTTCCCGCTTTCACAAACTGAGAAACACTCCACCGGTGCAGGACACTCCATTTGACCCTGACCTTGACCGTCATCTCCATACTTCCCCTCCTACACCAAACAAACCTGACACACCACCACATATCCCCATCAGGCAAACCCCACAAAATTCAGCTCCAAAACATCACAACTCAGCAACACCTCTGTCTCCACATTGCAGAAAGGCCCTCATGCCACAACTAAGTGCTCGGAAACCCCTGGTTTCAGAAAGTCGCACTCCTTCAGACACTCACAAGCCTCAGCTAATCAACCTTCCTGACACCCAAAACCCACAACACTCTCCTCATCATTCAGACCCACCCCGAAGATCCTCTCGCACGCATAAACCTCCTGCACACCTCAAAGATTATGTGCAATTCTGATGATGACATTATTTTTTTTTTGTTTTTAGTCATTATGATTGATGACAGGATGCTATTTTATTATCTGAGTGATGCTTACATTTAATTTTTTACACAATAACTACACTTTTGCGGTAGTTGGTAGTTCTTTATTGTAATATTTAGGCTCAAAAGGCCTAAAATGTTAACAATATTATTGGGTGTTATATGTGCATTAAATATATTTGCAGCAAGTGAATCCTTATTCCTGTGAATTTGACTTGTACCTAAAGACTTTTATAAATTTTAAATTTAAAAAAAAAAAAATCTCCAGCCTTATCCAGCACTGGAAGTATCAATTATACTTTTCATGAACAGTATCTTGTGATTATGGACTGTACTGCATTTGTGCATCATCCTCTGATCATGGACTGTGTAGAAATCAAATGTGACTGGATTACTGATATGGTGATAAACTTTCAAGCCTGGTGCGCTTGTGCTTCAGAATTAACATTTCATGTGGACTTTCATACCACCCTGTAGTGTCCTTATTTTGGTGTGAGAGAGAACGAGAATTTTGAGAGTGACTGGTCCAAAGTGAATGGCTGAAGTTAAAAGGTTTAATAATTATTTTAATTTGCTAAAAGCCACATGTATCTAGTATTGTTTTGTATACAGTTCAAGAATTGTGTGGAATAGTATTTGTGTACCAGTTCATTTTGACTATCAATTTTAAACTTTCCTTTGTTTTAAAGTTCTTGTTAAATATAGTGTTAAAGTTTAATTTCATGGTTGGCCAGGTTGCGCTTTGTCAGTTTAGTTTATGATTTTTAAACTATAGTTGGGGAGGGATGTAATAATGTGCCAATGGCACTGTTGTGTGCCTATGCCACTGTGTTGGCCTTGTTCTTATTTGGGTTGTTTTGATTGGTATACCGGATGTATGCTTTTGGGAATAAAAGCAGAGACCAGCCGAATTATCCAAAGTGTGGCCGCGTTGATTAATTGCCTGTCCGTACATGCAGATATACATATACACACACACGCATTACAACATATATTAGTCATCTCTTAGTGTTAATCAGACATTTTATTTTGCTCATCACATTTTGATCTAGGGCTGATAAAAACTATAATTTCCTTCCTACTTCTCCTCTCTCTTTATTATAACATGAACTCAGTTCTCATCTTTCGCACACTCTCCCTACCACTAAGCGTATCGATGAATGTCAATGAAATGTACTCCCCCACCCTCCACCGCACTACTCAATAACCCCTAGGACAAAGTCGCCCTCACCTCCCCCTCCCCCATCCCTAACGTCCCCCGCCCCTTCCCCTTCAACTCCCACCTGTCTACACTAACTGTTCCGCACCACATAAGCCCTATAACCTCTCTAGCTTATCACCATGTAAAACCACCACCCACTCATCCCTCTCTCCCCCAAACTGTTAGTGCTTCTTACCTCCCTTCAGTGAAATCCAAGACATAGTGAACCGCTGTGCTCACGGAGCCAACAAAATACTACGGCTGTGTACCGCAAAGTACAGTTTGTATATTACTAAGTACGTCATAACAAAGAAGAAGAAGAACAAGAAGAAGAACAAGAACGGAAACAAGTAGAGTGGTCAAGATGTCTTCGTTTCATGTTCTGTGGTGTAATGATGAATTGTGACATTTTATCTTTTTTTAATTCTTTTTTTAAAATTGCCAACTAAAAGTAAGTATTTATGTATCGTTGTTTTTGTTTTTACATCTTTTTTCACCACTACCCTCTCCTCTCATTTTTAATGACTATGATATAATAATAATAATAATAATAATAATAATAATAATAATAATAATAATAATAATAATAATAATAATAATAAGGGTATTTATATAACGCTTTCCTCTAGTGACATCAGTTCAAAGCGCAGTTCATACGCATTCATAATTAACGTTAACATCAAAATACATATGAAAAGAAATCAAAACAAAAACGAAACACTAATAAATTATACATAACCATAATACAAACATGAAAAAAAAAATCAAGTAAAATATAAAAGACGAAGGAGGGATGGGTTGGGTGGGGGAGGTTCAATATCATCGATATTTCATTTTAAATCTTAATACTAATTATTGGGTTTTTATCCTTTATTTATTTATTTATTATTTGGCCAAACTAAGACAACAATGACGTAGCGTAGTTGTTGGTTTGTGTGAAGAACTATTATTTATTTACTTTATTTAATCCTTGGTATATAGCGCTTTTCCAGCCCCAAAACTGCTCAAGGCGCTGGCCAACAGGATCTAACTCAAACCGCCCGAGGCGCCCTCTGGCTGCCTTTGGCGCATCGCCTGAGATGGAATGCGTGCGTGCGCATGCTAAACCTCGGTTTATATTCTCACCACATAAAAAGAACCTCCGTCATGTGGTACCTATAAAGGTCGAAAAGACAACTAAAGACAACTAAAGACAGCTAAAGACTACTAAAGACAACTAAAGACAACTAAAGACCGGTACCTATAAAGGGCGAAAAGACAACTAAAGACAACTAAAGACGGCTAAAGACGGCTAACGGCTAAAGACAACTAAAGACGGCTAAAGACACCTATGTATAGACAACTAAAGACAACTAACCCTAACCCTATAAACAACAATAGCCTCAGTTTCGAATCAGGCATTGCATTTTCATTAAATCCGACTACACAATCACCCAGAACAGCTTTCACTTTGTATCTAAATCAATTATCTTATATAATATACTTGAAAAATATTATTGTTATTTTTTTAAATCCGTTGTACTTTCTACGCGGCAACAAATTTCTGCCATAGCCAATGTCACGTGGGGTTTATGGGCTCTGCACAATGGAATTATGGACCCTCACGTTTATTCGGTGGGAACTGCTAGTAAGTCACCCTATGAATTACTTTAATAAATTTATTTGTTTAGCTCGTTCTGTGTTAAGGTTGGGGTACAGAGATAGATAGAAAAATGGTAAAATATTACTGTCACACTAGCTTTCACACGGCTATGAATCATATGTAGTCCAGCCACTTGATAACAGTTAAAATCACACATTTATTTCTTCTACTCTATACAAGATTCTCTAAGTACTAATCTAACTTAAAATGTCTCAGTCACTGCTAATAGTTCGATCGCTGATAATCTATGCAGCTGTTATTTCTTCCTCGGGCACTTGCTATTATATCTCATGTAGATTTGGACTACTGTGGTCCGTTTTACAGTTTCTGAAGAGTTGGACTACTGTGGTCCTGTTATGATCAGTTTAAGTGCACCTTGGCGTGTTCACTTAACTGCTAGATGGTGCGTGCGAAGTCCTTCTGTGAGGTAGCTTCTGGTCCACCTTTGTCGTTGTGTAGTTGGGTTCCCTTGCCACGCTGTGGGGTCTGACAGGGTGGTTTTCCGGGTAGCTCTTTCCGTCTTGTGCGGTAGAGGATACTCCGCCAACTTGTTTCTGTGGAGTGGGGTTCACAGGATAGCTCGGGATAGCTTGGGATAGCTCGCCTGCTCGTCTGTAATATAAGAGACGAAATTCTGCACAACCCTGAATAATCGGTTTGTGCAGAGCGTCTCACTGAAAGCCAAGTAGCCCTCAGTGATAGCTCCACATCTCTATACATAAGCGACGAACATTCTGCTACTTCCGGGGTCCACTGGAATCTCAACTCTAAATTCCTATACATACATAAATATCAATCGTGTCTAACTATACACATACAGAATTAATAATGTTATAAACATTCAGTGGTACAGCCACTGGTCTGCAAACATACATATAAGTTAAACAACAGTGGTTCCGTACAGCATACAACATGGCGGCGCAACCGGTCGTGTTTCGCCTCGTGTTCGGCTGTTCCACGTGTTACGGCAAATTCACATTTATGCATAGCAAATTCTTCAAACATAATTTCAACAATAATAGAAATATATCACGATGAAACAGAAGGGTGTTCATTTACCTGTTTGACAAGTTCAGGCCCGTTGTGACTTGATAGAATTCTAAGATTCTAAGTCCTGCTTCCTGGTCTAAGTGTGGAGAGATTCCTCTGCCAGCTTTCTAGGTGTTAACACTTCGGTGTATTCCTCCCAACTGACCAAAGCTGTGTTAGGCTCGGACCCAGTCAAACTGGCTCGAACCGCTTTGCCTAAGCTCTCATTGGGTAAAATGTTTACGACTCTCGCACACAGTGTTGATTAACTACGCAGCGTGGGTCGGGCTCGCGGTGTGTACTTTTATTGCTGCTGTGTTATATACTGACTCTACTGTTACAAAAACTACACAAGGCTGAATAGTAATAAGCAGAGTTAAAACTAGCCAGTTCATGACAGGCTCCCTCAACTGAAAAAAGGCGATGACTACTGGATTCGACCTTTTTCTACTACAGAGCCTAGTTTAACACTGCACTATCCTAGGGTCCTATTTACAAACTAATTAAGTTGCTCTACCTGAGCTGCAATGCTGTGCCAGGTAGCTATGGACACTAGTGACAGGGTTTTATTGGGCGGGGACGAATTCTGGTGCTGTGGCCCTTAGTTGTGTTGGGTGGGCGACAGCTGCTGTGTCCTCCACGAGATGGCGACTGAGGTAGTCGGCTCCGTGGTTTTCCTTGCCGGGGATGTACTCGATTTGGAATGAGTATGCCTGAAGGGTGAGTGCCCATCGCATCAGGCGAGAGTTCAAAGACTTGGAGGCTGCCAGGAATGATAGTGGTTGGTGGTCCACCTGAACTGTGAAGTGAGTCCCATACAGGTAGAGTTGGAATTTCTGTATGGCCCAGACTAGTCCAAGACATTCTTTCTCCGACGTGGCGTAGTGGGTCTCGGCGGGTCTCAATTTTCTGCTGGCGTAGGCGACAGGGAATAGCGTCTCTGCATTCTTGGGGTCGCGCTGTAGCAGTACTGCTCCGAGGCCTAAGTCGCTTGCGTCGGTGCGAAGAACGAATGGCTGAGTCAAATCGGGTAGGTGGAGTACTGGCGCCGATGTCATTCTGTCCTTGAGTGTTTGGAAGGCTGTCTCACATTCCGCTGTCCAAACTACTTTGTCCGGGGCGATTTTCCGGGTTCCATTTGTCAGTGGCACGGCGATGCTGTTGTAGTTGGGGATGAATTTCTGGTAGAAGCCGCAGAGTCCTAGAAACGACTGCACCTCCTTCTTGGTCTTGGGCCTAGGAGCGTCGAGTAGGCGTTTCACTGTCTTCTCTACCGGTCGCAGGCTTCCTTGACTTATGGTGTGTCCCAGAAATTCTAGTTCTGTGAATCCAATCTGACATTTGGTGGGTCTTGCCGTCAATCCCGTGTCTCTGAGGCGGGCGAGTAGTTGTTGTAGGAGCGTGACATGTTCCTCCCACGTAGGCGTAGCGATGAGGATGTCGTCCATAAACGAGTGTAGGTGCTCGCTGCTCAGGGGTGCCAGGAGTTTTCGCATCATGGCGCTGAAGATGCTGGGTGCGTTGTGGAGTCCGAATGGAAGTACATTGAACTCGAAGTGTCCTTCCATAGTGCTAAACGCTAGGTACTTTCGGACTTGCGGTTGCACTGGTATCTGGTAGTATCCTTTGCTGAGGTCGATGCGTGAGAAGTACTTCGCTCGCTGTAGCTTGGCAAATAGGTCTGTCTGGTCCGGGAGTGGCTCTGGCTGGAACTGCGTTACCGCATTCAGGAGTCTGAAGTCGATGCACAGTCGATGCTCTCCGTTGGGTTTTCGCAACAATACCGTGCCTGCGCTGTAGGGTGAAGTAGACTCTGAGATGATTCCGGCTGCCAGTAAGGTGTCTATCTCTTCCTTGATGGCTCGCTGCTGAGACAGTGGCATCGGGTAGAGCTTCTGGCGGACGGGTGTTGGGTCGGTCACCGTTAAGGTTACTTCGACGAGGTCTGTCCTCCCTGGGCGGTCTGTGAGCACAGTATGATGTTGTCGAATGACCTGTAGTACTTGCTGTCGCTGTTTAGCGGCTAGGTCTCCGTTGAGTATCACGTCTTTGTAGGTTTCTTTGGAGTGCAGGGGATACTCTACTGCATTGGTCTCCATGCTTTCTCCTTCTTCCGCGATGGCGATGGCTAACAAGTTGTGAGTGCTGGGGGTCGCTGGTCTGTCCGTATACTTCTTGAGGAGATTGATGTGGTGGTATCGGGCTCTCCCGTTCACCTCTACTTGGTAGACTGTCTTGGATTTCTTGGCAGTCACCCGGTACGGTCCTCTCCAAGCGATGTCCAGCTTGTTGGTTCCACTTGGAAGTAAGAGTAGCACTTGATCGCCGACTTGCAGTTCTCTGTCCTTCGCGTGGCGGTTGTAGTACTTCGCCTGTCGGGCTCTTGCCTTCTTCAGTGCTTCACCAGCTTTCTTCCACGTTGCTTTGAGGGTTTCCTGCAGGTCTGCGACGTACTTGGTGGCCCCTCTTGGTGTGTCGTCTATCTTGGCCTCCGTCCAACTTCTGCGTAGGGCTTCTAGCGGTCCTGCTAGAGGTCTGCCGAATAGCAATGTTGACGGGGTGTAGCCTGTGGCTGCATGGGGCGTTTCTCGGTATGCGAACAGTGCCGCATTCACGTAGGTGTCCCACGCTTCTGGATTGTCGTCGGCGACTTTCCTGAGTATGGTGAGAAGGGTTCCATTCAGTCTTTCTACTTGTCCGTTGCTGGCTGGGTGGTATGGTGGTGTGCGAATGTGATGAACTTGTATCAACTCGAACACGTCTTGCATCAGGCGGCCGGTGAACTGAGATCCGTTGTCCGTTCTAATGCTGTCCGGGAATCCGACTCTGGTAAAGATGGCGATGAGTGCATCTGCAATCTTCTTGGTGTCGATCGCTGGCAACGGGACTGCTTCGCACCACATCGTACATGCGTCGACGAGTGTGAGTAGAAATCTGTTCCGCTTCTTGGTCATGGGCAGTGGTCCTACTATGTCTACTGAGACTTGCTGGAATGGCACGCCGACTACTACTGATGGTCCTAAGGTAACTGGTACGGTGTGATGTCGCGGAGAATATCGTTGACATTGGTGGCAAGATTTCACGTAGCGCTTGACATCCTCCGTGATTCCTGGCCAATAGTAGTGTGCGCTGATTCTCTGCACTGTGGCTCCAATTCCCATGTGTCCGCTGAGTGGCATGCTGTGGCCTAGCTCTAGTACTTGGGCTCGAAGGGTGGCTGGTAGTACTAGTTGGGTGTGATCTCCATCTCCTTGTCGATGTAGAACTCCCTCTTCCATGTAGAAGTCTCCCTTGTGCGGGGGTGTGTGCGCCTTGGGTAGCTTCTGGAAGCACTTCGCTATCGAGGTGTCTTCTTTCTGTGCTGTTTTGATCTCTTCGAGTCCTGGATTCGGAGCGAACTCGGGCTGGGGTGGTTGGGTTTTAGCTTGGGCCCTGGTTTGCACTGCAGCTATCTCTACAGTTTTAGGGGGCGTGCCTAAGAACACATACCTACAACCTAGCACTAGATCATACAGGGGTTTCTGTAAAACAGCTGCTTGGATTCGTCCTGTGACGTACCTACTCTCTACTTCTATCCAGGCTATTGGGCAAGTAGTCGTCGGTTTCGTCAAGTCTGCTCCTTGTAAGTCGACTGTCTTGTCTGTCAAGTCCGCGCGCGATACAAGAGATTCGCTAACTATCGCGTCGTATGATTGACCTGTGTCATACAGACAGTTCGCTTCTTTTCCGTTGACCTTGACCGTGTCTGTCACCGATGGGTGATCTCCGATTGTGAGTGGCTTGTTACCGCTGCTTTGAGTTAGAACTCTGTGCGCTGGCCGGCTTTCGCGCTCTTCCCTACGTTGTGCGGCCAACTTGAAACATTCTGCGGTGGAGTGATTGTTTCTGTTGCAGAACGAGCAATACCGTCTCTGTTCTGCGGGACCTCTTTTCCCGAATTCCGTGTTGGGTCCTTTATTTTGCCCAGGTCTGGGGTTATTCGGCTTATTCGCGGTGCGCTCTTCCCGGTTAGGGCTTCGTTTCTGTGCCTCTTTCCCGTTAGACTTTAGGTCTCGCCTGAAGCTCTTGGCTTCTCCGTGTGCGGCCACGTACCTATCTGCGACCTTGACCAGATCTTCTAGTCTTTCCGCGCCCTGCTCTACTGAGAATGTTCTCAGCTCGGGGGTCATGGTTTCCCGTAGCTGTTCCCATACTAACAGTTCTGTCAGTCCATCATACGTCTTAGCCGTGGCTGACTGGCTAATCCACTTATCCAGCGTTGTGGACAACCGATCCGCGAACTGCGCATAGCTCTCTCCTTTCACTCTCCGGTTGGTGCGGAATTTTTGCCGATAGCATTCTCCTGTCAGTTCGAATCCCGTTAGGAGTGCCTCTTTTACTTTGTGATAGTCAGTCACTCTGTCAGTCGGTAGCTTACTGTAGATGTCATAAGCCTTTCCTCTAAGCCCTTGACTAAGCTTAAAAGACCAATGGGTGGGATTTAGTTTGTACTCTGTTGCTAGGCGCTCAAACCTAGTCAGATAGAGATCTAGACCTTCCTCTCTCTCATTGAATGTTCCCAGTGGAAATGACATTCCTTGTACAGGGTTGGGGGCTACCTCTAGCTGATCTGAGTGGGGAGGGGTTGAGGAAGAACTTGAAGCTCCTGATCCCAATCTTCTTAGCTCTAACTCATGCTGTCTTTCTTTTTCCTTTTCTTCCCTCTCTTTTTCTTTTTCTGCCCGCTCATACTCCCATCTCCTAACTTCTGCATCTCTCTCTGCTGCTAATGCTGCCTTCTTCTGTTCTCTTTCTGCCTCTAGCTCTAATTTCCTCGTTTCTCTCTCTGCCTCTAATTTCTTCTGCTCTGCTTCTAATGCTAGTTTCTTCTGCTCTGCTTCTAGTTCTAATTTCTTTTGCTCTGCTTCTAGTTCTGCTTTTCTCTGTTCTGCTTCGAGTTTCTTCTGTTCTCTCTCTGCTGCTCTCTCTGCCTTAGCCTCCTGTTTCTCTACCTCTGCATTGATATACGCAATTAGGTCTCCCCCTGCTAAGTGTAAAGCTTCCCCTAATTCCTTGAAACGCAATCTCAAGGCCACTGGGTCCGACATTGTCAAGAGTGTCTATGAACAACCTCTGAATCACGTGGAATACCAAAACACTAGCAATATTGCAATTCAATAACAACAATGCAAAGACCAGAAACTTCGCAATCAATAATGGAGTAAAACAAGAGTCAAATGGCATACAACAGTTATTTAAGCAAAACCTGCAAAAGAACAATGCAACATACAGGCACAAAAATAATTGAAGCAAAAAAAGTTTTTAACTAAAGAATAGTGCACCAAACTGATCAGTGTTATACCCTTACACTATTCTAAGTTATTCTACCTCTACTGTTATCTAATTTTATTGTACTTAGGTCCGGTTATACCCAATTCCTATTATACACAGATCCTGGCAGGCTCGCCAATTAAAGTGTCACGTGGGGTTTATGGGCTCTGCACAATGGAATTATGGACCCTCACGTTTATTCGGTGGGAACTGCTAGTAAGTCACCCTATGAATTACTTTAATAAATTTATTTGTTTAGCTCGTTCTGTGTTAAGGTTGGGGTACAGAGATAGATAGAAAAATGGTAAAATATTACTGTCACACTAGCTTTCACACGGCTATGAATCATATGTAGTCCAGCCACTTGATAACAGTTAAAATCACACATTTATTTCTTCTACTCTATACAAGATTCTCTAAGTACTAATCTAACTTAAAATGTCTCAGTCACTGCTAATAGTTCGATCGCTGATAATCTATGCAGCTGTTATTTCTTCCTCGGGCACTTGCTATTATATCTCATGTAGATTTGGACTACTGTGGTCCGTTTTACAGTTTCTGAAGAGTTGGACTACTGTGGTCCTGTTATGATCAGTTTAAGTGCACCTTGGCGTGTTCACTTAACTGCTAGATGGTGCGTGCGAAGTCCTTCTGTGAGGTAGCTTCTGGTCCACCTTTGTCGTTGTGTAGTTGGGTTCCCTTGCCACGCTGTGGGGTCTGACAGGGTGGTTTTCCGGGTAGCTCTTTCCGTCTTGTGCGGTAGAGGATACTCCGCCAACTTGTTTCTGTGGAGTGGGGTTCACAGGATAGCTCGGGATAGCTCGGGATAGCTCGCCTGCTCGTCTGTAATATAAGAGACGAAATTCTGCACAACCCTGAATAATCGGTTTGTGCAGAGCGTCTCACTGAAAGCCAAGTAGCCCTCAGTGATAGCTCCACATCTCTATACATAAGCGACGAACATTCTGCTACTTCCGGGGTCCACTGGAATCTCAACTCTAAATTCCTATACATACATAAATATCAATCGTGTCTAACTATACACATACAGAATTAATAATGTTATAAACATTCAGTGGTACAGCCACTGGTCTGCAAACATACATATAAGTTAAACAACAGTGGTTCCGTACAGCATACAACATGGCGGCGCAACCGGTCGTGTTTCGCCTCGTGTTCGGCTGTTCCCCGTGTTACGGCAAATTCGGATTAATAATTCACATTTATGCATAGCAAATTCTTCAAACATAATTTCAACAATAATAGAAATATATCACGATGAAACAGAAGGGTGTTCATTTACCTGTTTGACAAGTTCAGGCCCGTTGTGACTTGATAGAATTCTAAGATTCTAAGTCCTGCTTCCTGGTCTAAGTGTGGAGAGATTCCTCTGCCAGCTTTCTAGCTGTTAACACTTCGGTGTATTCCTCCCAACTGACCAAAGCTGTGTTAGGCTCGGACCCAGTCAAACTGGCTCGAACCGCTTTGCCTAAGCTCTCATTGGGTAAAATGTTTACGACTCTCGCACACAGTGTTGATTAACTACGCAGCGTGGGTCGGGCTCGCGGTGTGTACTTTTATTGCTGCTGTGTTATATACTGACTCTCTACTGTTACAAAAACTACACAAGGCTGAATAGTAATAAGCAGAGTTAAAACTAGCCAGTTCATGACAGCCAATGTCTTTCAAAGATGGCAGGTGTTTTTGGGCTCTTTAAGTTGTTTGTAGCCTTGTATACCCTCTAAAATTTCTACCCCTGGTGTCTTTAGCCGTCTTCAGTTGTCTTAAAAGATTTCATTCGTTGAGCTTCTTCTTTAATTTCTCGTTCACAAATAAATTCTCCCATGGGCGTTTTCTAAATTTCTTCTTCAGCTCCTAAAGTGCGTCATCTTAACATGTGATAATGAAAATCTGACAACATATTCTGTCAAATATGGCTGCCTTTCTGTGATCCTACACGGAGGTTAGTTAGTCAATGTTTATAATATGCAGCGGACGGCAAACAGCCGAATCAGGACCACCTTCACAGAGGTTAGTTATTTAGTTAGTTAATGTTTATAATATGGAGCGGACTGCAAAGAGCCGAATCAGGACCACCTACAGGGAAGTACAAAAATCCGACTCATGTAGGCCTATTTGTATTATCACCAATTCCAATGCCAACATTCAAGCCAATGATTTAACATGTTTATCCTTTATTTTCAGCGTAGTTTTCTGACAATCTTGAAAACTAAGATATTTTGACAAATGGCTGCCTTTGCATTGTCCTACTACGGTCTGACAAAGGAGAACATCAGACACATTTACTCTGACAGGAAGTCCCACATCTTTGTCCCCAGTCCCAGGCCCTTCAAGAAGAGCACCCAGTTCTTGGATGTCCCTTTGGTACAGCGCTTCCCACCTAGGTGAGCACATTATTTTGGGGTCTTTAGTTACGTTAGAATGGCGTAATAGCGTAGTGGTCAGCACATTGTATTGGGGTCTTTAGTTACGTTAGAATGGCGTAATAGCGTAGTGGTCAGCACATTGTTTTGGGGTCTTTAGTTACGTTAGAATGGCGTAATAGCGTAGTGGTCAGCACATTGTGTTGGGGTCTTTAGTTACGTTAGAATGGCGTAATAGCGTAGTGGTCAGCACATTGTGTTGGGGTCTTTAGTTACGTTAGGGTAGCGTAGTGGTGTGCGCACACGCTTACATAATGTTTCCTGAGGCAAAGTCGAGCCAGGTTAGTACTTGGATGGATAACTGGACCATGCTTGGAAAGTCAACAATCGAACGACACAAATAATGAAACAAGCGCACAAAACATCCACCAGTCCACCCAATGGGAGCCTGTCTGGCCCCGCTTTACAACCGGAGATATAAAGCAGCGAGGGAGAGGAGATGGACACTGCTCTCATTAAGCTGGCCTAGAGAAAAGAGAGGTCTCAAACCTCTCTCTCGCCCACCACCAAAAGGTTACGGGAACACTTGCTCCGACTGGCTGACTGTTTGAGGCACTTTCTGGCTGATAAGAAAGGGACTGTTAAACAGCGCTCTTACAAGTTCCCAGAGCTTCTCAAGGCGCTGTTCACTAATACCCAGCACGCATAAAATAGTTTGCTAAAGTCAAGATTCGAACTCATGTCGCCCACGACGCACGTACGTGCACAAGGCTTGCGCCCTGAACCACAGAGCTAACATCCATGCCGCCGGTGATGAGAGAGAGAGAGAGAGAGAGAGAGAGAGAGAGAGAGAGAGAGAGAGAGAGAGAGAGAGAGAGAGAGAGAGAGAAACAGCCAGTTAGTTGTTTGAAAGATGTGTCCAAAATTGATTAGATCAATATTAACTTGATTGTGTTTTGAAACCAGGGTCTAGATCTATACAGCTACCACTTCACTTTAAACTAATCATTCTACTGTGTGCAGATTCTGTGACTACTATCCAACCTTCAATGTGTGCAGATTCTATGACTACTATCCAACCTTCAATGTGGGTTTGCCACGAGCCCCAGCCTTCAACCACATGTCTTTTTCTGAGATCCGTCAAGTGGTGGAGAGAATGAGCAAGCCCATCGAATGCCAAAAAATCTGGCTGGAAGGTCAATGTCAGAGTGAAAGGTCAAAACGGAGGAAGGTCGTCCGTTTCCATAGCCCTGTGCATGATGACGGAGCCGGTGGCTATGGTACCGATAAAACCGTCGAAAATTATTCCGGAAAATGTCAAGGTCAAGATAAGAATAAAACTACTGAAGACTCAAACATCTTGAAAGCAGAGTCTTCTGTCTATTCTTCTTCTGCCAATGCGGAAGAAAGTAAAGCCGAGGATCAAAAGAGCGGCGATCTGTCCAAGACCAAGGTCAAGGACACCTCAGATCCAAAGGTCAAAGCAGAAAAAGCGAACAAGCTGCCTGAAGTGAAACCCTTCAAGAAAGGAGAAGACGGGAAAGATGCCAAGAATAAAGAAACCAGCGCAGACACCGACACTACAAAGGTCAAGGACGGAGGCCGAGACAAGGCCAAAGACGGAGGTCAAGACAAGATCAAGGACAGTGAAGACGAACCGGAGAAGAAAGATTTGCCTGAACTATCCAGGAAAAGAAAGAGACTGTCGAAGAGAGAGAGAGTGAAGGAAAGTTTTTCTAAGCTTACGCTTCTGCCGCCCATCAATAAAGGTCAGGGCAAAACACAACAGCAACAGCAAGCTGTTTTACAACAAATCTAAATTGAAAATCAGCCACAATAAGAAAAGAATACGATGAAGCTCAACACCCGATTCCATTTTCCTTTCTGCACCACAGACATGTATGAAGCGCCATTTGTAAATTAAATGGTTATTGTCATTATATCTATAGAACATACATTTTACCTGTATAAAAGATATGGTATAATTATAAAATGAATTATATACCTATAAAATACATTCTATAGCAATACAACACTTTTTATAGCTATAAAGCAACATTTTTATAGCTATAGACTACATTTTACGATATACAAGAGATCATACACGAATCGTCACGCCGTTTGTAAATATTAAACACAAAAAAACTATTTTATTTATAAACAAAACATTTTATAAGTAACCAATTCATTATATCTATAAACAAAACATTTTATAAGTAACCAATTCATTTTACCTATAAACAAGTCATTGTATCTATAAACAAGTCATTTTATAGCAAAAACGATCTATAAAACTTCCTTTTATCTGTAAACACTTCATTTTATAGCAACAACGAGCACTTATATCTATAGAATACATTTTATAACACGTACAATGAATTGTACCTGTAGAATGCATTCGCGACAATTATTTTACAGTCGGCGCCTTACAATAATTTTATACTAACTTTCTCATTGTATAACTGCTTCTCTCCCTTCGATTATTTTTATTTTAAAACGTTCTAAGCGACCGAAAGTTGCTGTGCGGTGCGCAAAGATGGTTGACGTTTTTTTTTTCGTTTTAAAAAAAAATAAATAAAATTTACGTCCCCGGACTCATTAAGCGTATAGGGGACGATTGGTTAATAGGTACATTCAACCAATTCAACGAAAAAAGGCTCCCCCCCCCCCCCCCCACCTCCTGCACGTATGCGCTGGGCTCTCGCCTTTTCATGTGGAAGTGACGTTGCATAAGCTAAATTTAGATAGCTACGGCGCGTGTAGAAAATTCCCGCTAGGCCTATATCTATGGGGCGCCATGTGTCCATTTATTCTATGTGACCATTCTATACATAGAATAAATTCTATGCACATAGAAAGCATTCTATACACACAAAAAGCATTCATTAGTTGAAATTCCATTTATAAAAAAGAAACCAATATTGTAAGTCATAGAATAAAATTCTTTGTATAGAATAACATTCTATAATATAGTGTAAAATTCTATGTCCATAATACAATTCTATGTATAGAATGACATTTTATAATAGAGAATAATATTCTATGTATGTAATACAATTCTATATTATAGAATGCACTTGTATGCATAGAATTATATTCTATAACATAGAATGAATTCTATTACAAAGAATGAATTCTATAACATAGAATGAATTCTTTAAAATAAAATAAATTGCATGACATAGAATTATTTCTATACGCATAGAATTCATTCTATAACATAGAATGAATTCTTTAACATAAAATAAATTATATCACATAAAATGAATTCTATGTGCATAGAATAAATTGTATAACATAGAATGAATTCTATAATAAAGAATGAATTCTATATGCATAGAATGAATTTTATAGCATAGAATTCATTCTATGACATAGAATTCATTCTATGACATAAAATGAATTCTATAGGCATAGAATGAATAGTATAACATAGAATGAATAAGATGACATAGAATGAATTCTATGACATAGAATGAATTCTATGACATAGAATGAATTCTATAACATAGAATGAATTATATAGCATAGAATGAATTCTATGACATAGAATTTATTCTATAGCATAGAATGAATTTTATGTTACAGAATGAATTCTATGTCAAAGAATTCATTCTATGCTATATAATTCATTCTATATTATAGAATTCATTCTATGTCATAGAAATCATTCTATGTCATCTTATTCATTCTATGTTATACTATCCATTATATGCTATAGAATTCATTCTATGTCATAGAATTCATTCTATGTCATAGAATTCATTCTATGTTATACAATGAAATCAATATAAAAACTTTTTTTTAAATAGTAAAAACTGGGGCACTGTCAAGGTATAGAGAACATTTCGGGATATTGTGATGTTTTGAACATAGCACACTCGTGCAATAATGATTACAGAGCGATTTGTCACTGACATTCAGTTTAGAGTTGACGACATGCAGTGCTTCATCATTTGCGCTCGAAGTGGAAATCGATGAAAGGAAATGTTCTTTTCTTTGCAGAAAGGTTTTACGTCGGAGTTAGAGCATCCAAACACAGCACAGTACTTCACCATTTTCAAACTCGATCACGCTGTGTTATTCCCGCTGGGGGGCCGCTTGGGGTGAAATAGATTTTTTGCAATATTCAGCTTTAGGAACCTTTCATTTATTATGTCTCAGAGTTGTATAGCAATATTCGACCTTTAAATATATTAATTATTGCTTTTTATGAGTGTACAGTACGGTTATTTCTTCGGTATTGAGCGAAAAGAACTGATTATTTAATTAGATTTTGTCACTATAAACCCTTACAGAACCTCAGCACATTGTAATGAAAAAAGCAAGCACGCAGGGGCGGAGGGAAAGGGGGGGGGGAGGGTGTGACGTCAATTATTTTTATTGCTAAGCGATCTACTCACACTAATTATACTGTCGAAGTCGTCCGCATCAAGAAACCTAAATGCTTGTTCACGAAATTATGATGTCTGATAAAGCCGCAGAGCGCTTGGTACGTCAGCCATTTCTTCAGTTCTTGCGCGTGCAAGGCTCCACGTGTCCCTTTATACGTCACAGCCTCGCTTCACATAGAATGACCTAGTTGCGCATAGAATGAGCATTCTATGTTATAGAATGAACATTCTATGTTATAGAATGGATTCTATGTTATAGCATGAACATTCTAAGTTATACAATGGATTCTATGTTATAGAATGAACATTCTATGTTATAGAATGAATTTTATGTTATAGAATGACCATTCTATGTTATAGAATGAACATTCTATGTTATAGAATGGATCCTATGTTATAGAATGAACATTCTATGTTATAGAATGAACATTCTATAACATAGAATGCATTCTATGTGCACCAAATGTTAAAAAACAATTCTATGAAAATAGAATGTATTCAGTGTTGCGAATAAAATCCATTTTATGTTAAAAAAATGAATTTTATGTCATACAATTCTTGCTGTGTTATACAATTAATTCTATATACATATAATTCATTTCATTCACATAAAATTAAAAAACACAACTAATAAATTGTAACAAAATTTAGAATTTAAAAAAAGATATTGTATGACACATCACCACATCGCATCATCACCACATCGATCACATCATCACATCACATCACTGCATCACATTGCTTCATCACCATCATCGTGAAAACGCACCACCACATAAAATCACATCATATCAACAAATCATCACATCACATCAGCCGACATCACAGCAGCAGCACATCTTCACATTGCAGCAGACAGCACATATCATGGCATCAGTGAATCACATCACATAATCTAATCACCCCACCCCTCCCACCCATCACATTTGTGGTGCAGTGTGGTGTGATTTAGAGTGATGTAGTGTGGTGATGTGATGTGGTAATGTGTATGTATGTATCTGCAATACAGTTCTATTATGCCTTAAAAGCAGTGAATCAGACCACATCGTCACATAACCTAATCACTCCACCACACCTACCCATCACATTTGTGGTGCAGTGTGATGTAGAGTGATGTGGTGTGGTGATGGGATGTGGCAATGTGTATATCTCTCTGCAATACAGTCCCATGCCATAAAAAATTTTCTCTATACCTTGACAGTGCCCCAGTTTTTACTATTTTAAAAAAAAGTGTATAAATTGATTTCATTCTATAACATAGAATGAAGTCTATGACATAGAATGAATTCTATGACATAGAATGAATTCTATGACATAGAATGAATTCTATGACATAGAATGAATTCTATAGCATAGAATGAATAGTATAACATAGAATGAATAAGATGACATAGAATGAATTCTATGACATAGAATGAATTCTATAACATAGAATGAATTCTATAGCAAAGAATGAATTCTATGACATAGAATTTATTCTATAGCATAGAATGAATTCTATAGCATAGAATGAATTCTATGACATAGGATTCATTCTGTAACATAGAATTCATTCTATGCTATAGAATAAATTCTATGTCATAGAATTCATTCTATGCTATAGAATTCATTCTATGTTATAGAATTCATTCTATGCTATAGAATAAATTCTATGTCATAGAATTCATTCTATGCTATAGAATTCATTCTATGTTATAGAATTCATTCTATGTCATAGAATGAATTCTATGTCATAGAATTCATTCTATGCTATAAAATTCATTCTATGCATATAGAATTCATTCTTTATTATAGAATTCATTCTATGTTATACAATTTATTCTATGCACATAGAATTCATTTTATGTCATATAATTTATTTTATGTTAAAGAATTCATTCTATGTTATAGAATGAATTGTATGCACATAGAATAAATTCTATGTTATAGAATTCATTCTTTGTAATAGAATTCATTCTATGTTATAGAATACAATTCTATGCATACAAGTGCATTCTATAATATAGAATTGTATTACATACATAGAATCTTATTCTCTATTATAAAATTTTATTCTATACATAGAATTGTATTATGGACATAGAATTTTACACTATATTATAGAATGTTATTCTATACAAAGAATTTTATTCTATGACTTACAATATTGGTTTCTTTTTTATAAATGGAATTTCAACTAATGAATGCTTTTTGTGTGCATAGAATGCTTTCTATGTGCATAGAATTTATTCTATGTATAGAATAGTCACATAGAATAAATGGACACATGGCGCCCCATAATATCGACTTCCCGCGATGTCAACAATCTCCAAGGTAACAGTTACGATGGAAGCTGGTTTGCCTTCGTGCTTATCGATAGTTTTTCAAGACGACCAAAAAATAATTGGAACAGTCGAGACTGACAATGATGTCGCTGATGTTTTATCAGCATTTCACTAGTATGGTCCTCGACAATTTATATAGTACACTTGAATGGTCCTTGCCATTTTTTTGTAGTAGACTTTAATGGTCTTTACCATGTTGAGTCGCTTAGAAGTTTACAAGTAGTCTACACGAGGATGGAGTTGCTTCCCTGGGATCAGCAATTCGAAAGTCAGTATAAAATTAATGTCATGCGCCGAATGTAAAATAATGCTCCGAATGCATTCTACAGGTAAAATGCATTGTATATAACATTTATTTTATAAATATAAAAGCTCTTTGTTGTTATAAAATGACTTGTTTACCTATAAAATGAATTGTTTATGTATAAAATGTAGTGTTTAGAGATAAAATGAAGTGTTTAGAGATAAAATAGTTTTTCGGAATAATATTTACAAACGGCATGATGATCGCATATGATTTCTCTTGTATATTGTAAAATGCAGTCTGTAGTTATAAAAATGTTGTTTTTAGCTATAAAAAGTTTTGTATTGCTATTGAATGTATTTTATAGACATAGAATTCATTTTATAAGTATACAATATCTTTTATACAGGTAAAATGTATGTTCTATAGATATAAATAATGACAATAATGATTTAATTTACAAATGGCGCCTCATAGACATGCATCAACATACCTGGTAAAATAAACAAACACAAGCACATCTTTACTACTAATGTGAACTGAATTTGTACACAATGTATGCTACAACCTACAACTATTACTACTACTGTGAACTGAATTTGTACACAATGTATGCTACAACCTACAACTATTACTACTACTGTGAACTGAATTTGTACACAATGTATGCTACAACCTACAACTATTACTACTACTGTGAACTGAATTTGTACACAATGTATGCTACAACCTACAACTATTACTACTACTGTGAACTGAATTTGTACACAATGTATGCTACAACCTACAACTATTACTACTACTGTGAACTGAATGTGTACACAATGTATGCTACAACCTACAACTATTACTACTACTGTGAACTGAATTTGTACACAATGTATGCTACAACCTACAACTATTACTACTACTGTGAACGGAATTTGTACACAATGTATGCTACAACCTACAACTATTACTACTACTGTGAACGGAATTTGTACACAATGTATGCTACAACCTACAACTATTACTACTACTGTGAACTGAATTTGTACACAATGTATGCTACAACCTACAACTATTACTACTACTGTGAACGGAATTTGTACACAATGTATGCTACAACCTACAACTATTACTACTACTGTGAACGGAATTTGTACACAATGTATGCTACAACCTACAACTATTACTACTACTGTGAACTGAATTTGTACACAATGTATGCTACAACCTACAACTATTACTACTACTGTGAACGGAATTTGTACACAATGTATGCTACAACCTACAACTATTACTACTACTGTGAACGGAATTTGTACACAATGTATGCTACAACCTACAACTATTACTACTACTGTGAACTGAATGTGTACACAATGTATGCTACAACCTACAACTATTACCACTACTGTGAACTGAATGTGTACACAATGTATGCTACAACCTACAACTATTACTACTACTGTGAACTGAATGTGTACACAATGTATGCTACAACCTACAACTATTACTACTACTGTGAACTGAATTTGTACACAATGTATGCTACAACCTACAACTATTACTACTACTGTGAACTGAATGTGTACACAATGTATGCTACAACCTACAACTATTACTACTACTGTGAACTGAATTTGTACACAATGTATGCTACAACCTACAACTATTACTACTACTGTGAACTGAATTTGTACACAATGTATGCTACAACCTACAACTATTACTACTACTGTGAACTGAATTTGTACACAATGTATGCTACAACCTACAACTATTACTACTACTGTGAACTGAATTTGTACACAATGTATGCTACAACCTACAACTATTACTACCACTGTGAACTGAATTTGTACACAATGTATGCTACAACCTACAACTATTACTACTACTGTGAACTGAATGTGTACACAATGTATGCTACAACCTACAACTATTACTACTACTGTGAACTGAATGTGTACACAATGTATGCTACAACCTACAACTATTATTACTACCACTGTGAACTGAATGTGTACACAATGTATGCTACAACCTACAACTATTACTACTACTGTGAACTGAATGTGTACACAATGTATGCTACAACCTACAACTATTACTACTACTGTGAACTGAATGTGTACACAATGTATGCTACAACCTACAACTATTACTACTACTGTGAACTGAATGTGTACACAATGTATGCTACAACCTACAACTATTACTACTACTGTGAACTGAATTTGTACACAATGTATGCTACAACCTACAACTATTACTACCACTGTGAACTGAATGTGTACACAATGTATGCTACAACCTACAACTATTACTACTACTGTGAACTGAATGTGTACACAATGTATGCTACAACCTACAACTATTACTACTACTGTGAACTGAATTTGTACACAATGTATGCTACAACCTACAACTATTACTACTACTGTGAACTGAATTTGTACACAATGTATGCTACAACCTACAACTATTACTACTACTGTGAACTGAATTTGTACACAATGTATGCTACAACCTACAACTATTACTACTACTGTGAACTGAATTTGTACACAATGTATGCTACAACCTACAACTATTACTACTACTGTGAACTGAATTTGTACACAATGTATGCTACAACCTACAACTATTACTACCACTGTGAACTGAATGTGTACACAATGTATGCTACAACCTACAACTATTACCACTACTGTGAACTGAATGTGTACACAATGTATGCTACAACCTACAACTATTACTACTACTGTGAACTGAATGTGTACACAATGTATGCTACAACCTACAACTATTACTACTACTGTGAACTGAATTTGTACACAATGTATGCTACAACCTACAACTATTACTACCACTGTGAACTGAATTTGTACACAATGTATGCTACAACCTACAACTATTACTACTACTGTGAACTGAATTTGTACACAATGTATGCTACAACCTACAACTATTACTACTACTGTGAACTGAATTTGTACACAATGTATGCTACAACCTACAACTATTACTACCACTGTGAACTGAATTTGTACACAATGTATGCTACAACCTACAACTATTACTACCACTGTGAACTGAATTTGTACACAATGTATGCTACAACCTACAACTATTACTACCACTGTGAACTGAATGTGTACACAATGTATGCTACAACCTACAACTATTACTACCACTGTGAACTGAATGTGTACACAATGTATGCTACAACCTACAACTATTACTACCACTGTGAACTGAATGTGTACACAATGTATGCTACAACCTACAACTATTACTACTACTGTGAACTGAATTTGTACACAATGTATGCTACAACCTACAACTATTACTACCACTGTGAACTGAATGTGTACACAATGTATGCTACAACCTACAACTATTACTACTACTGTGAACTGAATTTGTACACAATGTATGCTACAACCTACAACTATTACTACCACTGTGAACTGAATGTGTACACAATGTATGCTACAACCTACAACTATTACTACCACTGTGAACTGAATGTGTACACAATGTATGCTACAACCTACAACTATTACTACCACTGTGAACTGAATTTGTACACAATGTATGCTACAACCTACAACTATTACTACTACTGTGAACTGAATTTGTACACAATGTATGCTACAACCTACAACTATTACTACCACTGTGAACTGAATGTGTACACAATGTATGCTACAACCTACAACTATTACTACCACTGTGAACTGAATGTGTACACAATGTATGCTACAACCTACAACTATTACTACTACTGTGAACTGAATTTGTACACAATGTATGCTACAACCTACAACTATTACTACCACTGTGAACTGAATTTGTACACAATGTATGCTACAACCTACAACTATTACTACCACTGTGAACTGAATTTGTACACAATGTATGCTACAACCTACAACTATTACTACTACTGTGAACTGAATTTGTACACAATGTATGCTACAACCTACAACTATTACTACTACTGTGAACTGAATTTGTACACAATGTATGCTACAACCTACAACTATTACTACTACTGTGAACTGAATGTGTACACAATGTATGCTACAACCTACAACTATTACTACTACTGTGAACTGAATTTGTACACAATGTATGCTACAACCTACAACTATTACTACTACTGTGAACTGAATTTGTACACAATGTATGCTACAACCTACAACTATTACTACTACTGTGAACTGAATGTGTACACAATGTATGCTACAACCTACAACTATTACTACTACTGTGAACTGAATTTGTACACAATGTATGCTACAACCTACAACTATTACTACCACTAGGCCTCAGTTTTCATTGTGCCTGCTGCGTTAATTGTGGATTATAGTCACGTGACACCGGACGTATAGGCGATTACTGGTTACATTATTTCTGACACCACCGAAAATTGATGGTAATAGGAAAATAATATTGTCACGCGTTGGCCAATCCGGGATTCGAACCAAGGACCTTTCAGTTATTAGCAAGCCACTCTACCAACTACCCGGCCCCACAGTCTACTGCGTGTTGTCATAGTATTTAAATAGTGCACAGGCACCCGTAATACTAGTACTTACTATAGTCTCCGTTCACATTCCATTACAGACACCTGTGATATTTGCCTATTCTCAAATAAGCTGCATGCTGGTTTTATTGCTTTGCTTGCCATTTTTTGAGGTGAAAACAGAAAATCAAATTTATTATTTTTCTGTAATAATGCAAAAAGAAAATGAACAACTTATACAATTATATATATTATATTACAACTATGCAAGAAATAAAGTCTAAAGCATTTGTAAGTTTTAAAAAATAATAATAAAGTACTTTGTTTCTTTCTCATTTATTTATCTACACAACCTCCCACTCACTCAAAGACGTCACTCCTCTCTCCCTCACCTTTCTGACAAAACTTGTATGTTCCACTCAATCCTGCCTCTCTTCCTCCCCCACCCTCCTATCCCCCATCACCACTGCTCTCACTCTCTCTCCATCCCCCTTTCACAACACAAAGGTACAAACACAGGCATCTCTCAAACCTCTTTCAACCTGGGAACGCCATGCAACATCAACACAAAACAAGCATTCAGAGACTGATCTTTTTAAAATTTTAATTCTAATCTCTTTCAACACAAAGTGCATCAGACATTACAACAGACAAAAGACCATCTTCGGAAATGGGAGGTCACTTTATCTTTTTGTTTTGTTTTTAGTTACCTAGAGTTATCTGGTCCGAGATCTCGACTCAGAACATTATGAAAGCTACCCCGACATGCCAGCTTTTTTTTTTTTTTTGGGGGGGGGGGGGGGGGGGGGGGGGGGGGGAAGGGTGGTGATGGTTGCCTGGCAGTGCAAGACCAAACTAGCGGAGCTATAGCTTAAGCTGGGACTGCAACTGAAATCAACCTTTTAGTTGATCCGGAGGGTTTGATGGAGGACAGATGAGAAATTGTAGGCAAGAAATTATGTCCGTTTGCAAAGAATGTCCGCCGGAACGTTATACAACGGTGGCGCAACATGCTGGCATGCCGGCCAAAGTTGTTTCCCTTGGTATTTCCGAGCATGGTCTATTGTGACACAGCCAAAATACAAGTACAAATACAAACATACCATACAATCAACGGACGTTTAAAAACACCAGTACTATTATTTGAATCATATCAATACAACTCATAATAAATACATCAACAACAGACTTACTTTACAAAAAATATTATTTACAAATACAACAAAAATTGAACAAATGTAAACACCAACGTATTTTTTTTTTTTATATAATAGTTTACTATGCAACTGACATGGCAACTTTTTTTTTTAAAATTACTATTATAACGGTTTCTACAATGTATGGCTATGTTAAATATACATTCAAATTTAACAGGAGTCTCAGAATTTTTTTTACAATTACAAGAATGTTATATATATATGCAAAGTTTTCAATTTCCTTGTTTCTTCATATCTTGTGGTAAAACATGCTTCCCAAACAAACACAAAATCCAAATTCTTTACTTACTGCAAAAAGTTCTGTCTTTGGTTGAGATATCCCTCACCTCAACATGCATTCTTAATGGCGAAGACATGTTTCAACTTTAACCTGCACTGAGCTAAAATAAAATCCTCAATCGTCATCTTGATGTTAAAGCTAAGCACTCTACATGTAAGTCCACAACATTGCTATGATTAAACCTGAGTGAAAGCGCTCAAAAACATAGTTTGTTCATAGGAGCTCTTTAATCAGCATCAATGAAAACAAGATGGCAAGTCATTCAAATGTATTTCCAGACACTGACAAACATAGCTGATAAAATAAGCATGTACAAAGTGTTAATGTTGTTGGCAGTGTTGTGATGAGGAGCACAAGGAAAACATGGAATGAAAGGCCACTATTGTAAGTATCTACCGAAAATATCACAATCCCCTCAGCCTATGTTTTAGATACAGTGTAAAGGGTTTCAAAAATGGTGAAGAACAATGACTTGAACTTTTCAAAAGTACAAATATGAATGATCCAACACGTTTTGCAGTACTTAAAATATACACAAAGTAAAAAGGATGAATTTTGGTTCAGTTATTCTTCAGATAAGGCCAAAAGTGGGTTTGAACAACTAAGTAAAATTCGGAGTGTTGGAGCAATTGTCTGACAACCACACTACTATGGAAGAATGACCCATGATTTGAAGTACCCGCACTCCAAAACTCAACAAAATCGCTTTTGCTGCAGTTTATTTATTATTTATTATTATCCCTTTCTATCGGGAAACTCTGGGCCGCCTCCCCCGGGGAAGGCATAGTCGCAGCCAGTGGCGCGCCCAAACCCTACCTACCTAACATTATTTGTGAGCCGTTTTTGAGATATTGATCAAACGTGTTTAGTAACAAAATGACCAGTGACCTTGACCTTTGCAGTAGAGCAAATATGATGGCACTGGAGACTGGCCACTAACCTCTAATGTTCCTATGAAAGTGTGGTCAAAATCCATTCAGTGGCTTGAAATATGGCTTCCAATGGACTGACAGATGGACCTTTAGCTCATGCTGATCCTCCCATACCCCACTATTTTAAAGTTTTTCCAGATAAGTCTGGGAATTAACAAAACAAAAAGCAAAAATATAAATGGAAATGAACAGTTCCAAATGTATTCCCTATTCCAAATTTCAAGCTATGTGTTGACCAATGACACAAATGACAGCCAGATGAAGACTTAGAGCTTGGTGTCAATTAAAAACATATATTTTCTTGACAATTATTCTTTATTTTTACTGAAACAATACATTCAAAATATTTATAATAAAATGAAATTAAAATACAATAAATATGTAATAAGGTGAGAAAGGAAACCATCCAATGTTAAATGCTTATGAAATTACAATAAATATTTTGTGTTATTCAAAACTGTAAGCAAACTTGAACTGTCTGTGCGTTGGCACTGAATTATGCTTCAAATTACAATGCCTTAAGCAGCAGATCTGCAAATCTCTTTGGCACTGGCACATAGCAGCAGATCTGCAAATCTCTTTCCCACTAGCACATAGCAGCAGATCTGCAAATCTCTTTCCCACTAGCACATAGCAGCAGATCTGCAAATCTCTTTCCCACTAGCACATAGCAGCAGATCTGCAAATCTCTTTCCCACTGGCACATAGCAGCAGATCTGCAAATCTCTTTGGCACTGGCACATAGCAGCAGTGGTTTGGGCTACACATCTTTAGTTAAGCAACATCAAGTGGAGGTTAGTACTTCAAGGGATGACCATGCTTGATGAAACTAGCACACAACTAACCTCCCACCCTCACTCCACCGCAACTGTGAACAGGAAGTTGGCTGTGTTGCAAAGCGGGCAAGGTTAGGGACATGGGATGGCAGCGCCTTTTACCTTGAACCCTCCTGCTCTTCCTAATCATCATGCTCTTCTCTCATTCTTCAAATGAAAAAAACACAAATCTCCAAAATAACTTCATAAATAAAACAGCACGACAAAACTTCTTCGACAACTTAGATAATAATTGTGTGAAATCAAAGTTTTTCAACAAAACATTTTCATTTTTTACATTAAAAAAAAACAAAACAACAAAAACAAAAACAAACAAACAAGTAGATTTAAAATTTTCTATATATCATTTTTATAACTCGTCGCTTTTCATTACAATAACAAGATGCAGTTTCTTAAATATTCAAAGAATTAAATGGTGCTAACGAAATCTGAACAAGTCATTCACAGCAGAGCTGGGACAAAGTTGCTTCATGATATGAAAGACCTCTAAATGACAATATCGCGGAAGAAAAATTCCTTTATTTACATACCACAGACATACTTTTCAAAGTACAAGGTTTACATATCTGTGAGTGTTTTAAAACTGTCAACAACAACCTGCAGGACAAAGAAGAAGAAAAAAATTGACATCATAAAGGCATTTCAGATTCATCTAGAAGAAGGGGAAGGAAGAGGAGAAAAAAAGAAAAACAAGAAAACTGTGATCAGACAGTGGTCCAATTGAAATGTTTAAACAACAACAACACATCTTCACATTTATATGGCAGAAGTGAGGAGAGGAGAGGAAGACATACAAAAATCTCTTCAATATTAACCATAGTCTCTTTTCTGTTTTCATCATTATCTTGCTAAGTTTACTACGATTTTTCGGAGGCATTTAATTAGTTCCACACAATAGAAGAAAAACAATTAAAAAAACAATATTTGATGTTCATGTAGAAATGAAAGTATTTTGCATGATTTCATAAAGTTTCTCCGTTTAGATCTGCCTACAGTTGTTGAAATATAAGCAGAAGCATGGCTGTGAATGTGTTTATAAATTATCTTTTTTTTTTTTAACGGTTTGCTACTGCCATTAGTATTGTCAGATTACTAGCAATTAAAAAAGATTCAATTAAATGAGTAGCAATTGTTTAAATAACATAAAACCAATCACATGCAGCACACAATTTATTGCTGATGCTGTGAATTTTGGGAGAAAAAAGCACAACAAAACCCAATAAAACTATTAATGCCAAGTGACTGAAAAATGACTTTACTGTTAGGTAGTGACTTTCAGAATAATTTAAAGTTTGAAATGGACTACTTTGGCTAGTTGTTTTATCACTATTATTATTATTATTATTATTATTATTATTATTATTATTATTATTATTATTATTATTATAATTATTATTATTATTATTATACTATTATTACCACGCTGCTTAGAAACAGACTCTAGGAAACATAAAAACATCTACTTCATAACTTTCACTTTACAGCTAGAAAAATTACTCAAAACATCTCCTGCTGATGATTTACCTATGTATATTGCCAGAGCCTTACACAATGTACAATGGCTATTTAGGCAGTGAAAACATCTCCTGCTGATGATTTACATATGTATATTGCCAGAGCCTTACACAATGTACAATGGCTATTTAGGCAGTGAAAACATTGCCTGTTTTTCTACCTTCTAAACAGACTTCTATTTTACTTGGTGATTGATTGATTGATTTATTATTGCTTTAGGTCCAGCGGACTCTTCCGAGCCAAATCAGGACCGGACAACCCCCGATCCGCATAAAAGATCTGTTGAAACAACCCCAGTGGGAAAATTGAATGCCCTCCACCGGCCAGTCACTTTACAATAAAGACATCCCACGCGAGGGACGGCTGAGGGTTGACCTCAACTACGCGAACTCCCCGATTACAAAAACAAAATAGAATACAAACATCATTATAAATCATCAACAAAAAACATACATATAAAATGCCTATAGTGCTAAATAGTACATTCATAGGAAGCCCTAGTGACCACCCGGCAGAAAGCGTCCAACATTCCCAAGCTGATCCAACAGACCTCATACACAAACAAGGAGTCTTGTCCAGGAAGAGTTTTCAAGAAAAAAGGTAGGTCATTGATCTAGCGAAGAAGAAGATAGTATAGCAGAGTGGTAGGACAGATCGGGAATGGGAAAGAGCAAATGAGGAAGACAGCGACAGTGGGAATTTAAAGCACTAAATTTCCAGAAAGTGGGGATACTATTTATACTGAAACCCCCGGCACTCCAACGGGGGGAACTGTTGCCGCAGTTAATTTGTCATGCCTACAAAGGCAAGACAGGTTTTCAACTGGGGCTTTCACTGTACCTTTTATAGGTTAGAACAATCTACAGTGGCAAGATTGCTCATGACCCCAAGGGGTTTTTACTTGGTGAAAAACATTGAGTTAAACAGACTGCAAAAAGAAATGAATACCAAAAGACACTAACGGACGAATAGTTAAATGTAAAGAACTGGCTTTATAATGACCAACATGGTTCCAGCCACTTACTACAGAAAGAAATGTCACACAGCATATGCATAATATTAAGAATAATATTAAGATTATTTTCGCACTAACACAAATACAAAACTGTCAATTGTACACAAAGGGGTAACAAGAGATACAACGAAGACATATCAATGATCAATATTACAAAGCGAGAGATCAAAGGTCTTCTTCGACAGCCTTGATAAGAATGCTTACTTCTTAGTTTGATTCCTGACAATCACACTGCACTCACTCACAATCAGTTATACTTATAAACCAGTAATAGAACAACAATACTATGGCATAGCATAGCATAGATATAGCAATACTATAGCATAGTATAGCATAGCATCGCGTAGTATACTATCCTATTGTAGAGTGTAGTAGGGATAGTGTCACAGGCTGCCAGCCTTTTGGTCTTCGTGGACTTCTTTCCATAGTACAATGAAGAAAGTTAGAATTAATCAACACACTCATTACTTGTCACAAGAATTCGGCTTACAGACAATGCCAAGTTCTTTGTTCACAGTTTTAGTTTTCAAGAAATACTATGTATATAAATTAAATACAACAATCTGTCTAGGTAAATCTATGAAATCATTCCAATGGAACACCTGAAGAAGCATTTTGGCAAAATACATTTATTCATAGTATTTTTAGTTTGCATATTTTTTCTCCCTCTTTTCTTCTTTTAAATATTTTGATTTATTAACAAATATATTATAAAATATCTGTTAAAATAAATGAAATTTTTAAATAATTCAATAATGAAATGAAAATTCATAGTTTTTAACCTCATTTTTTGTAGCCTGTCAAACTTTCCTCATAACAAAACAAGACAAGACCTACTAAAAATAAATCTGATTTCAAAGAAAAAGTAATAAGAGTTTGAAAAATTCAACAATCCATATACTTCTTTCTATTTATCTGTTTAGCTGTGTGCCTTCTAGCATACAACTTGAAATTCTTCTTCTATAGATCTCAATTCTGCTGACCTGTTCTCAAAGCCATACAAAATGTGACCTGTATTTACCAACTATGAGATGTTTACTTCAGTCACACAAATTTTGTATTTTACATAGCTAAAGACAATGCTGTTTATAAATAAATTACTTGTCATTATAAGCTTCACATTTTTACTAAAGCAAAATGGTGGAGTCGTGTCCAATTGAAGTAGATGCAAGCTTTGGCAGTCATTTTGAGGAAAATATGTTGAAAGATTTTTTAAAGAAATGAAAACCAGAACAAACTCGTGCATATTTTTACCATTTTCATATTTCTTTTATGATCTATTTTTAATTATCATCTTTAATAGACACCAAAATGTTAGCCATCAACCTGAGACAAAGTGAGCGAAGCAGCGTTTACAAAAGAATAGAATGCATGTCTTCATTGGAATGTCATTGTGTGTACAAGCTGCAGTGATGGAATTGGTGTGGGATTATTGATCTGGCATCACTGTTTTTCATCAACCAAATTAGGACTGCCATACAACAAATCAAAAAGTCAATGTTAATTTTTTTTTAAAAATTGGATTAAATTCCTGATAAGAAACAAACCAAGCTGATAATAAGATCAACTGGCTGATAAGCAAAACAACCAAAATAATAATAATAAGATAATTACGCTGAAAAGCCAAAAATACATTCTGTCCACTCAACCAAGAATTGGATTATAATATAACATTATCTCATAGTGTCTGATCAATTAGATATGAACCAACAAAACCATGCATGGCCAAAATTCTTCAGTGGAAATAAAAGCAAAACCTTTTGACCATAATTGAACAGAATGCCCTCTCTTCTCCACTCTCCCTCTTTCATACATTACATTACATTATTGTTGCTTTAGGTCCAGCGGACTCTTCCGAGCCAAATCAGGACCGGACAATCCCCGATCCGCATAAAAGATCTGCTAAAACAACCCTAGTGGTAAAACCGAAAGATCTCCACCAGCCAGTCACTTTACAATAAAGACATCCCACGCAGGGGACGGCTGAGGCTTCACCCCAACTTATCGAACCCCCGTTTACAAAAACAAAATAGAATACAAACATCATTATAAAATATCAACAAAACACATACATATAAAATGCCTACATTGCTAAATAATAACATCATAGGAAGCCCTAGTGACCACCTGGCAGAAAGCGTCCAATATTCCCAAGCTGATCCAACAGACCTCATACACAAACAAGGAGTCTTGTCCCGGAAGAGTTTTCAAGAAAAAAGGTAGGAGACTGGTCTAGCGAAGAAGACGATAGTATAGCAGATTGATAGAACAGAGCAGGAATGAGAAAGAGCAAATGAGAAAGACAGCGACAGTGGGAATTTAAAGCACTACATTTCCAGAAAGTGGGGATACTATTTATACTGAAACCCCCGGCACCCCAACGGGGGTCCCTCTTTCATACAAAAAGTCAGGGTTACACAAGCAGTTTTAGATGTGTGCCCCACTATGCAAATACAGGAAATGTTGTTGGACGGACATAACGTGTGTCCATGGTGTGGGATGTGTAAGATATAACATACTATGGCAAACTTTGAAATGAGTGTGGTCCTTCCCTCTACCCCCCCACCCCCTTCCTCCTCTCTCCTCCCCTCTCAAAATGCAGTCTGCTGTACAATCAATTTTTTTTTTTAATTTGATAAAAGCAAAGACCATTTGCTTTAAAATGAAAAATGAAAAAAAAATCCATTTGAAATTGCACATACTTTGCAGAAATTTTCAAAATAAGTATATACACTGAAAAAAACATCAATTAAATAGTTATACAAACTTGTATTTAGGTATTCAACAGAAATGTTTTTTATTTTCTTTAAAACGCTCAAACGTGATATATCAATTTAAGTTTAATATCATGAATGAAATGATCAATACAATTGTTCACAGTGATAAAGCATTTTTAAAACACTTAAAACAGTAAAGTCATTGTTTTAACAGCGCTCCTATCCGTTCAAAGAGCTGCTCAAAGCGCTAAGCCAAATCAGGATCAACTCAAGCCACCCAAGATTCAACTTGCACGATCTATAAAAAGTCCAGCAAAAACTAAGCAACACATGTTTGCAAAACGGATACCACAAGTGCCCAAATGTTACGTGGCATCAATGTTAACAAATGTACAATATAGATCATAAGCAAATTTTTTTTCTTCTTCATGGAACTCAAATCAACGTGATAAATTAATGCCACCCAACAAGTCAAACAATTCAATTCTTTACTGACTTAAAATTTCAACCATTCATGTCCATGTTGGACTCTTTGACTTTAGTCTTTCGATCATTCTATCTTTTATAACGTAGCGTTCAATCAATCATTGTGTCCAAGCAGTGCTTCACTCTATGAACCACACCATGAAGCAACCAATACATTTTTCATTTCACACTCTCTCCATATTCGTGATCTTCAATGTACCTAGCAAGTCAATCATTATGTCACAATGAAATATATAACACCTTCTCTTCCTCTCATTTTCCCAACTCGTCATATTCGCCATTTTTCACACTGTCAATCAACTGCATCCTCAATTAAAATCTTTTATATAAACTTTACACACTTGTGGCATACACACACTGTACTTATATATATATATATATATATATATATATATATATATATATATATATATATATATATATATATATATATATATATATATATATATATATATATATACATACATACACACACACACAAGTATCTCTCTCTCCCTCTCTCTCTCTCTCTCTATATATATATATGTATGTGTGTGTGTCTATGAACCAGCATGAATTCTTGTAGTAAAGGAACTTCCTTCAATGACCCTAACTATTAGTATTACTACACTTACTACCATTTCATTGTTTTTTGCACTCTTGTCATTGTACAATGTACTAAAATAACAATAATTCCATTCAATCATGTTGTAACATAACATCTAATAATTCAGTATTATCACATTGCACGTATGGTGTTTTAACTTTTATCCCTCCACATAATACAGTAATTGTCAATACTGTCACAATGTTCTATTTAAAAATAAAACAACAAATAAAAAACTTTGGGGTGAAAAAAAAAAGCTCATAGTCCATAACGGAATAACTGATTGAAGTCTTATAAACTCCTAATATTCAAGATACGATCAAAGCGTATATTCACTGCAGCAGATTTTTCTATCACTGTCCAATTTAAACAATTGAAAACGATAAGGTCCACTTGTAATGAACACATCTTTGTTCACCAGAGTGCATATTAATTTTAAAAAAAAACAACAACAATAAAATAACAACTGCAAAAAGAAAGTTCAAGCTGTAGTAATGATGGAGATCAAAACAGCTAGTTGGCTAGTCAACTAAAAAAAAAAAAATAATAATAATAATTTCATGATGAAACGTAGCTGATGCTTTTTTGCGATCAATGACTAAATTCTAGCTTGAACTAAAAATGTTCAACCTGAACAAATGGAGTGTTCAGTTAATTGTTTTCCCCCTGAATGACCCGACAGTCTGTTCTTGCTGAGTGATTAATGTAAAATATAAAATACACTACAAACAAATAAATGCACACTAAACAAGAAGTTCTTGCGCAACTTGAAAGAACATAAAGTAAATAAAACAGTTGTCAAACTGAGCTCGCAGTCTTGTCAAGAACAAATCAGTTTTAGCCAGTCTCAAGTCAATCTCACCAAAGGAATATTGGCAGCTCACTAATTTCACTTTGTTAGATGCAACATTTATTTTAAAAGAGTACACAAACACACACACACACAACACATGCATGCGCACAATCTTACTCTCACAACTTCAAAAACTAAATCTGCTGATGGTTTGTTTTATCTTTCTTCTTCGTAGTTGTTTGACCATACCCAACAAAGGCGCTCAGCAATCTCCCTCTCAATTATAAATGGCCTTGGAAATTTATATCTATGTCCTCCGCATTACAGCAATAAAGGAATATTTTAAGCATCCCGTATCACAATGTGTAAGTTTTTTTCTGTTAGAAAACCCTTTGCACGTGGCATATAATCTCAGTTTAGCTCAGGACAAATCGCACAAATGTTACATTTTTCTTTATCAGAAGAAACTTTCAAGGTGCACATGATAACTAAGTGCTAAAACACTCACTTCTGACTTCGGAGTACACTGTACGTTTTTTAGTCAGAAGAAACATGAAGTTTGCTCAAACAACTCTATTAAAAAACTAATCTCTGACTTGTGAATCTGTACTACATTCTTCATGAGTTCCCGACTCTTTACAAAAATAAAGTGTAAATCCATAGAAACCAATTTGAAGCCTGATTTTGGTAGCAAGCTTTTACTAATGAATGACTGAAGAGAAAGCCTACTCTAACCAGCCCCTATACAGGTCAGACAAAACAGGATAGTGAGAGAAATCTCTAGCATCAACGCCTGCATGAAAACTACTTCTACCTGCAGTGAATTAAGCAGCTTCTGTGCACTGGTGAAAGTTCTACAAGGGGTCTCCAGCCAGGACAGTGATTTCTGGCTCAGCTCAAAGCAACAACAATCTTGCTTCTGTGGCATTGCGTAACAAAAACAATGTTGGACAAATATACTCTTTGAAAGCTGGCAAGGTTTGCTAACTACATACAACACCGTTCGCATCTATAGATTTTCAGCTTCACTTCTCTCATAATGGCTTTTGTCAGTCTTCTCTCAGACAAGTGACTAGCACGTAGAAAAAGGTGGCAATGATCACCACCAGCAACACCTGTCCATATAGTCAGTCATCAAATGTCTCCCACTGAGACTTGCCTGGCTGGGGCTTGGGCTGCTGGGAGCTTGGCAATGGCGGCGGCTGTGGTTCATCTGATGAAAATAGGTCAAAGGACAATCCTTGGGAGGCAGGCGCTCCACTACTGCCTGTCCCTACTTTAGGCGATCCTACATTGGGATTGGATAGTCCAATGGTAGATCCGCTGGCAGTTTTGGCTGAAGAACCCTCTCCCATGCCTAGGAAGTTTGGATTGGACTGGTTGCGGTTGAAAACAGGAGAGCTGGTACGGTTGAACTGAGGACTAGGGTTGACGCCCCTGGGTAGGGAATAAGAGCTGCGAGGCTTGGGCCTGATGCCGCTACCCACATCCACAGACATCAGGTTCTCTAGAAGCCCTGTGCGATGAAGCTGGACCTGTGCTGCCAAGGATGGCTGGTTAGGTCTAGGTGGGGGCTGACCTCTCCCCACCCCCCCTCCTAAAGCCACACCAGTGTGTTTGTTAAACATGGGGGTAGGGGAGGGTGCCTGAGAGATGGAGGGGGGACAAATGAGGTTACCGCCAGAGGGGACGCGAGAAAAGCCGCTGCTGCCGGCCAGGTGGTCCAGTGTCCAATCCCCCATCAGAGAGTCTGAGCCGTCGTCCTTGGTAACACCACCAGCCTTTCCACTCACATTGCCGGATGATCCCACCACTGGCGCTCTGGATCCAGGTGAAGAGTTCAAGGGGTCAAACAGGTCGGTAAGAGAGTCAGCGCTCTGATTTTTTTGGTCTAGTTCTCGTTCCGGAGTGCTGTCATCTCGATAACCCGGTCTCAAGGGGGATTCAGGTGGGCTGCGACGAAAGGCTTCGACACGCATGAGAGAGTTACGTGAGCTTCTACCACGTAACAATGAGGGGGACCCTGACGGTGACTCTGCATCCGGGGTCTTGGTAGTAGTCTTTGGGCTGCGCATCAAAGGGTCGAACTGCTCCATACCGTCAGTCTCACTCTCACTGGACTCAAACTTCATCAGCATCTTCTCAGGGGAGGGCTCTGTGTGCATCAGCTGAGGTGGGGCCGTCTGTGTGTTAGCTGGAAGGGAAGTGTCCACCAGAGACGTCATGGATGGGTCTTCCTTCTTGTCCAGGCTGGTTCTTCTGGCAGGGACGGGGCGTTCCCTGGACATCTGAGGCGAGGCATGTGGGGAAGTCCTGTCCCCACCCTCCTTCCTCACACGCCTAGGTGGCGCCAGCGGCTGAGGCACCACAGATGTTGATGGCCCTCTAGCCTTGGTGGTGATTAGCCTGTCCAGCACCATGGTCTTGGGCCTGACAGGCTTAGTGTCTTTGGATGGCAGAGGGGGGGGCTGGGTCATGTCCTCTTCGCTGGAGCTGGTGGGTGGGGGGAAGGCGGAGGAGGTGGTGCCAGACATGTCGGCGTAAGGAATGTGGGTTAAGTTCTCATCCGACGGAGAGAGAGCTTCACTGGATGGTGTGGAAGACATGTCCCCATCACTTGTTTCCTGCACACATATGAATACTGTAAAATGGCCCTTGGCAAAAATAAGACAACTAAGCTATATCAGTATACAGTAGAACCCACAACTTTTATGCACATCAATGCTTCTACTGCTTTGTCAACACAACAAGCCATGTTATACAAATCACTTGCTTGTATTTAGCTCAGTAATATTCCTAGAACATTAACTGAAACACAGGGCTCTATTTTGTTTCCAAAGTTTAATGAAGAGGCTCCTGGAAATGGGTTTTCAAGTTTCAAGACCTGCTTCACATTGCTTTAAAACTACATCCAAACAGCAGCCATTACTTTCTGTATACGTGTTACATAAGGGTGCCAAGGCGAGTGTTAAGAGTGCAGAAACAAAGTCTTGACAAACCCGTTGTTCAGTCAAAATCTCAGCGCTGGCGGAGCGCATCATAGCACTCTGAATGTCGGTGTCCGTCATGAGGGTCATGTCCATAGTGTGGTAGCTCAATCGCAAGTTGCTGTCATCATGACTGTGATGCTCGTCATCCAGGGACAGGGCCTTGTACACCTTGATCCTGCTGGAAAAGCATCTTGCCACATTCAGTGTTTCATATCCATATAGGTTCCTCTACTCCTACAAGCTTATCTCCATTACACCCTTGTGCTTGTGTAAGATATTCCAGATGAAAGGTCAAGATAAAACGACAGGCTATAGTCCAACATGTATGTATGTATGCCTATCCTAAAACTGCACTTACAGAACCAAAACGCTGTGAAAATCTGAAATGAAGCATACATCTCACCTACAGGCATGAACTTATGGGCAGAGCTTAATTGATTTGAAGTATTTATTTTGTATTTAGAATACAGCAATAGCATAACTTGGGTGCAAGCTACCGTTTCCAGTCCACACATCACTTGACCCAATTACTCCATCCTATGTGGCTACTGTTTAGCACAAACAACAAAACAGCTCGCAAACCCAGCTGCCTAACCCTAACCCTAACATCATATGTGGCTACTGTTTAGCACAAACAACAAAACAGCTGGCAAACCCAGCTGCCTAACCCTAACATCCTATGTGGCTACTGTTTAGCACAAACAACAAAACAGCTGGCAAACCCAGCTGCCTAACCCTAACCCTAACATCATATGTGGCTACTGTTTAGCACAAACAACAAAACAGCTGGCAAACCCAGCTGCCTAACCCTAACATCATATGTGGCTACTGTTTAGCACAAACAACAAAACAGCTGGCAAACCCAGCTGCCTAACCCTAACATCCTATGTGGCTACTGTTTAGCACAAACAACAAAACAGCTGGCAAACCCAGCTGCCTAACCCTAACCCTAACATCATATGTGGCTACTGTTTAGCACAAACAACAAAACAGCTGGCAAACCCAGCTGCCTAACCCTAACATCCTATGTGGCTACTGTTTAGCACAAACAACAAAACAGCTGGCAAACCCAGCTGCCTAACCCTAACATCATATGTGGCTACTGTTTAGCACAAACAACAAAACAGCTCGCAAACCCAGCTGCCTAACCCTAACCCTAACATCCTATGTGGCTACTGTTTAGCACAAACAACAAAACAGCTGGCAAACCCAGCTGCCTAACCCTAACATCCTATGTGGCTACTGTTTAGCACAAACAACAAAACAGCTGGCAAAGCCAGCTGCCAATGGTTACTGGGCTCTATTTACAATCAGGGAAGTGAAAGCAGAGAGAAGATGGGCACCACCCTCATGACAGCTATCCCTTAAACCCACATAATATTACAGTAAAACCTTACTCTTACCTTTATTTATTGATTGATAGATTTATTAAATTATTGTTTTTATTGTGCACACAAACCACTGTGACCATACCTTTCTGGGCCCCCAAGAGTGTGTGGACGTGAAGATCCGGGTGGTGGGGGTCGAGGTGGCTGCACAAAACAAACATCATGCAAATTTAACCTACCTAATTGTGCATAAATCATACTGAAAAGGACACAACAAAAGTGCCACAATGCCACTATCTGTATCATAAATCTAGCTGAAATAACAGGCTTACCATTACCTCTACTCCTGCTACTGCTACTACTACCAACACATTTTTGTAACGTTCTATTCCCCACTAACCCAATCCATCCTGCCAAAAACCGAGAGACAGAACATCAAAAATGGAACACAAATGTAAATTAAATCATGTTTAATTTTGAGCGTAAAAGAGGACGTTTTTGTGCTCTTTATCACCAGTTTGTCTCTTTCCTCAAAACAATCCATGCAATATTACATTGTAGTGAAACACACACACCAATCAAATGACACAGGAAGTTTATGAGTCCTCTTACACTGAACCCATGCATACATTGACAGAATTTTGGAGAAAAAACAAAAATTAGAGACAGCTTCCATCAAAATCACATTATCCAACTGCAGGCTTCATTAAAAATAAAATAACCCCAGGCTGTCATAAAATATTTCTGGCTCGAATAAACATGACATAATTTTAATAATAATTTTATATAGTTTTACTAATGAGAGTAGTAGTTACGCGGACATGGAAAAACTGACATTTAGTAACCGTTGCAAGTGATAATTGCATACATAAATCATATATATGAACTAGCTAGATTATTATTACTTTTGGATATCAATATTGTAAACTTTCAGAACGTAAAAAAATATATAAAATAAAATAAAATTTTAAAAGGAAAAGAAAAATTTTTTAAGAAAACAAAAATATTTATAATATATTTTTTAAATTTAATTTAATTTTTTTTTACAAAAACTGGAAAGGCAAATGCCCATATGACTTACATGCTCCTTATGGAACTTGCAATATTTAAAATGAAAATGAATGCCCAGAAGAAAAAAAAAAGAAACGGTGGCATTAAAATGCAAATACCGACTTTGATCTTTCTATGCTCTTGACATTGAGATAACATTGACCTCCGACTCCAAATACACATGTACTGTAAAAAACATACAGAAAAAGTTTTTGCACAGATAGACGGCAGTCGGCAGACAAGACTTTTTTTTTCAATATCATTTTTGGATTATTTAACTTTTAAGACTCCTCTCACACAAATGTGCAAAAATCTGGAAAACGTTTTTGGGGAGGAAAGGTGGGGGGGAGAGGGGGAGGGGGGAGAGGGTGATTAGAACTTGGCGACAAACTGGTTAAAATAAGAATCAGTGTTCTCTCTGCCATATCGCCAATGGTGGGTTCTGACGTTAAAACTTTACTGCGCGTTTCAAGCACAAAGCAGACTCCGTTTTTACTTTTAATATCCAGGTTTTCTTCCACAATACTGTTGCATTAAACTTTCTTTATTGTGAATCCTATAAAGTTTGAGAAATGTGACCTATTAAAATGTTCAGCATTAGCGTATCAGATTCAGATTCATAATTGAGTTTGTCCATAAAACATCGCAGATATTTGTTATTTGGCCACACAAACAAACTATAGAACATAAAACACATAACAATAAAAAGATGAAATTATTTACAGCTGAATGTATATGAATATCATAGATATAGTTAATACATGTGAAAACCAAATTCCTGAGTAACCTCACAATGTTATCATCAAACAACCATGAAGTAATGTTATGGTATATATTAGTTTAAAGGTAAGACAAGGAAAGGCAGATATTTTCTCACAGATGAGGAAACATAAGGTGGTGTCCTCTACATTACTGCTTTACCCGACTACACTTACCAGTGCATTCCATCTTTTATTCATTTGTTTTACGGACAGTAGATGCTACACAATGCAGATGGATATAGTATTGCAACTACAAAGCCATGCAGCTGCTTAGACAGAGAGAAAAAGCCATGTGAGATGGAAGAACATCAATGTTTTATTGTTGAATTTAGTTGTGAAGTGAACATATTTAAGCCAGTGTTATGTCATAAAGAGTCAGCATGGACTATATCCAACAAAGTGCTTTATCGAAGTAAGCTGGGCTCTATTCAAAATATGCAAGCTGTGTTTGGATCTGTGTTGATTTCAGAAGCAGATAGATATTGGATATTATAGAACCACAACAACCTAGTAGGTACAGGACAGGAAGATTTTGATAAGTGGATATTTGTAATAATTAAAGTAGATTAAACAGCAGTTAGTAGCTAGCCCTGTTGCATGCAATAGGCAGGGTAAAAACTCAGCACTACTCTAAAATAATAACACAACAGATTCTACACAGCAGTAGTTGAAAGATCAGATCCTCAGCACTGGCAGATTTAAATGATACTAAATTTTTCAGTTGCAAAGCATGAAAAGATAAGACCTTTAACAGGAGTAGATCATAATACTAGATTTTTCAGTAGATGTAGATGAATGGAAGCATTAAACTCTCCCATGAGTTGAACATTATGAATGACTTCTTCAAAGTCCTGAAAGGATGTGGAGGGAAAACGCGATACTCATACATTTTGTAGACAGCAGAATGTAGGTCAATACTGTTGAGGCTGCTCCTTTCTCAAAGGTTGATAAAGGCTTTGGCCCTTAGTAGCAGAGGGATGGTCAGACTTCCAATAACACAGCAGTAGATACAAGAACCACCAGACACCCTTAGCAGCAGTAGCTTACAAAACAGGACTCTAGCAGCAGAATATAAAACTAAGAAAAAGACAGACTCTTGGCAGCAGAAAGTTAGGTAACAGAAAGCTAAGAAATAAAACCGAAAAGAGACAAACTCGCGATGAGCTGAGCTGGGTTCCTACTATCGTTGTGGGACGGCGGTCGTAACTTCCTGTGCTGTTGGCGTGACCTATAGGACGCGTGTGGACCACCCCTCCGCTCACCTTTTTACTGCTCATCTTGTTCTCGTTGATCTGCAACAAACAATGACCACAACATGGTTAGAAATAGTGGGTGCTGTCTGGCCCAGTCTCATTTGCTGTCTTTTACAGTAACATGAAATGTTGTAGCTTAAGTTTTTAATTCAGATTTATTTTCTATGAAGATTTACAAATCTATTTTCATCTACAAGGTCATTCTTTAATTCAATGCCTTCTAGTCTGTAATTATTGTTGGTAAACATCAGACAAATAACTATATTGCCCAACCTATAACTTTTTCATGGAACCTATACTACCACAATCATTAAGTCTCTTTAAAAACAACCGCCCCCCCCCCCCCCCCCCCCCAAAAAAAAAAAAAAAGTAATCTAAACAAATAATGTTTATTGCTGTGCAGTAAGCCACTTGAAAACTGTTCAACAAAACATCAAAGATTAATTTATTATTATTCCTGTTTGAATAGTTCCCAACCAAAAATGTATAGTCCTGATGCACAAAGGATTGGTCCTGACACACAAATGACAAAGTATAAATCCATGTAGGAGGTGGAGCAACACCTGTAAGTACTATCCTCCACCCACCTTGCTTTCATTCTTAGTACTTTCTAAACAAACTACTCTGTTTCTTTCTTTAGTAGTTTCTAAACAAACTACTCTGTTTCTTCCTTTAGTAGTTTCTAAACAAACTACTCTTTTTCTTCCTTTAGTAGTTTCTAAACAAACTACTCTGTTTCTTTCTTTAGTAGTTTCTAAACAAACTATTTTTCTTTCTTTAGTAGTTTCTAAACAAACTATTTTTCTTTCTTTAGTAGTTTCTAAACAAACTACTCTTTTTCTTTCTTTTCTCACTCAATCTTGGCTTCACTTGACATGCTTATTTAATACTAAATATTACACTAAAAACTGACATTTTTACTAGAAACAAATTTACCAAAACATTGAGACAAACGGAAGGAACATTTTAATCAGAGACAGAAAAGGTGAGGAGCACATTTGCTTGCAGTTATACTGAGCGTGAGAGAGGGGAGGGGGAGAAAGGGGGAACATCAAAATCTGGAAGGTAAAATAGTAGGTGGTTTATTTGAGGGATAAAATGTATGAAAAAAACTAGAAGGGCAAAGTCCATATGACTCAGGTTTCTTTTGCAACATGCAATATTTAACATGAAAATTACTTTCAAGAAAAAAAACAAAATGAAACGATCGCATTAAAATGCAAATAACGACTTTGATCTTTTTATGCTCTTGACCTTGAGATGACCCTGACCTCCACCTCCGAATACACTCATGTACTATCAAATAAACCAGCAAAAGTAATATAATGCACAAAAAATTGACCTTGGGATGACCTTGACCATCAGTGGCCTTGATCTTGGAATGATCTTGACCTTCACGTAACCTCTCATGCATGTCTGACTAAATAACCCAATGTTGTTGCATACCAGGGGTTAAATAAACAGCCATTCCACTGTACGATGGCCTATTTTTGGTATGTCTCTGCAAGACCTAAAATGACCTTGACCTTCAAGATCAACACAAAAACAGAATGAAAGATCAATCTACCATCTCTATATACAACAAGTTTGAACTTTAGATCTCTCATTGTTTAGGGTCAAGGTCACTTCAAAGTACCAATACTACCTGACTATGGTCAGCTCCAGTGACCTTGACTTTGGAGTGAGGTTGACCAAATTTGTAAAGTAAGTGTGTGTCATTGATATCTATCATGCATTAAAGAATCATAAGTTCAATTTTAATAACCTAGAAAATGTAAAATTTTGTGAAAACTTGTCATTTTTTTTACTAACATTTGTTGACCCTGTGACCTTCACCTTAAATGAAGTCATCATTCACTAATCATTTATAAGGTCTCATGTGTTGTTGTGATAGTTGAAATAAATTCTCAGATAGTAATGCACTTGCAAGTTTTGCCCAGACAGACGGTGGACAGACAGATGGACAGACATTTTTATTTTATGTCATCTTTTGACTAATAAGGACTTATTTGCAAAAATCTGTGGGTTCGGGCACTGAATAGAATGGTCCCAATGTCTTCAAGCGTGTCGTAAGAGGCGACTAACAGGGAAGATGTCAGCACGACATCACTGGGCAAATACACAGAAGTCACTGGCCAGGACGAAGGAACCTCATGTTACTACAGGTTCAATGACCACGTGCTCGGGGCCAAGGCGAGCCACACTGCTGTATTCCTGGATATCGGCTGTGGCCAAATGCCTGGAGAGGATTGGGCCCTGCCAGGTCTTTTTTGCCCAAGACACACTGCATAATGAAAAGAACCACTCACTCCATACCGGATCAGTCGTCGCCCGGGTCATCAAGGACTGCGCCTTCCATTGGCCACCAGGACTGAGGTGATAAGAGGGTTACTGATGGACAACTTAGCAAGATCCGCACCAGAAACAACATTGTCATAGGAATGTCAGGCCCCTAACTGCGGAGGGTAAATTAGAACTGGCCCAACGAGCTGGACCACTATCGATTGAACATTTTAGGTATCAGTGAACTGCACTGTAAAGGCCTAGGTAAAACAACGACTGACAATGGCCACAAACTTTATTTCAGCATGACAAATGACAAATGACAGGCACGAACATGGCGTTGGATTCTTGGTCCACAAGAACATTCTAGCCACTGTCATGGGTTGCTGCCCAGTCTCCAGTAGACTCATTACCATCCATCTGAGAGCAGCCCCTTTCAACATCACCATCATCCAGGCCTATGCCACGACATCAGACTATGACAACAGCGAAGTGGAGGATTTCTATGAACATCTAGTGCTGAAGGACATAGTCATAGTGCAAGGCGATTGGAATGCCAAGGTTGGCCAAGATGCGCACCACAACTTGGGAGACATATCATATGTGGACTCCACTTAACAGAATTTTCAACCTCAGAATAATCTGTGAGAAATTCCTACAGCACCAACAACGTCTATATCATGTGTTCGTAGACTTCAAGAAGGCATTTGACTGAGTCTGGCATGCAACAATGAGAGTGTACAACATCAGCCCTAAAATTATTGAAATCATCAAAAGCCTGTATGACAAGGCTACCAGTGCAGTCCTCCATAACAGCGCCATCGGAAACTGGTTCAGAACAACAATCGATGTGCCACAAGGATGCCTACCCTCTCCAACACTCTTCAACATCTTCCTAAAGCGCATCATGTCAGATGCCCTTGCAGATCACAAAGGCACAGTCAGCATAGGGGGTAGAGCAATCTCCAACCTTCGTTTTGCGGATAACATTGATGGATTGGCTGGAGAGGAACAAGAACTTGAACAGCTGGTACAGAGGCTTGACACCATCTCCAGAGCCTATGGAATGGAAATAAGTGCAGAGAAGACCAAAATGATGACAAACAACAACAATGGCATCAACATGGACACCAAAGTCTAAGGCCAATCCCTCAACACAATGCATAGCTTCAAATATTTAGGAGCCATTGTATCAGATAATGGGTCCTGACAGGAAGTCCTCTCCAGGATCGCACAAACAACTGCTGCACTGACAAGGTTGAAGCCCATTTAGAAAGACAAGACCATCAGTATACATTACATGGACCCTCACAGCAGATCTACAACGAAGAATACAAAGCATAGAGATGAGGTGCTACAGAAGACTTCTGGGCATTTCCTATACTCGCACATCACCAACAACAAAGTCCGATAGACCATCACACAAACCATTGGACAACACGATGACCTGCTCACAGTGAAGAAACTGAAACTTTGATGGTATGGCCACATCACCAGATCATCAGGCCTTGCAAAGACCATCCTGCAACGCACAGTGCAAGGAGGTAGAAAAAGAGGGAAACCAAAAAATAGGTGGGAGGACAACATTTGAGAATGGACTGGTTTGATACTGAGAGAAGCCGTCAGGGTTGTTGAGGATAGAGAAAGATGGAGTACGCTGGTTAAACGATCACCTGTGGTGCCCCAACGACCTCCGAGTTATGGGATAGGATAGGGAAAAGATTTGGGGTAGGAGGGGAAGAGGGTGAGTACGAACTCACATTGCTATGCACGTGAGTCAAAAAGGGACTTGGTTTTGGTGCAGAGCGGGTTTAGCATTGAGGATAGGGTGATGCATAGTAGTGGAACAAAATGAAATGTGAAGAGCATGACATTGCTGTCACAGTGTTACGTTTGAGATGCGCACAATAGATCCGATCGTTTCGTTTTGCAAAGCATGCAATAACAGTGTATTTACCTTTGATTTGATTTTGCGTTGTTGTTAGAAGAAGCTTTGTATAACGTTGATAATTTTCGTTGGTTGATATTATTGGAGAATTTTTTAGAATTACTTGTTTACTATCGATTGAACAATGTAGATAAATCTAGTGGTAGCTAAGAGATTCTTCTAATCTAAATAAAGTCAGATGATGCATAGTTCCAGTGACAAATTTTATTCTGATTGGCTGTAATTGCATCATGCTGGAATGTTCGAATTTTCTCTAGAGTATAGACAGTATAAGTGGCGCACTAGTACCTTCTCGAGCCCTGCGATCATCTGCTGACACATGTCTTCTTAGACAGAACCGGTTCAACAGACAATCACATGGTTACCGCTCTCTACCGGTCTTTGGTCCTCAACTCTGGAATTCCCTTCCATACAACATTAGACATTCTTTCTCCATTTCCTCTTTTAAATCACAGTTTAAAACATACCTCTTTATGGAATATTTCAATTAATCATTTACAAGAGAGTGTAAGCAGGTGTGTGGGCTTGTGTTTTTCATAGTTGTTCAACTGTATTTGTACATATGTATATTATGTATCTTTGTCCAGTTTTGTCTGTCTTGTCTTCCCATTCCCCCAACCCCTTGCGCGCCTTGATCCTTAGGCTAAGGCGCCTTACAAATTACAAATCAACATGTTTTAAGTTCTTACCAAAATTTGTTTGTGGTTTGATTTGATGCAATGATGATGTTATAATTTAATTCACTGTGTTTCAAGAGTGCTAGTTTATTTCTTACTGTGATTGATGTTTCGTTAATTTCATAAGAATTATTTTGAGAACACTTTTTTATTTCACTTCAAGCATTTATTTTGTTATTTGATTCCTTACAATCAACTCTATTTCTTTTTTACATCTTACCTTTTACTTCCCAAAAGACATAATTTAAACAAATAAAACAAGTAATCAGAAATATAAATAACCAACAAAACTAGCTGACTCTATTCCACCTCTGTGTTACTATTCTAACTTGAAATACTACTTGCGTTATTTGTTAACATTATATTTGGAGTTTCTCTGTACTTTTGGCAAAATTAAGCAAAGATCAAATTCAAAGGATGAGAATGTTGAAAATGTTTGGGAAATGGAACAAAATAGCAAGAGGCCAAACTAGGAGAGGAAGGGAGAGAGGGGTGAAGCAAAGGGAGGGCAAGGAGAAGGTCGGGGATTAAATGTAGAGCTAGACTGCATACCTGGACATCATCATCATTGGGTACCCCACTCTTCTGACTTGCCTGCGGGGGAAATAGATCTCAAAAGGCTGACTGTCTACATCTGTTTTATGTACAATATACTGTCTTCCACTCTAGATACAAAATCAAAATTAATAGCCCCAACTACAGCCAAAGCCAAAAGTAATACTGAGGAGCTTTAATCGCAAAGAATAGGGTTCCTCCAGTATATTTCAAGATATGATCAGCCAGGATATAACAAGATGGGTGAAAGCCAATTGATGATAATTTCAGACTTGTGCCAGCACAGACAGAAACAGAACAAAATTGACCTCATCATGCACTTCATCGAAATGTTAAATTTCATATTAAGATTTGTACATGCATCTTTTCCCATGAACGAGTACTTGATTCACTATGCTGTTACAAGAGTTATCAATGCACTGAAAGACCTCTAAACGCTATAATATCAATAGATCAGGACATAGAGAGAAAGACAGGACACACATAAACATGACTATTGAAATTACATATTATTTTATTTTGCAAGTCAGGAGTCCAAGATACAAACAAAACTAAAACATAAATATAGTATACAATTTCATAGATATAATAATGACAGAATAAAAAGACACATACCTCCTTAAATTTTGTTTGGAATTTCTTGGTATGAACTTTCATCTGAAACATTAATACAAACAGGCGTAAGACAAACCGAAATCTACTAAGGAAAAATGTAGAAATGTGCATACATAAATCAAAATATATAATAGCAGAAAGAAACTAAATTATTACCAAGGTTCAGGCTTTCAGGAAGAAATTAAACATGATGCTATTATTAACAATTGACAAAATAACAAAAGACTGGGGTGCCAAATGCTGTGTGCACAAGATCACTAACAGAGCCTATTTATGCAATATACCTCTTCAAACACTCCATTTAAGCAAACAATAAGTGTTCACATTATAACCAACAGAACTTTTGTTCCACAAACGATCCGCAAACACACAAAAAAGTCAAACAGGCATTATGTTTGCGAGTGCTCGTATGCATGTATGTGTGTGTGTTTGTGTGTGTGTGTTTGTGTGTGTGTTGCAAGAAATATAAATCAAACAAAACACTATCAGTTAACAGGCTTCATTCAAATAACAAACACAAACACAAACATAAACACATGTTAAAATGGATGTGAATCAAAAATGTCAAATTCAGAGGACTGCACATACACTAACGCATTCAATTACATAACACTGAACACATAACACTGAACACATAACACTGAACACATAATACTGAACAAATGGGACTGTGGACGGTGGGGTGGAAGGTGAGGTTGGGGAGAGGGAGGAAGAAGAAGAAAACAGGTTTCAATTAATTGATAGTAAGATAAAAATAACAGACAAACACTGAATGAAAATGGGTGAAAAAAATCAAAACAAACACATAAGCACAATGCAACAAAGTAATTTATCAATGAATACTTTAAGGAGACACCGTAACTACATTTGCTTCTGTTAGTTTATAATACTATTATTAGTAATAGTTTCACAAACAGGATTTTGATACCTCTCTTTATTTCAAATAACATTTTGCTCACTGGATATATTTTACATTACCATCATGAAAGCTGTTTTAAATTTTATATTATTTCTTTTACATGTTATTTTCTGAAAGCATGCCAATGCGAGGTCTTATTCAGCACTCAATGTTAATAAAACTAGCTACATACTACATGAGCAATATAAACCATGGTAAGTAAAGACTGTAAAACATCTAACAGAGAACTGGGTCAGTCCCATTCAGTCAAATGAAGGTGTTAAAATGAATGAAAATATTGGGTACAACCATTATAAATGAAACGATGACTGATGGCTTTTGTGAAAGGTGACACAAAGGACAAAAACATAGTTTGAAAAATGTTACCAACAATAAAGATTAGTAAATCAAAATGGATGACTGCTGATTCTTGTGAAGATGGAAGCCAGCTGTCTAAATAAAAGAACTGAAGACAAACTCTTGTAGGATGTTTTGGGCCCTATCCAAGCCATCTCAATGTTCATAAGCATAGTGCAAGCTCCAAAAAGAGAAAACATGCTTGGTGCACTCCAAAGGCTTTTCCGTATTTAATTCTTTCAATTTCACAACATTTTGCCCAACCCCCTCCCCCTCCTCCCCCTGAGTGAAATACCTTAGTGGAGATATATCTGTTCAAACTTAAATAACGTGCAATGTCATTTGATATTTTGCCGCCATCAGCAACAAGCAATTACAAAAGTGTGTTAGTGTTCGCTCGCTTACAAGCTTTGGTGAAAACGTCCATCCATACATAGGCTGCAAATTTGTGAGTTAATAATAAACATGTGCTGCTGGTTTTATCATGGTGCCCCATAAAACTGATACTATATAAAATAAACATATGCTGCTGGTTTTATCATGGTGCCCCATAAAACTGATAAAGGGTCATGAAGGAATAAAGTTGCTTGGGAAAGAAAAACTGGCAAACAATGAGTTTATCACTAAAAGTGGGTATCATAGTCAGCGATCAGCACTGAAAACATTATGTTTTTGTAAGGCCTTTGGCGTCCAACCCTGTCTCTTCTTCTTGTATGGAAATATTAATGTGCTTCACACATTTTCATTCATTCATATCATGGCTCTATCACTAAGGCTGTCAAACAAAGCTTTTCATAAAAACAAAAAAACAAAATGGCAGTGGGTCCACCATTAGACTCTCTCCCAGCTGTAGATGTGTGATGAAGGGTCAGCCCTTAGACTCTCCCAGCTGTAGATGTGTGATTTAGGGTCAGCCCTTAGACTCTCCCAGCTGTAGATGTGTGATGTAGGGTCCACCCTTAGACTTTCCCAGCTGTAGATGTGTGATGTAGGGTCAGCCCTTAGACTTTCCCAGCTGTAGATGTGTGATGTAGGGTCCACCCTTAGACTCTCCCAGCTGTAGATGTGTGATGTAGGGTCAGCCCTTAGACTTTCCCAGCTGTAGATGTGTGATGTAGGGTCCACCCTTAGACTCTCGCTCCCAGCTGTAGATGTGTGATGTAGGGTCCACCCTTAGACTCTCTCTCCCAGCTGTAGATGTGTGATGTAGGGTCAACCCTTAGACTCTCCCAGCTTTAGATGTGTGATGTAGGGTCAATCCTTAGACTCTCCCAGCTGTAGTGTGATGTAGGGTCCACCCTTAGACTCTCTCTCCCAGCTGTAGATGTGTGATGTAGAGTCAACCCTTAGACTCTCCCAGCTGTAGATGTGTGATGAAGGGTCAACCCTTAGACTCTCCCAGCTGTAGATGTGTGATGTAGGGTCAACCCTTAGACTCTCCCAGCTGTAGATGTGTGATGTAGAGTCAGCCCTTAGACTCTCTCTCCCAGCTGTAGACGTGTGATGTAGGGTTCATGCTTAGACTCTCCCAGCTGTAGATGTGTGATGTAGGGTCAACCCTTAGACTCTCCCAGCTGTAGATGTGTGATGTAGGGTCAACCCTTAGACTCTCTCTCCCAGCTTTAGATGTGTGATGTAGGGTCAACCCTTAGACTCTACCAACTGTAGATGTGTGATGTAGGGTCAACCCTTAGACTCTCCCAGCTGTAGATGTGTGATGTAGGATCCACCCTTAGACTCTCTCTCCCAGCTGTAGATGTGTGATGTAGGGTCAACCCTTACTCTCCCAGCTGTAGATGTGTGATGTAGGGTCAACCCTTAGACTCTCCCAGCTGTAGATGTGTGATGTAGGGTCAACCCTTAGACTCTCTCTCCCAGCTGTAGATGTGTGATGTAGGGTCAACCCTTAGACTCTCCCAGCTGTAGATGAGTGATGTAGGGTCAACCCTTAGACTCTCCCAGCTGTAGATGTGTGATGTAGGGTCAACCCTTAGATTCTCTCTCCCAGCTGTAGATGTGTGATGTAGGTGCCAGTGTGTGTGATTAAGGCTTTGTGTGTTTGTGGGCTTGTGCGTAATAGTGTTGTGTATGTATGTGCAAGACTCTATGGACAGAGCACACGTATGTTCTAGTGACAGTGCCAATGGAGGAGGTAAGGTGGCCATGACATGTGGGGATCCTAAGTGAAAATAGAGATGCACTTACAGAAAAAGATATGATTTTGTATTTTAAAAAAAATTTAAAAAATCACTTATTTGGACTATTATTAATGCTGAATAACATTGCAATCTTATTCTACTTTTCAATCTTGTATAACATCAGCAGAGTCCACTGAACATTAAAAACTGACATGAAATCATACTAGAAACTGAAAAAAGAATTTTATCTTCACTAAGAAAACTGTAAACATCTAAACCACGAATAAAATAAAAAGAAATAAAGAGCAATTTATCAGACTATTGAAAAATAAACATTTAGACTAAGCTGACTGAAACCCCTCATTTGGGGTAACACAATTTGGTATCAAGCATGCATGGGGAAAAGGGTCAACAACAACCAAATGGGTCATTTAAATGCAAATGAAGGGGGTCGACAATAAGGCAAAGATATTTAAAGGGTGGGATGCAAATAATTGTGATAATGCAGGCTACAACATATTGTTACATTCTGACAGGGAGTGTCCGACCAAGTCGGCAAACTGAGGCATTCTTCTCACTGCAGATCAATCAGATTTCGGTACACAGTAAACCAGACCAATCAAAATTTCATGGTGGAAATATTTTGTTTGTTGTTTGTTTGTGGTGCTGACCTTAGTTGATCACCAACTTTGTATTTTCTAGTTGTCACCCAATACTAAATTATTAAGAAGATTTAAACACACACACTTATTAGACTAATCAAAGGTGGAGTAAAACCTGATGAGATCTTAAAAGGCAGCCTCAAATAAGACTACTTTGCCCTCACAGGTCCTACCTGTAAATAGTAGTGTACATTTAAACTTTTCAACCATCTGATGGCCACTCTCTCATTTCTGTTGAAGCTCAATGAGCATGAACTTTATCCTTGGATGCCTGTGCTGTACAAGACTACATTGTCATCATCATTGCTCATTGATAAACAACTATGTATTTCACTAAAAGATTTCATCAGGTCAACTCTTTACATCTATATCTGATATTCAAGTTTATATCATTATATTATCTTCGGAGACAGAGAACTGATCTGCTATTGCGTTCACAAAGATTGATCTGTGGTGGACTGTGCTACCTCAGTAAGCGGACTGGTGGACTAACTTACAGTATGTACAGCAGTACTCATCATAGGGGCGGCCTGCGCGAGAAGAGAGAACGAAAGCTTTTCAAGAAACAATTGACATCATGCACAAGAAAAAACCCAGATAAGACAACGAACGTGTGGAAACCACAACCACAACCAACCCACAGATTGTTTTTTTTTTAAATTAAAATTTATATACACATTTTATTTCCAAAAATAAGAATAAAATAAACAAGAAAAATATATATATATATACAACCCAAGCAAATTACAGTCAATTTTTGTTAAGTACGATAAAAAAAAAATCAATAAAATATACCAAAGTATGTCAACCCCAAAATTAAATAAATAAAATGAATAAAATGATGAACACAGTCATATCCAATACAGCCCATTTCATTTAAAAAAAAAAAAAAAAAAAAAAGGTGAACAAAAATAAATAACAAAACAAACCAAATAAATATTCAAAAACAATGTTTCCAATATGCAGCAAATATCCAAAAGTTGAAAGCCCAGAAACGTAAGTTGGAATACAGCAAAGCAAAAGTTGAAGAGAAATGAATGCAAAACGTGTACATCATACATACCAACAGTTAGAGTGAAGAAAACGCCAAAGGAATGATTAGCAATGATTGTGAAGTATTCATTTAGATGATTACCCTTCCATCTCTTCCCAAACGCTTACCTGTGTTCCCCAACACCTATCAAAATCCTCCCTTCTCCCATCTCCATCCTATTCTTGTTCTTACCTCCCTACCATGCTGTACAACCTACAGCAATCAACAGGTCTGTTAGGCCTACTACCATATCATGAAGTATCAAGTAAGGCACTTCCCCCCTCTCACCCACTCTCTCACCTTTGTACTATGCTTAATCTCCCACCACACCACCTTTGTGCTTGATGCCGACAACTCTTGAATAAAGCTAAACTTGATGTCTGTTATTTAAATGTTCACGTTACAGCCCTAAAAAATAACAGTAACCTCAGATTTCAACAATGGTGTAGGAAAGGAATCAGATAAATACGGTTGCCACAACATGATTTGCCTCAACGGCATAGAGACTCAACATTTACAAAATAAAAATAAATCCTTTTTCACAACGGCATAGAGACTCAACATTTACAAAATAAAAATAAATCCTTTTTCACAATGAATCAAAACAAAATAGAAAAACAAGAAAAACAATTTCCTTTTCCCCAGAGAAATTCCCCAGCAAATACCATTTGATATCATCATTGGTTAAAGTCAACAAAACAGATTTAAAATCTGCTGCATTGGGCATAAAAAAAGGGAAGAATGATGACAAAAGTAAAAATAAAATGGGATAAAAATCCACAGCCAAAAATAATGCATCACTGTATTGCTACAATCAAGTACAACAGCAAACATACCTTGTCTCGCCAATCAGTCATGATTTCCTTCCCTCCTGCCTTGATTTTACGTTTTTGCTTCTGAAACAAGATATTCATGTATCCCATAGCTTTCTTCATGTTGCAAACATAACATTATCAATGTGCAATGTCAGCTAAAGGCTAGTGGACTGCTGCAGGCTAATTATATGTAGCGGAAAGGGAGGCGACTGGTTGAGGCTTGGGAGAGAAATTGTCTACCTTGACTTTCTTGGTTAGACTAGCCTTGGGTGGCTCCTGCTTTGCAGAATCCTTTGGGTATGCCATTGGGTTACGCAGGACAAGGCGACACGACATTTGTTCTCCCCGGCTGACCATTCGGCTACATATAGATGACGGCACCTCTTTCTTAGAGGCCAAATGGAAAGATGCTATAGTGCACTATGTAGTTCAGCTGGGGAATCAGTCTCTGTGAGAAGGACCGGTCTGAAAGAAATGTGTTTCTGTTACACTCGTTGATGTTGGTGTTTTTCTATCAGTAGTTGATTCAGCCCCAATGCTGAAGTCCTGATAAGGTGTAACTCGGATTCGTTTATCCACGCAACCTGTTCAATCAGCCACAAGGCACAGAGTCGTATGTAGTTTTCCAACTTTATTCAGCATACATCAACACTGCATATAATCGCTTTTTCCACTCTCAACTTTTTACTGTCAACTCTCTCTTATTTTGAAACAGTGCGGCACTTATATAGTCTCTACATACTCCAGAACAAGCGAGAATACCCCTGCATGAAACACCACAACCAATCAAAAGTAATTTCATCATCACTGTCTCACGTCATACAACCTTATTTGGGATGGAAGCGTCTCGTGGTTACCACTAGATTTATCCACACGCTTCGATCGATCGTAAACAACCAAATCTAGAAAATTCTGAAATAATATCGACTAACTAAAATTAATAACGTTACTAATAACAACGCAAAATCAAATCAAAGGTAAATACACTCTATTATTGCATGCTTTGCAAAATAAAATTGTCGCGTCACCCGAGCGGGTTCTGCGACGTTCAGCTCAAAGCAACGAGTGGTAGGATAGAAACTCAAACAAAAAAACTAACACAAAATGCCAGATGACAATCACACTCTTTTATTCAACAACAAACACGCACTCACAGGAATATGGGATACTAAACCACCCTCACCCCTATCAAGACCCCCAACCCAATATCAACAAAACAGTTACTGCCCTTGTCTAGCTGAAAACCCCAATCTATACACAACAAAATGCCCACAACAATATGTAACAATATTAACAATCAATTCAATTCAGGTAAATACAATTCAAGCTGAATTCACAATCAGGACATCTTAAAATTCAATTGTATAACTTCAGCTAGCTTACAGTCCAGAATCACTGTTTGTAATCTAACTTGTCTGTTGTTCTAAGCTCAGTAGGAGCTAAAGCAGTCGATCACACGAATAAAGGAAGTGATTTACATTAAATAACGAGTTATGTTTTTAGGTGCGTGATGTGCAGATCTGTGTGTGTGTGGGTGTGGTGTGTGTAGGTTCCTGTAGCCGATGGAGAGCTTCGCCCGAAGCAACGGCAGGTCCAGTCGATGATGGAGGACCACACACCCCAGCTGCAAAGGCAGAGGTCTCAGAACGGATGTACACACGGCACAATGGTACAGCAGCGACACGTGGAAAACGTAGAATTATCCATTGGTAATAGCAGTAACAGAAGCAGAAGCAGTGGCAATGGAGAACTACCAGAAAATGGGATAACAGTGACGATGGTAGTAGTAATCCCACATAAATACGCACAGCCCAATCTGCAGACAAACACAGAGTCTCAACAGCTTGTCTACGAAACTTAAATACTACATAACAGAATACGCCTTCCGCCGTCCGCCATCTTGACCTGGTTATACATGCATCTCAATAATGCAATACAACTCCTAATTCCATAATTTACATCACTTCCATAAAACATGATTGTTTATATAAATATATATAGTTATTACAAGTGCTCTTCCAGTCGCACAATCCCGATTCATCTCATCCTCATCACCATCTTCATCACCCTTCTCCACGTTATAATACATCATCTCCCTCCATTCACAATTATCTCTATCATACTATAATACAACACGCTTCCCTCATATTCATCACCTTCATCACCCCTCTCCAACATTAGTACATTGTCTCTCATTCTTCGCATTCATCACCCCTCTCTCTCTCTCACTTTAACATGCATACTTCATTGCCACTCTTTGACCCCATTTTGGCAACAACATCGACATTTCCCGTTTACACATACAACAAGAAAATCATATGAAAATCATATAAAAAAATCAATAAATCACTATTTATCAAAATACACCCCTTTCCCCCTCATTCACCAGCATTCAATCACGTACGCAGACTCAAAATGCATTAGCCACTAAGGAAATGAATTGTAGGGTTTTCACTCACCTTTTAAGTTCTCGGCTTGTGACAACAGATACAACACAAATACAAAACGAAACACCACAATACAGCACCACACTTGTTAGTTGAGAGTATCAAGTTCGTTACTTTGCTATTTCTGTGCAATTACTGGAGCATCTCAGTATCGACGAAATACTGAGCCTTGGACTGTGCCTAAGCATAGGCCACACGACCTTAGAAAGCAGCCCTACACTTATTCTCACTGAATATAATGGCGGCTAGAATTCTTCCATTAACAACTTTTGGTCATTCCTGTCCCTACGCGGGCACAGGACCTTGGGTGGTTCGAAGCAACGTAACCCTACCCTTCCAGAAGGACCTAATTCTAAGCTGACACACAGTCAAAAAGTCACTTCTGCCCAAAAGAATGACTGCTTGCAAAAGCAACCAAAATGACTCTGCCCACTAAAACACATACCAGCACACAGGACAACATCGAGTCAAGCTCAGTAACCCACTTTCCTCATTCATGCATTATGCACTTTTGCGTTAATCACGTGAAACCCATACTTACTTATCTTTCATACGCAATAATAGAAAACTGCCGATCCTTATGTACACTGTATATTAGAGATGTGCAACTCTGCACGAAATATAGCCATCTCTAGCACGTGTTAAACTCGTGTCGTCACAAAAACGAACAGATCTATCGCGCGCGTCACTCATGAACTATCGTCCGCGTTTCAACGTAACAGTTTCTTGGTGTGAAAAGTGATCGTTTACGTGACTAAAGCCGGTGATTATGCTCATCTTGTCTATTTTGTTACTTTCATATACAGGCTTTTGTGTTAGTGCAAACTAGAGTTGGTTTAAGGCTAGTTTGCTTGATTTTGTGGTAATATTAAAATTACTGATACCGACACAATGTTTCTTTTTTCTTACTGAAAGAAACAGAATTTGCGCTGTGTGTACCATTTTCTAATCACGCTCAATATTGATAGCAGCTCCCGACTGTGTTGTAATTTTACCGTCCGTAAGTACTTAGTCTAAACTTTGTGATAGAGTAAGAAAATGTTTTGTCCTCGGTGTCTGTGTTCGACTGCTGGGGCAGTATTGTGCCATCATTTGTGTTAATCCATGCACTGGGAACAGGCACTTGCTAGCTACAACAAACCTGTATAAGCAGTCTGACAACAAACCTGTATAAGCAGTATGACTATCACTGTGGCTGTTCACTTTAATGCACTTCCACTTTTGTGTTTTGTTATTACTTATTTTGTTTGGCATTTTCCCCCTTCTTTTTTGTTCTTAAGCATGTGACATATTTATACCTAACTTGGTTTTGTGACTGTAATTGTGCTTGTGTTCGGGCCTGTCTGTATATACATGATTTTGCTTGTTTATTGGTGTCATTTTCTTTCAATGTAATCCGGAAAGAATGTGTTTTAATGCACATTTGAACAGTTTAGTTTAGTTTAGTTATTCCATTACAGTGCATGTCATCTTTCATGTTCTTACGCGTCTCAGAAAAATAACCCCAACTGTTGTGCTGTGTTGTTTTGTTTTGTTTTGTGCGTTCTGTTTTGTTTTTGATAATGAAACAAATGTGAAGTTGTGGTTGGATCGATGAGTTTTGTTTTTTGTGATACGTGAAAGTTTGTAAGAACCATAGGGAATCAGAGTCTGTGTTTGATTACTTTTAAATCGACTTGTGTGCTGCTATTGGATTACTGATGTATGGAGCTGCAATGATTATGATACCAGTGGCCCTCAGGTAGGCTGTTTTGTCTTATTCACACGCAGCTAACAATTTTCATGAACATGTATTGTAAGACTATTTTTCTTTCTCTTATATTACCGATATTAAATGCACTATTTTTAATTATTTAAAACGCAAAACAAATTTCTCATGCATACCATACACATGCCTACAATATATAAGTAAATAAGATTGTATTGTATACTCCATTGTTTTTATATATATTTTGTAAATAGTTGTACTTCGGGATTACCTTGGTCTTTTTCTTGCATTATTTTGTCTTCTTTTATTGTGGCACATTAGGATGTTTTGTTTACTGTGTTGTCTTCTGCCATCTTATAGATTGTGCCGTTCTTTATGATGTTGGGTTTACTGTGTTGTCTTCTGCCATCTTATAGATTGTGCCGTTCTTTATGATGTTGGGTTTACTGTGTTGTCTTCTGCCATCTTATAGATTGTGCCGTTCTTTATCATGTTGGGTTTCCTGTGTTGTCTTCTGCCATCTTATAGATTGTGCCGTTCTTTATGATGTTTTGTTTACTGTGTTGTCTTCTGCCATCTTATAGATTGTGCCGTTCTTTATGATGTTTTGTTTACTGTGTTGTCTTCTGCCATCTTATAGATTGTGCCGTTCTTTATGATGTTTACTGTGTTGTCTTCTGCCATCTTATAGATTGTGCCGTTCTTTATGATGTTTACTGTGTTGTCTTCTGCCATCTTATAGATTGTGCCGTTCTTTATGATGTTTACTGTGTTGTCTTCTGCCATCTTATAGATTGTGCTGTTCTTTATGATGTTTACTGTGTTGTCTTCTGCCATCTTATAGATTGTGCCGTTCTTTATGATGTTTACTGTGTTGTCTTCTGCCATCTTATAGATTGTGCCGTTCTTTATGATGTTTACTGTGTTGTCTTCTGCCATCTTATAGATTGTGCCGTTCTTTATGATGTTGGGTTTCCTGCTTATTTAAATACAGCCTGCATGTGTTTTTCAAATCTGTCAATCATGGTATAATTATATACTTGGGGAGGAGCAAACACTATTTTCTGTCCTCTTCTCTAGCCTTACTTCTGTGTTGTAAATTGTGACATGTTTTGTTTCCTATTACTGACATGTATTATCTGTGTTGTCTGCTCCTAAATGTTGTGGTGCTTCGGGGAATTCGGGATGTTCACCAACTGATTACACAGACAGCCAGCCAGCTTTCAGTTTATCACTGTGTGTGGTAGGCCTACAGCTAGCATAGCCATAGCGCTAGCAGTATCACTGTGTGTGGTAGACGTACAGCTAGCATAGCCATAGCACTAGCAGTATTACTGTGTGTGGTAGGCCAACAGCTAGCATAGCCATAGCACTAGCAGTATCACTGTGTGTGGTAGGCCTACAGCTAGCATAGCCATAGCGCTAGCAGTATCACTGTGTGTGGTAGGCCTACAGCTAGCATAGCCATAGCGCTAGCAGTATCACTGTGTGGTAGGCCAACAGCTAGAATAGCCATAGCGCTAGCAGTATCACTGTGTGTGGTAGGCCAACAGCTAGCATAGCCATAGCGCTAGCAGTATCGCTGTGTGTGGTAGGCCTACAGCTAGCATAGCCATAACGCTAGCAGTATCACTGTGTGTGGTAGGTCTACAGCTAGCATAGCCATAGCGCTAGCAGTATCACTGTGTGTGGTAGGTCTACAGCTAGCATAGCCATAGCGCTAGCAGTATTGTGTGTGTGGTAGGCCTACAGCTAGCATAGCCATAGCGCTAGCAGTATCACTGTGTGTGGTAGGCCTACAGCTAGCATAGCCATAGCGCTAGCAGTATCGCTGTGTGTGGTAGACCTACAGCTAGCATAGCCATAGCGCTAGCAGTATCACTGTGTGTGGTAGGCCTACAGCTAGCATAGCCATAGCGCTAGCAGTATCGCTGTGTGTGGTAGACCTACAGCTAGCATAGCCATAGCGCTAGCAGTATCACTGTGTGTGGTAGGCCAACAGCTAGCATAGCCATAACACTAGCAGTATCACTGTGTGTGGTAGGCCTACAGCTAGCATAGCCATAGCGCTAGCAGTATCACTGTGTGTGGTAGGCCTACAGCTAGCATAGCCATAACGCTAGCAGTATCACTGTATGTGGTAGGTCTACAGCTAGCATAGCCATAGCGCTAGCAGTATCACTGTATGTGGTAGGTCTACAGTTAGCATAGCCATAGCGCTAGCAGTATCACTGTGTGTGGTAGGCCTACAGCTAGCATAGCCATAGCGCTAGCAGTATCACTGTATGTGGTAGGTCTACAGCTAGCATAGCCATAACGCTAGCAGTATCACTGTGTGTGGTAGACCTACAGCTAGCATAGCCATAGCGCTAGCAGTATCACTGTGTGTGGTAGGTCTACAGCTAGCATAGCCATAGCGCTAGCAGTATCACTGTGTGTGGTAGGTCTACAGCTAGCATAGCCATAGCGCTAGCAGTATTGTGTGTGTGGTAGGCCTACAGCTAGCATAGCCATAGCGCTAGCAGCATCACTGTGTGTGGGGTAGGCCTACAGCTAGCATAGCCATAGCGCTAGCAGTATCGCTGTGTGTGGTAGGCCTACAGCTAGCATAGCCATAACACTAGCAGTATTGCTGTGTGTGGTAGACCTACAGCTAGCATAGCCATAACACTAGCAGTATTGCTGTGTGTGGTAGACCTACAGCTAGCATAGCCATAACACTAGCAATATTGCTGTGTGTGGTAGGCCTACAGCTAGCATAGCCATAGCACTAGCAGTATTGCTGTGTGTGGTAGACCTACAGCTAGCATAGCCATAACACTAGCAGTATTGCTGTGTGTGGTAGGCCTACAGCTAGCATAGCCATAGCACTAGCAGTATCGCTGTGTGTGGTAGGCCTACAGCTAGCATAGCCATAACGCTAACAGTATCGCTGTGTGTGGTAGGCCTACAGCTAGCATAGCCATAACGCTAACAGTATCGCTGTGTGTGGTAGGCCTACAGCTAGCATAGCCATAGCGCTAGCAGTATCGCTGTGTGTGGTAGGCCTACAGCTAGCATAGCCATAGCGCTAGCAGTATCGCTGTGTGTGGTAGGCCAACAGCTAGCATAGCCATAGCGCTAGCTGTATCGCTGTGTGTGGTAGGCCTACAGCTAGCATAGCCATAGCGCTAGCGTATAGCAGTAACAGTTCAAGCGCCAGTGTGTAGGGATGAAAGGAAGGGAGAAAGGGGATGAAAAGGAATGGATGAGCGTGATAGTGGTAGCTCTGGCAAGTTATTTTTAGCTCCAGCTTAACGGACCTGGGAAGGAATACAGTGTTATGTGTTTGTCATGTTGCAATAGTACAGAATGTTACGGATTAAAGAAAAGACTATAACCATTGTTAGAACAATCATCATTGCTTTCCTCCTCCAGTTCTGCTTCACACTTGGATTACATTCCGCTTCACACTTGGATTACATTCCGCTTCACACTTGGATTACATTCCGCTTCACACTTGGATTACATTCAGTTTCAGCTTTCTATCATTCCACTTATTCCTTTACCTACCCACTTTTTAAATTAACCTCACAGTACCTCACATTATTTCCCTGCCCAACAACCTGTGTTCAATTCTCAAAGATAGAAAACAATTATTTTTCTCTATTTGACTTAATTTTATGTGATAACTATTGAGGTGAATGCTTTCACTTTTAACCCATTTTTAGGTATGAAGTATCAATCATTCCATCAGTATTTTAATGTACCATCTGTTCACATGTTGAGGTATTGTCTTAGAAAACAGGGAGCAGGTTATTCCATACAAAATGTTGATGACTAACATTATTGTTGAGTGAGACAATGTATAACAACTCACCGACAGCCACTCTTTGTATTTAGACTGCGTGTTGAGACTATCGGCGTACTTGATGGACTCCTGTTCAAACAAGTCATGGAATCCTTCCCCTTTGTTGAGCAAAATCAACCTTCCATTTATAAACTGAAAAACACCAAAACAAGCAGTGGAATTAATAATCACAATTCTTATCGTCATTTAATAACACTGGAGGGTTGGTGAACTGAAGATTTCAGTCAGAACCCATCTGTACCTGACTATGACAACCCATTTACACAAGTGTGCTGCTGTGTATTTTAGGTACATGCAACCAACGCTGAATTAAAACCACTGCTGATTAAAGTAATATTGTCATTTATTCAGTGCTCGTAAGATGGACGCAGCAAAACATGATGATAATGATGAGGATGTTTAATTTTTGTATAGCGCATGTCTCCACAAAAATCAGCTCATGCTCATTGTGCTCAAGTTATGACTGATAATACTGTGGGTTCGGGCACTGAATAGAAAAAAACCAATGTTTTCCAGGTGTGTCAGTCAGCATAGGGGTAGAGCAATCTCCAACCTCCGTTTTGCGGATGACATTGATGGATTGGCTGGAGAGGAACAAGAACTTGAACAGCTGGTAGCTTGACACCACCTCCAGAGCCTATGGAATGGAAATTAGTGCAGAGAAGACCAAAATTATTACCAACAACACCAATGGCATCAACATGGACATCAAAGTCCAAGGCTAATCCCTCAACACTTTTTCAAATATTTAGGAGCCATTGTATCAGACAATGGGTCCTGACAGGAAGTCCTCTCCAGGATCGCATAAACAACTGCTGCCCTGATAAGGTTGAAGCCCATTTGGAAAGACAGGACCATCAGTCTACATTCCAAGGTAAGGCTGCTGTGTTCCCTTGTCATCTCGATCTTCCTATACGCTTGCGCAACATGGACTCTCACAGTAGATCTACAACGAAGAATACAAAGCATGGAGATGAGGTGCTACAGAAGACTTTTGGGCATTTCCTATACCCAGCACATCATTAACTACGAAGTCCGACAGACCATTACACAAGCCATTGGACAACACGATAACATGCTCACAGTGGTGAAGAAACAAAACTCAGATGGTATGGCAATCACCAGAGCATCAGGCCTGCAAATATCCTGCAAGGCACAGTGCAAGGAGGCAGAAGAAGAGGGAGACAGAAAAAAAAGGTTAGTTGATTATTCATTGCTTACAGGGTCCAGCGGACTGCAAAGAGCCGAATCAGGATCACAAAATCAAGACCACAACTTCGCTGAAAGACTAACCCCTGATCCGCATAAAAGATCTGCCGAAACAACCCTAGTGGTAACACTGAAGGCACTCCACCAGCCGGTCACTTTACAAAAAAGACATCCCACGCAGGGAACGTTGAGACTATACTCTAATTTGTCGAACCCCCGTTTACAAAAACAAAACAGAATACAAATATAATTATAAAATATTAACAATACACATACATATAAAATGCCTACATTGCTAAATAATAACATCATGGGAAGCCTCAGTGACCACATGGCAGAAAGCGTCCAATATTCTAAAGCTGACCCAACAGACCTAACACACAAATGAGGAGTTTTGTCCCAAAAGAGTTTACAACTTACAAGAAAAAAGGTAGGTGACTGGTTTAGCGAAGAAGAAGATAGTATAGTAGATTAATAGAACAGAGCAGGAATGAGAGAGAACAAAGAAGAAAGACAGCAACAGTGGGAATTTAAAGCACTACATTTCCAGAAAGGGGGAATACTATTTATACTGAAACCCCGGCACACCCACAGGAAGAGGGGGGGGGGGGGGGGGATTTGGGAGGACAACATTAGAGAATGGCCTTGCTTGACACTGATCAAAGCCATGAGGTTTGCTGAGGACAGAGAAAGATGGAGTACGCTGGTTAAACGATCATCTGTGGTGCCCAACGGCCTTCGAATTACAGGATAGGATAGAGTCAAGGCCACACTACTTCACAAAACATGGAAAGCACCACTGCTGCTGGATCTCCAGGCATTTAGAAGTGTTTTAAATTTGAATTCATGTTCCTTCCATTGCATAACATAAAATGTAGTCAGTCAGACTGTGCACAAGGGCACAGCATGTTGTGACTTAACATGACCCACACAGCACATTTTTAATGATAAAAAAATCACTTTATTGAACAGAAACTTTCTCGATTGTATCAAAATTATTTATGATATAAACCACTTTGTTCTAATGATCCTATGATAGAAAATTACTTTATTGAACAGTGACTTTCTCTACTATTTGTCATAGAAATGCTTTTGATCAAATAATCAAATGATAACAAATTATGTTTTATAAAGGAATTGTAAAAAACAGCTCATTATATACAGGTGTATCCACAGCTAACATTTAAGATTTGTCTTCATAAATTAACAGTCATCTTCCATTCTTACACACAAACACACTTTGAGGACTTTTTTCTTGTTTTGTTATGCAGAGGTGCCTACCCCCCAGTCTGACCATTTGTGTACTGGCTGCATGAAAAATGTGTATTTTGTGTAATGTCAGATTTCTCGCAACTCGCAACATTTGATTACAGAATTATTGTCATGAAAACTGCCACATTCACAAAACATCAATTCATACTAATTCCAGCTCACCATTTTAATCCTCATGAAACAAAATAATATAGAACTCAACAAGTTATGGTCACAAATGCACACTAATATATTATTAATCTTCTAAAGGTTTGTGCTATATAATAAAAACAAAATAAAACATCTTGAATCAAAATAAAATGTGCGTCCGTAATACCTAATCTAAGTGTCTCTGAATGTCGTATGCAGAGCAATGCTGAACTCTTTGTTGCAATGAGCATAATGAACTCCTTTCGAAGATTCGATTATTCCTCAAAAACGTTCATGGTATTTGCGTAAGAAATGTTGTTGCGCGTTTTGCTTACTTGCAACCTAAATCGCTTTTCTTCAGACTCGCTCCCATCACTCTCATGTAAACGCTTTCGCGACACCATGTTTAGCACAATTGCAGATACAAAGTCTCGCACTACCTCTCACGCACGAGATTTTACTTTTGCGCATGAGTTCTAGGGTCAGCAAGTAAAGGAAATAGCAGATCGGAACATCTATAAAATCAGTGCAAAAAAAACTAATTGGGGGGCGGGGGGGGGGGGGGAGGGGGGGGGTAAACCACGAAAATGCATATTTTTTGCTCGTATTGTCATATTTTATGTTGAAAATTCATAAAAATACGCACCAGCATGTACGTTAGGCACCTCTGGTTATGTTTTATAAGACTGTGTAATGTGTGTGTATGTCAATGCAGAATATATCATAAATGTACTTTGTGACAATTTGAACGATTTTGTTGTGTTCAGTTTGTAGACCATGCATATTTTCCATAAAATGTTGACTTCATTTGTCTATCCAGTTTGTGACCGTTCTATAAACTGTCTTTTGATCATGCTTCTCGACTGTGTATTTGGAGGATCTTGACCTCTTTTTTTTTTTTTTTATAAAGTGCTCTTTCGATCAACTTTAGGTTTAAAAAATATTGTTTCGAAGAAATACATTTTTGATCAAATGAGCAATCATAGTTTGTTGTTAACACATAAGTTGATTTGATTAAATGATGTTCAATAAAATGTCATGAAGCCAGTAGTCATTTGCGGTTAGTTACCTGCTGAAAGATCTGAAGCTGCAGCATGCTTTCCAGAAAGACTTGCATGGACTGAGATGACCGGGATTGCACAAACGCCTCACTGTCAAATGTGATTTCTTCTTGACGAAATTTCAGCGCATCCCGGTAGCCACCTTCAAATGCAAATAATTTTTTAGTCAAATCAAAGAATGGGAACATTAACAAAACAATGAAAAACAAATAGATAGTTAAATAATCAAAGCTTAAAGGGAATGTTAGGAGCTGAATGATAAGTAAATAAGTTAATATCAAAGCAACAAGCCACTGACACACGCACCTCCCACATAACAGCAAGAAGAAGAGAAGGAGGAAGAGGAGAGCAAAGAGGAGGAGATTGAAGAATAATAAGAAGAAGAGATTCTAATGACGATGAAACTATCTCCAATCATAATAATAATAATAATATTTATAAGGCGCTTTTCCTGGCAAGGAACAGTTTAAAGCACATCCACATGCATTCACACTGTCGTGAAACGTTCGTACAATACTAGGAGCATTCACACTGTCGTGAAACGTTCGTACAATACTAGGAGCATTCACACTGTACTGTCATGAAACATTAGTACAATACTAGGAGCATTCACACTGTCATTAAACATTAGTACAATACTAGGAGCATTCACACTGTCATGAAACATTAGTACAATACTAGGAGCATTCACACTGTCGTGAAACGTTCGTACAATACTAGGAGCATTCACACTGTCATGAAACATTAGTACAATATTAGGAGCATTCACACTGTACTGTCATGAAACATTAGTACAATACTAGGAGCATTTACACTGTCATGAAACATTAGTACAATATTAGGAGCATTCACACTGTCATGAAACATTAGTACAATACTAGGAGCATTCAAAATCAAAGCGGACTGGGGAGAGGCAGTAATAAGCAAAGTTATTCCCCACAAACAAACAAACACACACACACCCACACACGCACACCCACACACACACACCATTTTTTGAAGCTAACCCTACATTACATTACATAATTGTTGCTTTAGGTCCAGCGGACTCTTCCGAGCCAAATCAGGACCGGAAACTAACCCTAACTCTAACACTAACCCAAACACTAACCCTTAGCCTAACCCTAAGCCTAACCCTAAGCCTAACACAGCCCTAACCCTAACAGAACACTGTTTTGACGTCAAAATAACGGGGTCCGTCAAAAGAAAGTACGTAGAGGTTTAAGTGTATGTCAGAATAAAGGCGTTTCTACCTAGCCAGGCATACGCATACACAAACATGCACACACACAAACACACTCAAGATAAGATAAGATAATAAGATGAGGAGATACTAGAGATGATGAAACTATGTTCCAATAATTCATTTGATGATAACAAATGAAGGTGATGGTAATAAGGATGCATTGCATAGATGTTACTGATGATGGTCATTACAACACAACATAAAGCCACTTACCTATAAGCCTGACCAAGGCATGGAGAAAAGCCTTAGAGATGGCATCACCACCACTGTCATTCTGAACCTTTTTCGTCTTTAGATGTCCTTTGAGATATGAGAGCTGCACACATTTGCAAGGTTACTTCATCCTTCATTTCCTAAATACCAAACTATCATGGATTTCACAATAGTGATATTATTATAGCATAGCTGTCTGATTGGTGTTTTTTCATCTACAGTTCCCTCTGAGCAAATAAATGAGTAATTAAAGTGTTATAAATGTGAATTAAAAACATAAGAAAGCTAGTTTGTGAAGCACATAAAATCAAATCATTTCAGCATGCGCATGTGTGTCTTTCTGGCAGTGATCAGGTACTTTGCACCATTGAGCTCAGCTGCAACAATAGGTGAACAATGATGTTCAAAAGTTATAATCTAGAGGGCTGTTTGAAAGGTAAGTAACTATAAAAAATTAAAAGTAAATAAATAAGTACCACTTCTTCTGGCAGTGCTTCAAGGTCTTCATGTTCAGATTTCACTTCATCTCTGTCTGCATCCACAATCACAGCGTCCCCTATTTCCATTCTGTCTTTATGCACCTTCTGCAAACACATCAAACCTACAATATAGCAATGTTACATCCACAATCACACACATCAAACCTACAATATAGCAATGTTACATCCACAATCACACACATCAAACCTACAATATAGCAATTTTACATCCACAATCAAACACATCAAACCTACAATATAGCAATGTTACATCCACAATCACACACATCAAACCTACAATATAGCAATGTTACATCCACAATCACACACATCAAACCTACAATATAGCAATTTTACATCCACAATCACACACATCAAACCTACAATATAGCAATTTTACATCCACAATCAAACACATCAAACCTACAATATAGCAATTTTACATCCACAATCAAACACATCAAACCTACAATATAGCAATTTTACATCCACAATCACACACATCAAACCTACAATATAGCAATTTTACATCCACAATCACACACATCAAACCTACAATATAGCAATTTTACATCCACAATCAAACACATCAAACCTACAATATAGCAATTTTACATCCACAATCACACACATCAAACCTACAATATAGCAATTTTACATCCACAATCACACACATCAAACCTACAATATAGCAATTTTACATCCACAATCACACACATCAAACCTACAATATAGCAATGTTACATCCACAATCACACACATCAAACCTACAATATAGCAATTTTACATCCACAATCACACACATCAAACCTACAATATAGCAATGTTACATCCACAATCACACACATCAAACGTACAATATAGCAATTTTACATCCACAATCACACACATCAAACGTACAATATAGCAATTTTACATCCACAATCACACACATCAAACCTACAATATAGCAATTTTACATCCACAATCAAACACATCAAACCTACAATATAGCAATTTTACATCCACAATCAAACACATCAAACCTACAATATAGCAATTTTACATCCACAATCAAACACATCAAACGTACAATATAGCAATTTTACATCCACAATCAAACACATCAAACCTACAATATAGCAATTTTACATCCACAATCAAACACATCAAACGTACAATATAGCAATTTTACATCCACAATCAAACACATCAAACCTACAATATAGCAATTTTACATCCACAATCAAACACATCAAACCTACAATATAGCAATTTTACATCCACAATCAAACACATCAAACCTACAATATAGCAATTTTACATCCACAATCACACACATCAAACGTACAATATAGCAATTTTACATCCACAATCACACACATCAAACCTACAATATAGCAATTTTACATCCACAATCAAACACATCAAACCTACAATATAGCAATTTTACATCCACAATCAAACACATCAAACCTACAATATAGCAATTTTACATCCACAATCAAACACATCAAACGTACAATATAGCAATTTTACATCCACAATCAAACACATCAAACCTACAATATAGCAATTTTACATCCACAATCAAACACATCAAACGTACAATATAGCAATTTTACATCCACAATCAAACACATCAAACCTACAATATAGCAATTTTACATCCACAATCAAACACATCAAACGTACAATATAGCAATTTTACATCCACAATCAAACACATCAAACCTACAATATAGCAATTTTACATCCACAATCAAACACATCAAACGTACAATATAGCAATTTTACATCCACAATCAAACACATCAAACCTACAATATAGCAATTTTACATCCACAATCAAACACATCAAACCTACAATATAGCAATTTTACATCCACAATCAAACACATCAAACCTACAATATAGCAATTTTACATCCACAATCAAACACATCAAACCTACAATATAGCAATTTTACATCCACAATCAAACACATCAAACGTACAATATAGCAATTTTACATAATAACATGATACTTTTATATAATGCACAATACAATAATTCTACTAAAAAGCATTCCCATCTCCACACTTCAATATTTAACTATCATTCACATTTTTTCCTTTGCAAGCATCTACCACTACATACACAATACACAGTCACTTTCCTCGCTTTTGTTCAACTATTGAATCTTTTTTATTTTATTGTTTAAAATCTTTATTAAAATAATATAATATAAAATCAACGACAAAAAATAAAACGAAGACAGCAGAACACATCACAATTAACCAAAAAAATTCTTACCTCCATAATTGAAGTATGCACCCCTATCAAGTACGGCATGGGAGCCCTGCACAAACAAATTCACAAATCAGTTAAATCAAAGACAATTAAAATAAATAATTTTAAAAAAATTAAAAAATTAATATATATAGATATATATATACACATACAGAACTATGGTTAAGATAAAAGGTTGAAAGCAAATATCAAAATGAACGCACACACACACAAGCACTGACACACACACAAACGCATCGACAAACACACAAAAGCATGGACACACACACACACAAAAGCATGGACACACACACAAAAGCATGGACACGCAAAAGCAAAGCATGGACACAAGCAAGACATATGAAGGACTCTTTTTTTCTCATCTGTAAAATCCAGCAAACAGAAAGAACATTTGCCTGGCTGACAGGTCGGTCTGCTTGAGTTAATTTTTCATAAGACTTACGTAACATAGTCGATCAGGTTCAGTGGTAGTACAGGAATGTACAGATGTTGCCTGAAACAGTAAAGGACTACCATGCACAATCATCAGTCATATACAATCATCATCTTCATCATTTAAGTACTTACATAGTACATCATTGTCATCATCAATGACCATCATTATTATAGTACAATAATAATAATAATGCAACTTATAAGGTGCCTGATCTTATTAAAGAATAATTCAAAGCGCACACATACACCCATAAACACACATGCCCACGCACAGATAATAATTTTTAAGGGGAAAAAAACTGCAATGTTGAGGTGGAAGGTAAAAGGAACATGAATGGTTAGGTGTACAGACAGAGATAGGTGTACAGACAGAGATAGGTGTACAGACATAGATAGGTGTACAGACAGAGATAGGTGTACATAGATAGGTGTACAGACAGAGATAGGTGTACATAGATAGGTGTACAGACAGATAGGTGTACAGACAGAGACAGGTGGAAAGGAGGAGCTGGCAGATGAGGTCATCAGTTTTGCCAAGAAAGATGAGTTTTAAGATCAAATTTGGAAGATTGGAAGAAGAGAAGGTTGGCTTTTGCAACAGTGAGAGAGGGAGCTTGTTCCACATAGATGGACCATTAGAAGAAAAGGCTCGAAGGCAGACACAAGGTTTGTGCGAGGGATCTGAAGGAGTAGAGGGTCAGAGGCTGAGCGAAGGTACAGGATGGGGTGTACAGCTGAATAAAAACAGAGAGGTATGAGGGGACAGAGATGTTGACAGCTTTGTAACAAAGTGCAGCAGTGAAGATGATGCAGCAAAGGACAAACGTGATCAGATGTTGTAGAGATGGAGTTGAACAGAAAATGGAAGTTGATCAAGTTTTTGTTGGATCACAATGAACATTGTTTTATTGTTATTGTCATTCAATGGTAGTTTGTTCCCAGTCATCCAGTTCTTCATGTCCATGTAGCAATCACATGTTTTGGTCAGAAGTGTTTGTATGTTGTCCGGGGAGTCACTGTCATGAAGTTGTGAATCGTCAGCGTAGGAATGAGAGTTGATGTTGTGAGTTTGAATGTGTGATCCAAAGGAGATATGTGTAAGGTAAAGAGGACAGGGCCAAGAACAGAACCCTGAGGAACGCCACAGGAGAGTGTGACCGAGGGTGAACAGCAGTTGTTGATGTCGGCAGTTTGAAAACGGCTAGAAAGATAAGAAGATAACCACAGCAAAAGAATGTTGAAGGCATTGGAGCAGAATGGAGTGATTGATAGTGTCGAAACTACAGAAAGATCGAGAAGAGTGCGCAGGGAAATTTTGCTAAAGTAGGTTTCCAGAAGAAGGTCGTCCAGAATATGAAGTAGGGCTGTCTCTGTGCTGTGGTTCTGGCGATAGCTGGACTGAAACAGTTGAAGCAGGTTTTTGGAAGAGATGTGTTGACTGAGCTGGTTGAGAACACTTTTATCCAGTAGTTCTGAAAGAAAGGGTAAATTTGAGAAAGAGCGCAAAATTTTCAGTTTGTTAGGGTCAAGGTTATGCTTTTTTAGTAGAGGACGAATGATGGTGGTCTTGTAGATGTCAGGGACAAAACCAGTTTGGAGTGAAGTGTTGATGATTGTCATGAAGTGAATTGGCAAATATTTACAGTTGTGTATACATCACATGTTTATATAGTACACAAGCGAGGGCTGTTGATGCATATGTATTCGTTTTGCGTTGGTACTATATTTTCTAGTTCATTAATATTTTGGTGATGAGACTCGGCTATATAAAGACTATTTGTAGAACACAAGGCTGTTCTCGTATGTATCTGAGAGTATAGAGTGTATTAGTGGAATGAAAGATAGATTGTGAAAAAAACAGGATGAATGCTTATTTTGTGTGACTCAGTGTCACGCTACGCAGTTTGCAGTTGTGTGCCTATGTAGATAATTTATTCATCAGCCTGTACATAGAAATAAAAGGTTACCGTAGGAAGGGGGGAGAATCGAAATAAATTAATTAAGTTTATAATTAATAAAAGCAGCGTGTGAATCATGCCCGTGCTAGAGCGTACTAGTGTTGGATAGCATTAGTTGGCTATAGTTATGAGAAGATTGATTGCTGCCATGTGATTTGCTATGTGTGAAAATCGTGCTCGAAATTGCGAACGTTTCTAGAAGTGAGTTATAAGTAAAGTAAGTCTATTCGAGAACATTCCTAGATAGCCGTATAAAAACTCTGCGCACTACCTGTTTTAGCAGGAGGAGAGCTTTTTCACATCACATGTGTAGACAAGACCGGTGTAAAGAGAAATAAAGTGGATCTGATTTTCAAGGTGACAGTTAGTGGCAGTTTCTGAGAAGAAGTTTTCTCTGCATACTGTCATCAAGAAAGGGGGATAGGGTGATAGAGGAGGTCTATGAAGGAGCGCTGTGGGAGTGCTTGTTTGAACTTTATAAGCAAAAGTCGGTTTAAATATCTGCTGTATATTTGCGACGTAACTTGAGTTGTCTACGTACAATGTCGAGTGCCCTGTGACATCACCTATGCCATCCATGTGCCTGTGTTCACCTTGTCTGTCTTACCGTGCCTGAGTGTCTGTGTCGGCGTTTGTCTGTCCGTGTCTTCATCAGGTCGGAGGAGTACCACTGGTATCGTAAGTCACCTGTTTCAATTTCTCAGTTGGCCATATCGTTCGGGGGGCTGGGTTGTGAATGTGAGTGTGGACGGATAATTGATTATATTTTCTTTGGTTCAACTTTATGTTTCATGCGTTTTTAATTGATACATAAATATCAGAGCAAGAAAGAGAGAGAAGAGAGAGTAAAAAAGGTTTTTCTAAAATAAATTATAAATTAAATACATGTAAGTTAGCATGAGAGAATTTGCTGTCATATAGCGAAGAATGACAGAATGTTGAGAATGCGTGTGACGTAAGGGAGACAATCTTACAGGAGATTGTACAATTTAATGTAATATGGTTGCTTTACGGTTATATATTTTGTATGTGATGCAGATGTACCAAAAATCCAGTTTCCATTGCATTGCTGTCTGTACCATGTCCAAGTCTGGGTGATGTGGCAAGAGGAACTCGGACGACACCATCCTCCCATTCTCGACATTTAAATTCGGGAAGGTTATTTGTGTCGCAGGATAGAGTTCTTTGTATTTATGTAAAACTGTTTATACTTGCAAAATAACACACACACACCCAGCATTTACACAACAATTTAATATAATAATTAAAGGACATGTTTGTAAAAGAAGTATTTATTTACATGTGAAAACTTGTAAATTTCAGCAGTTTAAAGTATATTAAAATAAGATTGAAGAATAGTTACTTGACTTTGAAATATTAGAATACTTGTGTAAGTAACTTGTTGTAATATATATTTTGTCTGGGGGAATTATTTTGCCAGGCAATTATAATTACTAGTTTGAACATTTTCTATAAATTTTCTCTTGTATTAAACAAAAAAGGTTTTCTTGTTGTTGATTCTATGTAGTGAAAAAGAATTGTTACCAGCTATTAAAACATTAATAACAATCTTTTCAAGTAATTATAATAATTGTGGGACAAGGTTAAATGTATAAAGAATAATTTCGATTTTTTGCATTTATTGCCTTGTTCATAACAAGCTGAACTGAACAGAGTTGTTATAAATCTGTTGTATATTTTGTACACAACTATTATTTCAATTTTGATTTAGATTATCATTATTATTTTGAGTGATCAATTGTTTTATGAATAGTTCATGGTTATATTAGTGGGTTGTGGGTTGGAAGGGTTGGGAAGGGGAAAAAGGGAGTTAGCTTTTGAGTGTGAATGAGTGAGTGGAATAAAGGAATTGTATCGTCAACTTCTGGTTTGGTGTCTTAGATTATATTTAAGTGTTGGGTTTGTCTCGTGTGAAAGCGCACTCATTGTCGAACCGCTGTTCAGGCAGTCGGGACGTGACACTCAGAAATATTGTACTGCTGCCCTGGCGAGGTTGAAGCTCATTTGGAAAGACAGGACCATCAACCTACATTCCAAGGTCAGATTGCTGCGCTCCCTTGTCATCTTTATCTTCCTATATGCTTGCGAAATATGGACCCTCACCGCAAATCAACAACGAAGAATACAAAGCATGGAGATGAGGTGCTACAGAAGACTTTTGGGCATTTCCTTTACCCAGCACATCACCAACGATGAAGTTCGACAGACCATCACACAAGCCAATGGACAACACGATGACCTGCTCACAGTGGTGAAGAAACGGAAACTCCAATGGTATGGCCATGTTACCAGATCATTAGGTCTTGCAAAGACCATCCTGCAAGGCACAGTGCAAGGAGGTAGAAGAGGGAGATCAAAACAGAGGTGGGAGGACAACATTCGAGAATGGACTGGTTTGACACTGAGCGAAACCATCAGGGATGCTAAGGACAGGGAAAGAAGGAGTACGCTGGTTAAACGATCATCTGTGGTGTCCCTACGACCTTCGAGTTACGGGATAGGATAGGATAGATAGAAATATTGTGTTACTGTGTAGGCTACTTCTGTTTTTCACAGTAGTGATTCTGGATTCTGTTCATGACAGTCATGGTAATTTGAATATTTATATTTTATGATTTGCTTGCTTGAAATATAATATTGAAACTAATTTTGTAAAGGCATAAAATATTTTCATAAATTGATAAATGTAATTTTCTGTCAGACCGGATACTGAATAGCTTTGGAGAAAAATAAGATTAAATTATAATTCAGCTATTTATTATTGTATTACTTTAGGACTTATAGCTTCCTTGAATTCCGTTTTAATTATTATCTTACTACTTTGAATGAGAAAGAAGAGAACCATACAATTAGCAAAATGTATATTGGTGTGTTCTAACTGTTGTGTATTTTGTGTCTTGAGTATTTCAAGTTTATCTCTCTGTCTCAACTTGAGTAATTGTATAAGAAAGGTCTTTTGATGAATGCGTGTATACCTGAAATTGGAACATTAAAAACTGTTTACAAACTAATATCAAGTTTGTAGGAATCTTCGCACAAACAACTGCTGCCCTGACAAGGTTGAAGCCCATTTGGAAAGACAGAACCATCAGTCTACATTCCAAAGTAAGACTGCTGCGCTCTCTGGTCATCTCCATCTTCCTATATGCTTGCGAAGCATGGACCCTCACAGCAGATCTCCAACGAAGAATACAAAGCATGGAGATGAGGTGCTACAGAAGACTTCTGTGCATTTCCTATACCCAACACATCACCAACGACGAAGTCCGACAGACCATCACACAAGCCATTGGACAACACGATGACCTGCTCACAGTGGTGAAGAAACGGAAACTCCGATGGTATGGCCACGTCACCAGATCATCAGGCCTTGCAAAGACCATTCTGCAAGGCACAGTGCAAGGAAGTAGAAGAAGGGGGAGACCGAAAAAGAGGTGGGAGGACAACATTCGAGAATGGACTGGTTTGACACTGAGCGAAGCCATGAGGGCTGCTGAGGACAGAGAAAGATGGAGTATGCTGGTTAAACGATCATCTGTGGTGCCCCTACGACCTTCGAGTTATGGGACAGGATAGGATAGGATAGGATAGGATAGGATAGGATAGGAATCTTCTGAGAATAAAGCTAATTATTTGATAACACGCACAGGAAGTTTATGACAATGATGTCTGTAATTATGGGAAGGAAATGTGAAAGACAGTCAGTGAGTAGGCCAGCTTGAAGTGGTTTGAGAGTGCAGGTTTTGACAGACAGGACTTAATGGTTTTAGCAATTTCTACTTGAGAAACAAGGGTGAAGGAAGTGAGAGGAGTGCCAGAGAATACTGGGTCCGCAGTACATGGCTGAGAAGGAGTAGAGTCAATTTTGTTGCAAATGTTGTCAATCTTTGTGCTGAAGAAGACAGAAAAAAGAGGGAAGTTCATTCAGAATATAGGTGGTTGGAAGAGGAGAATCTTTAGCAGTTTCCAGAAGTTGATTCATTGTAGAAAAGAGCTGTTGTGATGAAGTGGAATGGAAAATAGGTCTGTGGAAGTGAAGATTTTTGGCAGTAGTGAGCAAATTAGTTACATTGGTCCTAAGTGCTTGAAATATATGCCTGTCCACTGTCAATTTGCTGGAGCCACAGCGGCGCTCAGTTTGAAAGCACTTTTGGTCTAAGCAATGTCAGGAGAAAACCAGGGAGCCGGTGGCCGATTGGGAAGAGAGCAAGTGGTAGTTGGAGCGTGCTTTTCAAGCAACTGTTTGTGGAATCAAAGTGAGATGCCAGATCAACAGAAGGTCTTTCTGACAGGCCAAGGAGAGCTTCAGTGGCAAATTTTTCAGGGTCAAGAGATTTCATATTGCGATGGGGGGAGAAGATACTTCTTACGAACTGGTAGCAAAAGATCAAGTAAAAAAAGAACAGCAAAATGGTCAGAAGGAAGAGAACCAGAAAGCTCGACCTCACAAACAAGATGATCAGACTCATGGGAAAGTACCCAGTGAAGATTATGGCCAATGTTTGAGTGGGCTATGTGACAAACTGTTTGAGACCAAGGCTGGATTGGCAGACACGCTTGGTGTCAGAATGGTCAGGCTGGTCATAATGAACTTTAAAGTCACCCAGAACAACAAGTTTTCCTGAGCGTTGGCTGTAATGATCAACCAGAGAGTCAAGGTCGGAGAAAAACATAATGTTAGTCAGTTTGTTCTCTTTGCTAAGAGGTGGGCGTAAAATGAAACAGAAAGTGATGAACTGTGCAGGCAGATTCAATGCAACATCTACAAATGAGAAAGATGGGTGATGGAAGGGCAAGTTTTGAGAGTTAGAGATGTGAATATGTAAGTCTTTGTAGACAATGGCTATGCCAACATGCTTACCCCAAAAGTCAGTTTCAGGAACAACTTTTTTTTTTCTGGAATAGGTCACGATTTTCCGGGACACTAATACGTAAGAAAAGTACCTTGTATTTACACTATGTACAGCAAAAATGTATTCTTCAGTTCCTGTTGTTTGTGAAAGGACCTACAGTAGGCACTCTTCAGACCTCTGTAATCCTCTTCTTTTCAGCTCCCTCCAAATACATCTCCTGTGAAACTAGTAGGGCTTCACATGTGGTGCAAAAACAAAAGGTTTCTCCTTTGATGCCCGCCACAAGATGTTAACACTTTTATTGCTACATCACTTTTGGAGGTGTTAATTCTGTCGCTGCTTCCACAGACACATGCCGTATGGCAGACGCCATCTTCGCCCTAGTAGGCCTACTCTGTAAGTTCGGAGAAGCTGCTTTGCGCATCCATTCTGAATTAGAACGCTCATGCGTACTAACTCGGATTACTTCCACATAGGTGGTGATCCACTCCTTGGCAAACCGGGAGGGAAATGTGCTGCCTGTGCTCTGATTGACAAGCAAAATTAGTGACTTTTTATTTTTGGAGGAAAGTTTGTTGACCAGAAAAGGCAAATAGAATCCGTATTATCATAAAGTTCTGTTTATTTTATTGATTTTCCATAATAATTACAGCTGTACCGTAATGGTAGGCATGTCTGAATTAGTACAAAAGTTGAGTATTGTGAGAAAATCCGGTTTTGTTTTTAACAAAAATTCAACTAACTGGGTGATAACATTCCCAACAAACTGGAGTAGGGCATGATCTAAAGAGACAGTACAAAAATCTGACATCATTCTGTGAAATACAAAAATCCCCGAACTGAGGAATATTCATATTAGTTGTTGCTGCTACTACCACTATCAGTATCATTACTACTACTACTACTCACCAATGCATAGGGTATAACAAAGCCTCTGCAGCATGGATGCAGGCAGTGAGACGACTTAGTTTTTTAGAGTTGATGATGATCCTTCGCTCTTGCAGCATGCTGAAAAATTGAACACATTTTATGCTATACAAGTAGTCATTCATTCATTTAGAATTTTTTCATTAAAAACATCAACTAAAATAGAGCAACATGCCACAGCCATATTATTGACATAACTTTTCTTCTAAAACATCAACTAATAAAACAAAATGCCACATACTGCATACACTTCCTTTTAGCTGACACAACTTTTCTTCTGAATCCCCAAAACACAACAAGCACATTTCCCTATCGTTCACACAACATTTCTTTTCTAAACTCAATTCTTTCACACCCAATAAGGACATCCTAATCCACAAATAACAGCAAATGAAAAAGTAGCTATCTCCTCTTCCAGTGACAGATAATGAGTGACAACTGAGCAAATAAAATCAATCAGTCACGCATGCTGTTTTTGTTGCTTTTTGGGTGCCAAGTCATTTTGATAAATCAAGGATACTAACATTTTTAAAAAATTATTAAACTGTTGTTTCAAATGACCAGATTTTTCTTAACATTTTAAATTTCTTCTATTAAATCAGATTTGTGTGTAGACCTCAAGACTACAAAATGTGATGGCAATAGAAGAATACACTGTGCGCAGGGAGATAGAACATGGGGTGAAATAAAATACACATGCAAACCAACTATAAATAATTGTGGTTAATACAGCACTTTTTTTTATAAACAGTGGAAGACAATAAAAATACAAAATAATTACACACAAATAAAACATCGATTATGCAAATTACCTGTCACTCCCCCCCCCCCCCCCCCCCCCTGGTCTCTTCCTACCCTGTGGTCATTTCCCCCTAGCCCACTTCCTCCCCAGCTACCTTCCCCTCTCCCCCATGACCACTTCCCCCTGTGGTCATTTCCTCCCTGTATTATTCCCCACTGGTCACTTCCCCCCGCAGAGCACAGATGCAATCGTTAACGTTTAGTTTCTAATGTTGTGTTGTGTATGTAACCCTAAACCTATGAGCAAACTCAAGTATTAGAAAATGTGAAGCAATAAAGTATATTACTGATGTTTGATTATAATTAATGAGAAGGTTACTGTATTTTCTTCAAGACTTCTGATAATTGATCATTGATCATGAGATCAGTTTTGAAATATATGAACTGTAGTTCAGTTTTCTTCGCTGCCTTTACTTCATACAAATGTGCACTGAAAATGTTCCTTTAGTTTCTTGAGATAGTTGGAACAACCACAACTACAATGAATGGTGGAATCAGGTTTAGTGTTTTGATTTCATTGAATGGCAAAAAGATGATAGAACACAGCGAATTCCTTTTCCACTACCAAAACAAACTTTCTAACAACACAGACAGATATAAATGTGAATACAGTCACGACAGCAAATGCAAAGCAGATGTGCATGTAAGTAGGTAAAAATTATAACGATGATGTAATAATGATGATGATGATGAACTTGTTTAACACCTGTTGGTAGCACTCAATGCAAAATATTCGACATTGCATGCACCAAGTGTTTCCGCTATTTGTATGCTTTTAGGGAGATGTTTTTGCATAAAGTTGTTAATGTTGCTGCCATTATTTTTCTATCTTTCTCTCTAAATATATATAGATGCTTGTACTTTTTTCGTGTAACCTGAGAGCATGATGCTAGCTGTATAAAAAAGATACTAACAGTTTTACACGATCACAGTTCCATATAACAATTACATCTCATCAATTCAAATTAAGTTACAAATATAAACAAGTCATTACATTCCTACAAGTCACTTAGAGAATGTATTAACCTTTCATTAAAACAAGTCATTACATTCCTACAAGTCACTTAGAGAATGTATTAACCTTTCATTAAAACAAGTCATTACATTCCTACAAGTCACTTAGAGAATGTATTAACCTTTCATTAAAACAAGTCATTACATTCCTACAAGTCACTAAGAGAATGTATTAACCTTTCATTAAAACAAGTCATTACATTCCTACAAGTCACTTAGAGAATGTATTAACCTTTCATTAAAACAAGTCATTACATTCCTACAAGTCACTTAGAGAATGTATTAACCTTTCATTAAAACAAGTCATTACATTCCTACAAGTCACTTAGAGAATGTATTAACCTTTCATTAAAACAAGTCATTACATTCCTACAAGTCACTTAGAGAATGTATTAACCTTTCATTGAAACAAGTCATTACATTCCTACAAGTCACTTAGAGAATGTATTAACCTTTCATTGAAACAAGTCATTACATTCCTACAAGTCACTTAGAGAATGTATTAACCTTTCATTAAAACAAGTCATTACATTCCTACAAGTCACTTAGAGAATGTATTAACCTTTCATTGAAACAAGTCATTACATTCCTACAAGTCACTTAGAGAATGTATTAACCTTTCATTGAAACAAGTCATTACATTCCTACAAGTCACTTAGAGAATGTATTAATCTTTCATTAAAACAATAAACTGGAAGGGGATAATAATAAATAAATAAATAATAAACAATATATCTGGGGAGTGGGAGGAAGGGGAGGGAGATGACCAGGGGAGAATAAAACAGTTCACATATTTCAAAACCAATTTCATGATCAATGATTAAACATCGATAGTCTTGAATAAAATACAGTAACATTCTAAGTAATGATAATCACACACCAGTAATATACTTTATTGTTTCAACTTTTCTAAATACTTGAGTTTGCTCATAGGTTTAGTCTTACATACAAAATACAGCATTAGAAACTAAACATTAAAGACAGCAGCTTGCCGGGACAAGGGGAGGGGAGGGGGGAAGTGACCAGGGGGGATAATACAGAGAGGAAATGATCGCAGGGGGAAGTGGTCATGGGGGGAAGGTAGCCCAGGAGGAAGTGGGATAGGGGGGGTGCGGGAAGACTGGGGAGGAAAAGCCCAGGGGGGAAATGTCCGGGGAAGAAGCGACCAGACCCCAATTATGCCCTGTGGGTTTGGGCACTGAATAGAACAGACTCCAATTATGCCCTGTGGGTTCAGGCACTGAATAGAACAGACCCCAATTATGCCCTGTGAGTTCATGCACTGAATAGAACAGACCCCAATTATGCCCTGTGAGTTCAGGCACTTAATAGAACAGACCCCAATTATGCCCTGTGGGTTCTGGCACTGAATAGAACAGACCCCAATTATGCCCTGTGAGTTCAGGCACTGAATAGAACAGACCCAAAGTTTCCCTGCGTGTCATAAGAGGCGACTAACAGGGCCTAGGGGTGATATCAGCACAGCATCACTGGGCGAAAGTCTTCTACACAGAAGTCACCGGTAAGGATGGAGGAACCTCATGTTTCTATAGGTTCAATGACCACGTGCTTGGGGCCAAGGCAAGCCACACTGTACTCATGGATTTTGGCTTTGGCCAACAGCCTGGAGAGGATTGGGCCCCTCCACGTCTTACTTGCCCAAGACATATGATATGATGAAAAAATCCACTCACTCCACACCGGATCAGTCGTCGCCCAGGTCACCAAGGACCGCGCTTTCTGTTGGCCACCAGGACAGAGGTGATAAGTGTGCTACTGATGGACAACTTAGCAGGATCCGCGTGAGAGACAACATCGTCATAGGAACCTGGAATGTTAGGGTCTAACTGCGGAGGAAAAATTATAAGAACTGGCCCATGAGCTGGACCACTATCCATGGAACATTTCAGGTTTCAGCAAATTACGCTGGAAAGGCCTAGGTGAAACAACGTCCGATAAAGGCCACAAGCTTTATTTCAGTGGGAGAGATGACAGGCATGAACACAGAGTTAGATTCTTGGTCCACAAAGACGTTCTAGCCACTGTCATGGGTCGCAGCCCAGTCTCCAGTAGACTCATTACCATCCGTCTGAGAGCAGCCCATTTCAACATCACCAGGCCTATGCTCCAACATCAGACTATGATGACAGAGAAGTCGAGGATTTCCATGAACATCTGCAGACTGTCCTTGATCAAGTGCCGAAGGAGGACCTAGTCATAGTGCAAGGTGACTGGAATTTCAAGGTTGGCCAAGATGTGTATCACAACTGTATCAACAAGACAAATGACAGAGGTCTGAGACTCTTGGAGATTGCCAGATACAACAATCTGATACTGGCAAACAAGCTTGATCTCCACAAAAATTCCAGATGATGGACCTGGCCCAGTCCCAGCGAGGAGCATCACAACTCGATTGACTACATCATGGTCAAGGAATGCTTCAGATAAAGCGTCAACATTGGCAGGACAGGCACTTTTCCAGAAGCAGACATCGGAAGTGACCACGATCTCGTCATGATGTCTTTCCGGCTCCACTTGAAGAGAGCAAACACACCAAAAGCAAAATGCACTAGACTGAAATTCGACCTGGACAAACTGCAAGACCCGGATGTGGCACAAGTATTCCAAGCCACAATTGGAGGTAAATTTGCATCATTGCTCATTCTGGGAGCTGGTGAAGTAGATGTCAACACCATGACTACCACCTTCAACTCAGATCTGACAGATACCGCAACTGAGATCCTTAACATCACCGCCCAAAGAAGAAACCGTGGATCACACCTGAACTTTTGGACCTGTGTGACAAACGAAGAGAGATGAAAAGGAAAAAGAACACCTCACAAGGAGCAGGGTGGGGAACAACTCATTGAGAAAAACTCTGAAAAGGCAGGGGTCCAGGGGCCATAGCAAGAGTGGCATAGTAACAGTGCAGTAAATGTATAGTGAACTGAACCAACCAAATATGAAAGAAAAGTAATAATTATTAGAAAAAGCTTGAACAAACACAGGAGCACACATACACACTTGTGTTTTATGACAATAAAATTTCGTATTCGTATTCACACACTCCTATCTATTTTCCGAAAGCAGTCACCGATTCGCTGGTCCTCGTCCTCAATTTTTGTTGTTTTGTTAATCCACTCCCACTTCCATTTAGTGGCAATGGTCCCCTCTTCAAAAATATCCCCGCGCTGAACTATTCTGGACACACACGCCATGATAACAGCCGAAAACGCGTTCAACACCATTTCGCCCGCTCTAAGCAATATGTGGTCGTAAGAATCAACAAGAGCGGGCGGGGAGATGTTGCACGCATTCAGTTCTAGCGGGCCCGTTCTAGCAATGAGAAAGTAAAAGGTGGACACGGATGGGTACTTGTAATAATAGGTCTACTGGATTCGGAAACGGACAAATTTTTTTCCTCTGAACTCTTTTTTTTTTCCCTCTGAAATGGCTGCCGATTTCCTCTGAAATCAGCGGATCCGAGGAGAGTTCCCCACCCTGAAGGAGAATGGGATAGAAGATCAATGCCAGGAAATAGAGAACAGTCTGAAAAAGAACAACAGCAAAAAGGCCTACCACACTGCTGACCACTGTTAAACAGGCCAAAGTCTCCACGATCCAAAGCAAGTCTGGCAAGTATGCCTTACAGAAGAACAAGAAGTCTTGGATAGATGGACAGAGTACTGCTCTAACCTCTACAACCACACAACAGAGAAGAAGAAGAGACCCTTCCAATTCTCAGAGAAGTCGAAGTGCAATCGCTGAAGAAGGGGAAGTCAGCGGGAGTGGACAACATACCCGCAGAATTGCTACAAGCAGGAGGAGGTGATGATTAACGCCCTAACCATTATCTGTAACAAGATCTGGCAGAGTGGGGAGCGCCTACACCATGGACCCAGTCGCTTGTCATCACTCTTCCCAAAAAGGGTAATCTTCAGCAGTGTGAAATTACTGCACCATCAGCCTCATCAGCCATCCTAGCAAGGTCCTCCTGAAAATAATACTCAACAGGTTCAAACCCTAAGCTGAACAAATCAAAGCTGAAGAACAAGCAGGATTCAGGGCAGATCAGAGTACCACTGAACAGATTTTCTATCTCAGAATAATCTGCGAAAAATACCTACACCATCAGCAAAATCTATATCATGTGCTTGTAGACTTCAAGAAAGTGTTTGACCGAGTCTGGCATGCAGCTATGTGGGCAACCATGAGCGTGTACAGCATCAGCCCTAACATTATGGAAGTCATTAAAAGTCTGTATGACAAGGCTTCCAATGCAGTCCTCCACAACAGCACCATCAGAAACTGGTTCAGAACAACAATCGGCGTGCGTCAAGGATGCCTACTCTCTGCAACTCTTCAACATCTTCCTATAGCACCACCACCAGAGCTATTGGAATGGAAATAAGTGCAGAGAAGACCAAAATGATGACCAACAGCACCATTAGCAGCAATACGGACATCAAAGTCCAAGGCCAATCCCTCAACACAGTGCATAGCTTCAAATATTTTCAAATATTAAGGAGCCATTGTATCAAGACAATGCGTCCCGACAGGAAGTCCTCTCCAGGATTGCACTAACAACTGCTGCCCTGACAAGGTTGAAGCCCATTTGAAAGACAGGACCATCAGTGTAAACACCAGGGTGGGACTGCTGCGCTCCTTTGTCATCTCCATCTTCCTATACGCTTGAGAAACATGGACCCTCACAGCAACTTACAACAAAAATACAAAACATGGAGATGAGGTGCTACAGAAGACTTCTGGGAATTTCCTATACCCACCAACTTTGAAGTCCGACACACCATCACACAAGCCGTTGGACAACACAATGACATGCTCACAGTGGTGAAGAAGCGGAAACTCTGATGGTAAGGTCACATCACCAGAGCATCAGGCTATGCAAAGACCATCCTGCAAGGCACAGTGCAAGGAGACAGAAGAAGAGGAAGACAGAAAAAGAAATGGGAGGACAACGTTCGAGAGTGGACTGGCGAAGCCATGAGGGTTGCTAAGGACAGAGAAAGAAGGAATACACTGGTTAAACGATCAACTGTGGTTGACCTTGACCATGACCTTCAAGTTACGGGATAGGATAATATAGGAGAGGAAATCATAAATTGTAGAGACAGCCACGGAGAACATGTGTATGTTTTACAAATTAATATAGAGGAAAACTTTCTTGCCAGAGGACAGGATGTGATGAATAGACTTACCTGGCAAAAATTTTCATCATGTTGGAGGTGTCTATAGCACTGTAGTATTCTGTCAGATTCCTCTGTATATGTACAAAGAAACAAATCGTTCAATAGTCATTTCAAATAATCCGATTTTTTTATAGCCTTGGAAACAAATCATCAGCGAAAAAAGAATTTATGGTTTCTTCAATCAAAGTCAAACAATGACCTTACAGTTACAAACGGCAAAAGTGCTTTTTTTTCCAGCCATGCCTCTTATTTCCTGATTAAAAAGAAAATTAGTTCTTAAAAGCAGCAAACAAATAAGCTTACATTTGCCGGAATACTTGGCAGCTGTGTAGTGTCAGGTGCTGTGAAACTGAACATCTGAAAATGTAGCACAGTGAGAGATAATTATTACAAATATATAAATGCACATAGCGCACCCATATCAGTGCCTCACTAGCACTTTGACTCGCCAACTTCTGGCGTGACGCACAGATTTTCTGCTGTACTGCATTTAACTGTCTTACTGTGCTTCACACGAAAGCTGATCGTTCCAAAATCAATAGCGAAATGACAGCAAAAGATCTCTTTCTATTAGTTTCTAAACATTGATAAAATAGACAATTATTTTTTTTTAAAGATAATTCCAATTATATGACTTGACTTACTAACATTTTTGGTGACTCCATAGAACTTTTCAAGGCATACTTTCAGAAAGCATAACCACTGTATTCATTAAACAAATAATAAATAAATTAAATAATTTAAAAAAACAAAATGAAATAAATCCACAAATTAATAAATAAAGTAATGTTTACATGCTGTCCAGCGACAATGGTAACTGGAATGTCAGGCATGGGAACACTGTGTTGGTGGGCTTCTTTCAAAAAAGGTATGATGTCATTATTGGCTGGATGACTGAGAACATCAGCCAGGAAATTCAACATCTTATAGAACACATCAAACCATGGCAGGTGGCTGCACAAAAGAGAGAGAAAATCAGAATTCTTTCTAACAATGTGTGATATAGTACAGCAATAATACATAAAATATGCATGAGAATCTGAATGATAATCTAGGACTTATGTGGCATAAAGACTAAGAAACGATCTGATGCGATTTTAACAATTACCAGCACAAAGAGTTGCTCAAGGAGCTGGCTGAAACAAAATCTCACTCAAGCTGCCCAAGGCAGTAACTTGAAGAATCAACCGCACTGTCAAACACCTTGGCCACCTGACCTACCCTAACATTTTTAATGCATAGAAAATATTTCTACTTAAACTCATGGTTTATCACAGAACCGTTTGTTATCCCTCTGCCAAGACTTCCTCTGTATCAGGTTTACAGGCTGTGTCGCTTAAGGACAGGCTACATAAAATATTACTACAAGGACAGTAAATGTTCATGTGGACAGCAACTCTCCAGAGACATCTTTTCAACTGTCAAGCTGTAAGATGATCAAGAACTGCACTTTTGACAAACCAGACTCAACTAGTCTATCCGCCGTAGCCATTCTAAATCCAAACCCAGACATAGGCTGGTATCCAGCAGCCTTATGTTGCACCGAACTGACCCTGTCTATGGTGCACCGAACTGACCCTGTCTGACGTGGGACACTTAATTTAGTTATGAAGAGACATAGAGCTATTTCTCTCTGTCTGTCTGTCTCTCTCTCTCTCTCTGTCTGACATGGGACACTTAATTTAGTTATGAAGTAGAGACATAGAGATATTTCTCTCTCACTCTCTGTCTAATGTGGGACACTTAATTTAGTTATGAAGTAGAGACATAGAGATATTTCTTTCTTTTTTTTCTCTCTCTCTCCTTTTTTCCTTTCTGTCCTTTTCTTCCCCACTGTACAGCAATTGTAAAAGTTTGTAGACAAAGTATATTTTTGATTACAGAAATTTCTTAAATGTTCTTCAAATTTATGTGCAAAATATATTAACAAGAGGAAGTTCAATTTTTATTTTTGTTATTTCTTTGTAACTAAGTTTTTACAGCTTCTTTTTATCCATCGATGAGCAAAACAATGCTGTAAGCTAGTTTTTTTTTTTTTTTTTTTTTTTACACATTGATGTTCATTTTAAAATAGTGCAAAAGATTAGGCTGTATAAAATCTACTACTGAACTTGTTTATGTACTTTTTGTGTCCATATTATATATGTATTGATTTATTGGAACTACATATTCTACATGTTATTTCCAAACGAGGTCCAGATCTGATACATCGTAAATTGTCTCTCATAGACGATAAAATTTGTTTTTTTTTTTTTAAATTCTTTTAACTGATGGAACTTTTAAATATATAGACTATATTTTTCATTTTGTCCACATGTGTGTGATTTGTAAACTGTGATGAGGTTGATGTGTCTGTGACAGTACATGCTCATGGGTATGCGTGTGTGTGTGTGTGTGAGTGTGTGCATGTAATACAGAGTAAGGACAGACTGACATTACAGAGTAAGGACAGACTGACATTTCTAGTGTTTAAATCCCTCATCTTTATAAAATGCTGCCTCTTTGTATTTTGGTGTATTGTTATTATTTTTTTTTTGTTCCTTTATTTTATACAAGTTTTAATGCTTTTAAAACAGTAATTTTGTTGTTAAACTTCTTGTACATAAATCCATCTCCCCCAGTGATATTAAGGTGTTTTAGTCCTCTTTGACTTCAATGTTTGGTGGACTTTTAATAAAGATATATATACTACAACTTAAAATAAGAGATAATGCTTCCCATCTGGCAGGTTTCACAGTATTCAGTTCAGCCATTTACTATTTGCCCATAAGATCATGCAAAAATAAACTTCAACACAGAAGCCAAAATCCACTTGTTTTCCACACATTGGTTGTATTTCAACATAAAACTGTTAAAAAAAATTATAGTCACCATAATAGATTTAAAGAAAATGAAGGGTAAACATGTGTACCCCCAAATGTCAAATAAATGTCATATTGATTCTACAATAATGGCAGAATAAAACAAACTCATTAAAACAGTCATAAATGTCATGATCTGGATATATATGTGACTATACCATATGCTTGTATTAACATTTGTATTAATATAGGCATTTCAATATATATGAAGTCACTTATTTTATATGGCGTCATTTTGAAAGACATTTTCCCTCTTCAGCTTTAGTCTGAGGCTAATTATCTTTTACAACTAATGCAGAAGTTGCCTACAAGTAAACAATAGTCTTGTGTGAATGTTACAACAACATTTATTACATACAACATTACTATTTTTTTAATATAAATGGCCCAAACCTACCCCTACCCCTTAAATATTTTCATAGCGTCAATTAGACATCATTTCCGTCTGAGATCTATACGCATACAACTAATCCAAAAGTTATCAACAAGTAAATTAGATTGATGTGTGGATGCTAAAACATAATTTGTGTGACAGTCAACATTACTACTGTTGATATAAATGGCCCAAACTTACCCTTACCCCTTCCATTTTCTCATAGCATCATTTAGACGTTTCAGTCTGAGATGTATATATATACATCTACAACTTATTCAAAAGTATCAACAAGTAAACTAGAGTGATGTGTAGATGCTAAAACATAATTTTATGACAATCAACATTATTACTGAACATTGATATAAATGGCCCTACCCTTTGAATCTTCTCATCTAGCATCATTAAGACATTGCTTTAGTTTGAGGTTTATATACACACACAATCCTAAGATTAACAGCACTGTGTGGATGGTTTTATCTTCTGATGTTTTCATCAATTAATAATCAGTCATCCATGCACTGGTGACAAATAGTAATAATGTAGTCACAAACTGCAGAAGAAAAGGACAGAAGAAAAGGACAAACTGCAGAAGAAAAGGACAGAAAGGAAAAAAGGAGAGAGAGAGAAAAAAAAGAAAGAAATATCTCTATGTCTCTACTTCATAACTAAATTAAGTGTCCCACATTAGACAGAGAGTGAGAGAGAAATATCTTCTGCCCTGGCCGCTTCCTGTCCATGCGCTGCCGCACCAGCCGCTATCTGAACTCCTTCCTACCGTCCGCCATCCGCCTCGTCACCAAAGCCAGCCCCGAATGCTGACCAGAAAAGACTTTGGAGAGAGAGAGAGAGAGAGAGAGAGGGAGAGAGAGAGAGAGAAAGTGTGCACTAAATCATGTGCCACAGAAAAACAGTATTATGACTGTGTGGTGTGGTGTGGTGTGGCGTGTGTGTGTGTGTGTGTGGGCGCGCGCGCAGTGTAGCAGAGATATGCAGACAGACCCGGAAAACCTATAGTCATAGAGCAGTTGATTGACTACGTATTCCTGTGACATTGTGCGTGCATGTGTGTGTGGGCGTGTGTCTGTGTGTGTGGGTGTGTGAGTGTGTGTACGCGAATGTGATGCACACATAGTAATGTGTATGTGAGTGGCTGTTTCTTAATTAAGTGGTCCATAATCATACGTGACCCTGATCCGTGATGCCTACCTAGTACCATGATTTTATTAGCAATGTTAAATTTAGTCATATGTTTTTTGAAGTAACAACAGTTTACTGATATATATTCGTTGCGGAATGTCTCTAGTTGTTACTAGTTATGTGTATACACCATTTAATTTGCTCAGCAGCTTATTGTTGTTACTTATTTTCTTATAATGTATATAAAACTTCCACTCCCCTGTAGTTAGTGAAGGGAAACAACAATGTTGACATAGCGTTGACAGTGGAAGTGTGTAATGTGCAGCCCTAGAACGACCAGCGTAACTACAGTGAGCCCCTTAAATGTATTAAGGATGAGTCGGTGCGTGGATAAGAATGAATGTGCAAGGATTAGCATGGTCATGAGAAAGCGTGAATGATTGAGAAAATGGCAGTAATACTAATAGTCTTGAGATTTTTTTTAGTATTGTTATGCATTAAGGTGTTCTAATATCCGCTACCGTTTCTTTATTGTATACATGTACGCTAACCTTTGTGTTGTCTTCTTAATATGTTAACAGTTATTAAGCATCACACACAAATATCCTTGTGCAAATGGGGACAATAAAGATTCGTTATTCGTTATTCGTTAAGAGAGTAACTAATCTTTAAAAAAAAAAAAAAAGTGGTTTCCATGACTGTTGATAGTTGGGGGTGGAACTTTCCTGACTTCATGACAGGGTACTGGCCACTTGTTATCAACATCAGGAAATACATAGATTTCCCACTGGTGATGGATTTCAAAACACTACACTTCATTTTCTCCCACAGTTGTGTTGAGTGGAGGAGGGATAACCAAGGCATAGAACTGCCTTAATTTACCATCCGCTGTGATGACATTTGCTAGAACAAAGTCCCAAACTCTTGGCCTTGTCTGGGAAGAACAACTGTCCTTGACAACAGGAACAAAATGGTTGGCAATCCACTCCGGTGTGATCTGCTTTATATCATCCCTATTGGATGTCCACTGAACATACACAGGAAAGTTCTCAACTGTGTCTGGCACACAACACCGGTTGAAGTCAGCCACTGGAAGAGGATATGTCTTTATCAGTGGCTAACAATAACATTTTAAATTCATAAGTTAATTACTTATTGTCAACATTTCAAAGTTAAAGTCTCATACTTGTAAGTTTACACAAAAAATTATTTTCCTTTTAATTGTGTTTTATTTTTTCTTATTAATATATTAAAGCATTTACTGTTTTACAGAAATTATGGAATTTGTAAATTTTTGTGATTAGTAATAATGTTCCATTCCCCCATCAATTGAGAAAAAAATTTTAACATGGAGTTTACTTTCTCATTCAAAACTTTAGTCTTTAATCTATTCACCACCTTCTCACCCCACACCCCTCCCCTCCCACCCCAACTGTATTACTAGCAAGATTTGTGTTTTCAAAGCAAAGTACATTTGCAATGTGGCAACAAACTAACGATTGCTGTGTTCATCAGTCATTAACTAACGATCGAACTACAACTTTACCGTCAGTCAGTGATCGAACATTTTCATTGAATCACAGGCTGGGAAGTCTCGTCTTTCGTAGGCCTCAATTACATACTACGTATGTGTGTAGGAGGCCCACGAGTTTACAAAGGCAAAAGAAAAGACTTCAGAGCCTGAGATTGAATCAGCATCACTAGCGTCAGTCAGCATCACTAGCGATCGCTTTTTCCGTCATTCGCCAACACTAACGATCACACAAAAATTACGTTTTATCATCAGAGCAGGTCTGGCGACATGTGGCCATCAACCGGTCACAACACTGCGTTTGCACCATCATCAACTTTCTCAAAGTCAAGTAAAACGTTGTCAGATAAAGCCACAACTGACAAAAAAAACAACATTTTTATGCTCTATGACGCAAAGGCGATCGCTAGCGTGCCGATCGTTAGGCGACTGACACTATAAAAAACCAGCAAAACAGAAAAGTCAAGCCTTGATCATACCTTGAAACACGTGGAAAATCACAATCATATCACGATACATGTTGTTGAAACATCACAACGCTATTTCCGGTGTTGAACTCTGGGAAATTTGTTAAAAATAAATAGTGTCGATTGCTAGTTCTTGACGACTGACAGCTCACGTGTTCCGACATAAAGGACTAATACGTTTTATTCCGAGACATTCTGACTCGCAAAATACCATAGCTGCTTAGAAAAATCGCTGTACTTCAATTTCCAATGCCTAAAGATGCAATATGTACTAGCCCTTTCATCAAACATAACTTTTTCTGAAGCCATAGAGCAGTTACGTTCGGCGACTGACAAGATTGCACTCTGACGATTCGACATGTTTTTAACGCTTCAAATGCGAAACGGTGCATAATTTTTATAATATTTGATATGCATCTCCTAGTGATAAGGCAGAGGAATTAGCTAAATTGTTTTCAAAAACAAGTACTTCCAAAGAGTTGCCACAAGCTATATTAAATGAAAGAAATAAAGCTGAACAAGCAGAAGAATTTAATAACCCTTTGCCTGATAATAGTCTATTTATTAATTCTGAAATTTTATTCTCTGAAGTTGAAGATGCTGTTTCTGTCCTTGGAAAGAAAAACTCTGCTGTAGGAATTGATGGGATATCATACACTTTGTTATCTCATCTTCCCTTAAGGTGGATGCACGTTTTGCATAGTATAATTAAAAAATGCTGGGAAACTGGGAATTTGCCTGATGTATGGAAATCCTCTATTGTGATACCAATTGTAAAAGCAGGAAAGCCTCGATCTGATCCAGCTAGTTATAGACCAATTGCTTTAACGTCTCATGTTTCTAAACTCATGGAAAAAATAATATTAGATAGATTAGTGTATTATTGTGATAAAAATAATGTTATACCAAATAATCAAGCTGGCTTTAAGAAAGGCAGGTCAGTCCATGATCATTTAGTTAAATTAACTACAAATATAAAACAGCAATTCGCTAAGAAAAAAAGTGTACTAGCGACCTTTTTTGATATTAAAAAAGCGTATGATCGAGTGTGGCACTCTAGGCTATTGTATAAAATAAAAAAGATAGGACTCTCTGGGAATATATATAATTATATACAAAATTTTCTTCAAGGAAGAAATATTAAAGTCAAAGTTGGAAATTCATATTCGATCTCTCATAATACAGATATGGGGATTCCGCAAGGATCTATTGTGTCTCCTCTTTTGTTTAATATACTGCTATATGATTTACCAAAAGTAGTTAGTAACAAATTTACATTAGTTCAGTATGCCGATGATATTGCTTTGTGGTGTAATGTTTCACTTAGAAAGAAAACGTCAATGTTTGAAATCAATCATATTAATAAAGTTTATCAGAATGAAATAGACAATATAAGCAATTATATGAAGATTAATGGTTTGGAATTATCAAAGGAAAAAACAAATATGATATTATTTAATAATGGTCAAAGTCCTAGAATTATGCCTGAGATAGTTTTAGACGGTGAAGAACTACAATATGTGACTGAAGTAAAATTTTTAGGAGTGTATTTAACTTCAAAGTTGAATTGGAAGAAACATATTGAATATTTATTACAAAAAGCAGTAAAAAGTTTAAATTTAATTAAAATCATTAGCAAGCAGATTTGGGGGCAAGATGTGAAGACTTTGGTTCACATAGCATGTGCTTTGGTTCGTTCAAAATTATGTTTTGGACAAGAAGTTTATTTTTCTGCTTCATGTTGTCATCTTCAAAAATTATATAGTTTAGACAGTAAAGCCATAAAATTTGCTCTTGGAGTTCCTGTACACACTAGAACAATAGATGCTTATAAAACAGCAGGTGTTCTACCATTAGATCAATATAGGAAATTAGCATGCACTAAATATATAATACGATCAAAAGCTGTTGATAACTTTACGAATCATGAATTTTGTATTAGATCTGATATTGAGTTTCCTAAAAGAGCTAGACACATTAAAAGCCTTATTACCATAGCAACTTATACACAAGATCTTCTTCAGGAATGTCAAATTACTCATGAAACAGTTGCTACACGTGTAATAACACCTCCTATCCCACCTTGGGAATTAAAAAAGGCGAATTTTGATTATGATTATAGTGCTGTATCAAAACATTCAGATAAAAATATGGTAGCCATAGATGCTCGCATAAATTTAAATGAAAAATATAATAATAGTTTAAAAATTTTCACTGATGGTTCGGTACTAGAATCAGAAAATGCGGGGTCTGCTTTTGTCATTCCCGATTTGAAAATATGTGAGTCATTTCATTTAGGAAAAGGGTTTTCAATTTTTACAGCAGAATTGATAGCTATTTTAATGGCTTTAAATAAACTTGTTAGCTTGCCTACTGTTTTCTATAGTATAGTAATGTGTGTGGATTCACGGTCTGTTATACAGGCTTTAAATACTATAAATAGCAAGGAACGACAAGAAATAATTTATGAAATCAAACATGTTGTTCATTGTTTGATTATAAATGGAACAGAAGTTAATTTCTGTTGGATACCATCACACTGTGGTTTTATCTGATTGGGCAGATCGAGAGGCAAAGAACGGTGCTCTGAACTTGAATTCAGTTACTGTTCACATATCTTTATCTACTAAAGAAGCAATCAGCAGACTAGAAAAAGCAATTTTTAAAAAATACAATTATTCACCCCAAGATTCGTTACATGTTGGTTTTTCAAGACCTGTTGTAACATTAGCATATAGAATTCTTTTAAATTCATTACGAACTAAGTTTTGTAAAAATATTTGTTGCTCTTGTAATAGTGCTTTTTCACTGGTTCATATACTGTTTAAATGCACTGATTTTGACTTTTTACTACCAGTGGAAATGAAAAACATTAAGATATTAAGTGATTTAAATTTTTCAGTATGTTTAAAGCTTGCGAAATGTTTTATTGATTTATCTGTTGGAAGATTTATGTAGAATTCTTTTTTCAGTGACTATAGTATGTGTAAATTAAATCATAGAGGTATGGAGAGAGAGAGAGAGAGAGAGAGAGAGAGAGAGAGAGAGAGAGAGAGAGAGAGAGAGAGAGAGAGAGAGAGAGAGAGAGAGAGAGAGAGAGAGAGAGAGTTTGTTGTTTTTTTCTCAGGTGTTCTTGTTAATAAGTTGACTTTTTGATATAGTTAATTATTTTACATTTGTTCAGTACTATGTTCGTTTTCTTATTTTCAATTTTCAATGTCTAAATCACTTAGGTGAATAATAGACAATAAATGAGTAACACACATTTGATATGCTGACATGCAGTAACTTATATATTTCAAATATCAGTTGACCTCAGTCAGATTTCATCTGCCAAGACGAAAATATTAGACTATCAAAATCGTGAGCTTGGTGCCAAAAGTAAACGCCGTCAGTCTCTAAACTAATGATCGCAACCATTCACACGCATGTATTTTATTTAGGATAACACAATATTAGGTTGTTCTTATGAATTTTTATTCATTTTGCTATATACTTCAACAGTGCACACCAAAAAACATAAAACATGTATTGTCAAATTAAAATTACCACCAGAAAGATTGTGCAGTGACCTATGTCTTAATACCGTGAAATCTGCCATCTGTGATATTTAACATAGGCAAATAATGTAGCTCTTTGATGTCTATTCCATCTTAGTCATGGCAGACTGTTGCCATTGAATTACAGGTTTTGCTGATAGCTAGCCCTGCTCTCTCTTTAGACCCATGCCAGCCTTTCTATCCTCATGACAGAGACAAAGACGCTTCTGGCTATGTACAGTTGTTGTTGTTGTATCACATTTTATTCATCAGATTAACATAAGTTGTACTGATCATGTACAGATCTTGTGGTCGGCTGCACAGCTAAAGTATTTATGCTAACATTTGTCAATGTTAGCATTTTATCATTGTGCAGGCTGGATGGAGAATGGAGAAGGATGAAATGGTTTAAAGGGTTACCGAGAAATAAGTCAAAAGTCAGAACAATGGCCTTACCTAATGATGCACAGACAGGTGGTGGCGTTGGCGCTGTGGCGACAGTATCCAAAGCGATACATACTCTGCAAGTCTGTCAGCACAAATGCAAACTGATCCACTTGGGTCCTGCGAATAATCAAGAATACTAATCCATCAGTAACTGTGAATAATCAAGAATACTAAACTGTCTTTACCTGCAAATAATCAACAATAGTATAATACTTAATGCTTGTAAAATAATCAGAAATAACCACAAGCAAGTAAGCACTCAGGAAATTCAAACTATATACTTAGACAATGTAAAGCCACCAAGTGACCATAAAGATGCTAACCTCCAATGTGTCAACATCAACAAGACCTCTGTCTTTGAAAAATTGAGAGATATTCATAAATTTACTTTATGCAACAATCAAACTTACGTGTTGCTCTTGCATGGAAAAGCAAACTTTGGAATGCTATTCAGCACTTCTTGATCGTCGTAATCTGATGGACATGTCTGTAGAATGAACGGCTCTGCAAACAAAATAAATACACACAATAAAAGGCTGAATAAAAGCTAAATCAACAATAATAAAAACTAAACCATCAACAACAAAAACAGTCCCATGTCAAACAATGATAACTGAATAAAATCCATGAGATGTTCGGAATGCAGAAAGTTATAAGCTGATGCAAACATAACATAAAATCTAGACTTTTTCTTACTCAAGTTCTATTGTTCTTTATATTTAATTGTTTATTTTGAACTGATGTGGTGAACTCCTTGGAATGAGAATATAAACCAAGGTCTAGTCAGTGCATGCACGCATTCCATTGCATGGACTTTAAAGATCATAGGTGGGTGCTGGCTACACAAATACACCCAGTATGCACTAGGTCCCTTCTTTCCACCCCGGTCACCACCCAGGATCTGGGCATCAGACTATGTGCCCAAAGGTTGCAGGTGGGCACCTTGGGTGGCTTGTGTTAGACCCTATATCGACCAGTGCCTTTAGCAGATCTTGAGCTGGAAAAGCGTTACATAAAAGTGATAAAATAAAATTTATTTTAGTAACAACTTACCCTATCCTTTATTATAAGAACAGTTACTTTACTGTTGAAGAAACGTCGCTGTACCTATATTAGTGTTTGGCTCTATAACAATTTTACAACTAAAGCAATTTCATACAGTTTCTAGTAAAACACCCAACAAAGTAAAAGTAAGTATAGGTTTGAAAGAGATCCATGTTCATAATGTCATAATTTAAATAAAACTGTCAATATATGTCTCTTTTGTTTCAATCAGAATCAAGGACAGAGCTAATTGTCACAAGTTATGATTTAGTTATGACTGAACCTTACAAAGGAACTGGGGCATGTAACTGTAACACAATCAGTGTAGGGTGGGACAAGAAAAGATGGAGGGATACAAGTTAGCCAAACAAACTTTTTCCTTCCCTCACATTGAAGAACATTTAAACAGTTTCCTCTCTCCTGACACCTCCCCAATAGAACCCTGTGCCCCATCGCCATTTCCCTCCAACCCACTACTACATGTAGTACACTCACCCACCACATTGACATACTTTGATAAAGACTACAACTATTCTTTACCTCTACTCCCCTTCCTCTTTCTTTCCACACTGAACATCTCCCTCTCTACTTCTCCTGTCCTTTATACACAGTGTAACTTACAGTCCTATCCCTCTCTTCTTAACTAATCAAATTGTGGCATCCGAACCATCATGGTCAACTTGCCTGAAGTGATGGATTGGTGGATATTCACAGTAAAACTTCTTCTTATTATTATTATTAACACTTTCCTTTGATCCTTTAAAATTCATCATCTCTAATACATGCACTACCTCTGGACACCTACCATTCTCTCTACTTCTCTTTGTTTGAGTTTGAACTAAATTCTCCAAATGGTTTCCTGCCCTTCGCTAGCTAGCCCAAATCTCACTATATAGTTTGTCATTTCTTTCTCTAAATGTTCCTCCCTTCAAACATTTTAATTAAAAAGTATCACCTGAGCCATCTTGATGGTCAAATCCCACCTCTGCAAATACTTCAAACAGTTTTTCCGGGTTTTCTCTGAAAAAAAGGAACACAGTTGTTGTAATGAGCAATGAAAAGTAAAACCTGACATATATAACACACAGATCTTGATTCCTGTACAACACATCAACCCACTCCTCCTACCCCCTTCCTCCCTCCCTCACTTACCCCCTCCCTTTAATCCCCACTACCCATGCTCATGCTCATCTTGAGTTTAGAGACTGCTGAAGCCTGAAGAACAAAAAAGTTTAATATTATAGCGTTCTACTTTTCTATGAAGAACAAACAAAACAATACAAAGAAGAAAAAAGAAGAAAGAAATGAAGTTAAATCTAATAAATGCACTGATGACGAGGACTGAAAGTGAAACAATAAAAGTCCTGTTCAACCCATCCCAAACAACAAAACTGATTAGAGGTTGCTGAGGCTAACAGCCCAACCTCCATTACAGGTTCATATTGATAGCTAGTTCAAAGCTCCTATACTCAGCACGCCCATCACCAAGAACAAACATGGACAATAAACTGTGACAAATAGAAAATGTTCAAACTAGTGTTTGTGTGTGCACAATTGTGTCAACTGGAAATAAATCACAACAGAGAGAATTCCTAGAAAGACAATGGCAATGAAAAATGCAATATAATTATTTGTTTTCTCCATGTCAATAATTGTTTTGCTTCCCTGGTTTGAAATAGATGAGTTGGAGTTTCTCTCTCCGCCTGAAGTGGGGGCAGTGGGAGGAGCTGGGGAAAGGGGACATGGAGAGAGGTTGGTGTAGAAGTGGAGGGTGCTAATTTATTTATGCTTTGCTTATTACTATACTATTACTTAGCATTACCGAAAAATAATTATCTCTGTTAGGTATTTGGCATGATGTCAAAAGGTGCCTTTGGCAGCATACAAAAATGAAAGTGCTATAAAGTACAACTGTTTGGTGTATTTTCATTGCTTAGCATCCCTGACATCTTATTTCATTGGGGTTTGTAAGCGCGAGTTATATTCTTACAAGCTATAGACAAGAATGTACAACGTGACATTTGTGACGTGTGACAGAAACAAAAGCAAACATACTTGAATAATTGTCAAGGGTATGCAAAAAAAATGTTCTTTTTGCATTATTTTGTGTTTGTGCAAGCTTCCTAACCTTCTGGTAAACAAAAATTGTTGTTTTGTTTAGTTTTGGTACAAAAAATAATAACCTGTTTTGTGTCACAGTCACAAATGTCACAGACGAAATTTTTCAAATTGCATACAGTAAAGACAAATCCCAGAATGAATTCAATAAGGTCTTTTATTCCACTATGACAACCACACAATTCACAGAGACAATACAAAAAAAGCACAAGATGCTGTTTCATAAACCATGTTAACCATTCTGTGACATTTGTGACTTTAATGTGTGACTAGAATGTTATTTTTGGTCACAGTGTCACAAATATCACATGCACACCTTTAACACATTCAGGTAACAACAATATCTGTAAACTAAAATGTAACAAAGAAACACACACCTTTCTAATGCAAATTCAACAATATGAGATTTGCATCCCAGTAACTTAACATAAGAATGATTAAATGTGACATTTGTTAAATTTTGTCACAAGATGTTAACACTTTTTGTTCAATGTCACAAATGTCACGTTTAGAGCTGCAGATGTAGTAAAAAATAAAATACATTACAGTAGACTACACACAAATAATCTGTAACTTTAAGAAATATATTTCTGCACTTTACAGCAACTTTGCTCATCTGCCGAAACAAATAATTATATTTTATGGGACATGTGTAACACCTTTGGTCACACGATAGTCTCACCATTAGGTCACATGTCACAAATGTAATGGTTTAAAAAAACAACTATATTAAAAGATATATGAAAGCCCCACAAAACATATAAATGTAATGTCAATCATTGTAATTCTGCAAACACCAAGCAGCAAATTCTTTTACCTTGTTAAAAACAACTTCGACTGTTAAATGTGACATTTGTGACATGTCTTGTAACAAATTATTTATACAGAATTAAAACCTGGATAAAATACTAGGTCAAAGATACACCTAACAGTGCTCTTAAACATTCGATTCACAACATGAATCCACAAATAAAGGCTACAATAAATGTGGTAAACAGCAGTTAAATCAGCAAACCATCTTCCTAAACAAGTAAACAAACTATGTAACAGTACTATTATGACTAAAACGAATTTAGGTATTAATTTAAATCATCAAAAAAAAAAAAATCGAAATTGTTGCTTTCTAGTTGTTGATTGTTGTTCATCGAGAACATTAACAAGGTTGACCAGCATGGCACGCCTGAAAAATGTAGTGGCAGGCTCCCACAGCAAATCAACATCTCCTGGCCAATAGTACAGGTTTTGTTTGTCCGTGGTCATAAAACTGATCTGAATTTGTCCATTTTTGCAGTCTTTGACCTGCAACAACATTCAGACTACAAAAGTTATCTGCTATGCTACTAATAAACAATTGCAGATTTTAATCACAAGAGTGAATTCTCTCTAAGCCTATATTCTTCTCCTATCACATCCACAGCAAAATGTAAGATGAATGTGATCAGATATGCATGAGTTGTTTTTTTTTACATACAAAAGCAATAGCAAAAGAATGTACATTACAAACCTGACAGTGACACACATACTCTTGTCCACTTCCCAGGTATACTTGTAAAATAACATGGGTTACTACAAGACAGCTTAGGTTTTTGTCACATCGGATGGCTGTCATAAATGTCACGGTATAACATACTTACAGTTCAAATTATAGGTAAATGAAACCTTTGATAAGTTAATCTGAAATGAATAACTGCTAGTAATATGATTAGCCAACAACCACAACCAATAGTGCTTGGACAATCAGAACTTCAATTCTTTGTGATACTTGTGACATGTGACTAAAATGCAGCTGTTCTGTCACAAATTTAACAAACAAAATATTTTTGCTGGAGGCAATGTTTGAATGATATCAGTGCACAATTTCTCGTTTTAATAGTTCCTTTTTAATGTTTAAGTGTCAAGTTAAATAAATTCACAAGCTATCCTAGCTAAATTACACATATTTGTGACATTTGTGACAAAAAGTGACATTTGTGACACACGAAACATAAGAAATAAAGTGTGACAAAACAACTTGCACTCACCGTTCTCGTTTCCCTCCATTTTTGCACATGAAATGGAGTGCTCGCCTTTGAACTACTGAAAATCCGGTTTACAAAAAATGTAGATTGAAATATGGGTGCCGTTTGGTTTTCTTGGTAAGAAGTGAAGTGACATTTGTGACAGTGTGACAAAAATATTTGAGTTGGGCATATTTTATTAACTACTGCAATTAATTTACAATATTGTACTTTTTATTGAAGCTAATAATGAGTACATATAACACCATCAAAGCTGTTCCAATCCAACTTTTAGACTCGTGGCAGGATTTTTTTTTAGTGTGAGAGGTGTGTGACAAAAATTTGTCACAAATGTCACACGATTTCTGCAGCCAATATTCCCATAATTATGCAGCAGTATGGGGTATAAACTGCAACAAACTTTAGAATAATATGTTTCTTGTTGTTTTCAGTAACATTAGCAGGAATATAACACCTTTATTTGCAAATATTTGATCAAATGTCAAGCACCCCTCTTTGTGTGTCAATTTGCACAGCAATTTCCACCCCAAGTTCACAGTATATTATTTTTTTACTACCTAAAATATTGTTTCCATGTTTATGACCAGCTCAGATTCTCAAGTAAAATATGTATGATTAAAAAATCTCTAAATTTCAAACAATAATATGTAATATTAAACTAGTTATGAATGTTTATGCATAGCTAGTATTGCTTTGAGCACCTTTTGACATCACGCCATTTAGTCTTTTAGATCAAGTTGTCATGCCAGGCAGGAATTTAAAATTAAAGAGGAAAGTGTTGGGAGTGGATAGGAAACAATAACAAATCAACCATTCATTTTCCAGTTACACACAGCAGCTACAGCTAAACTTTACAATAAATACACTTGTAAGTTACAAACAATGAAATTTGCATACAAAACAACAGATCTTTTAATTTTAAACACTCCCTCCCTCAAACCCCCCTCCCCACCCTCCAAAAAAAAAAGAATAAAATAAAATAATAATAACTGGAAGGGCAAAGGCCATCTGACTCTCAGGTTTCTTATGGAACTCCCATTTAACATGAAAATGAGTGCACAGAAAAAACAAAATGAATTGGTGGCATTAAAATGCAAAGTAATACCAACTTTGATCTTTCTATGCCCTTGACTTTAAGGTGACATGGACCTCTGGCTCCAAATACACTTATGTACAGTACTATCAAATAAAGTACAGCAAAACAATGACCTTGAGATGACCTTGACCCTTATTGACCCCGATCTTGGGATGACCTTGACTCTCATGTGATCTCTCATGCATGTCTGATCAAATAACTCAATGTTGTTGCATACTTTGGGTTAAATGCAGTCGTGTATGATGACTTATTTTTTTGCAAAGCCTAAAATGACATTAACGCAAAAATCAAAAAGGTCAATCTATTGTCTCTAAATACAACAAGTTTGGACACTTTATAACTCTCATAGTTTAGGGTCAAGGTCACTTCAAAGTACCTAAAGTTTGGACTTTATAACTCTCAAAGTTTAGGGTCAAGGTCACTTCAAAGTACCTATACTAACCCACTTTGGACAGCTCCAGTGACCTTGACCTTGGAGTGAAGTTGACCAAATTTGCAAAGTTTATGTGTCTCATTGAAATCTATCATGCATCAACGAATCATAAGTTTAAAATTAATAACCTAGAAAAAAGTGAAATTTGGGGTAAAATTATTCAATGTTAAAATTTGTTGACCCTATGATCTTGACGTGAATCACTTATTCACTGATAATTTATGAGGTCTCACACCATCTTACCAAGTTTGGTTGTGATAGTTGATTTATAGTTCTAAGTACTTCGCCATTTAAAATTTTTTGCAAAGACGGATGGTGGACATTTTTTTTCTAATATCATTTTTGGACTATTTAGGATTCATCTCTCATAGATTTGCGAAAATCTGAAGAAAAAAAATTTTTGAGGTGAGTACTTTCTGCTAGATGCATGTCAGTCAATAATAATAATAATTAATATTTTTAAAATATATTAAAAAAAACAACAACATAAAAATAAGTTTAAAAAACAACTAAATAAATAAACTAGAAGCATTATGTTAAAAATAAAATATAATTTATACATTTTAAAAATAACAGTGTCATGTACAATGTCTGTCTAGTGAGAGGTAAGCGGAAAGCTCAGCGAGTCTCATCTATCTACTCTGCGTATCCAGAAGCTATACACTTGAAACTCCAGTCCATCCTTTGTAGTGAAAGCACTAGGGAAGTGGGAGAGGCTGATGAGTTGATAAAATAAGTGATGAGAATTCCAGTTTTTACTAGTAGCTTATGAATAGAAGGTTTGTTCTAGCTCAGCCTGGGCTTAACAAATTTAAATTGTGACTACATCAGCAAAACTGATCAAACAGTCTGATCTAACACTTTGTTAGTTTTATGAATACAGCACCTAGAGGCTAGGCACAAAATAAATCCACTTATTATTACTTACAGGGGCAAAGTCTGCACTCATTCTGAGTGTCTGGGATTTCACAGTTCTCTTTCTATTGCTAAAATAATCTAAACAATCGAAGTCATATAGCGATGAAGGTGGTGGTGGTCTAGCAACCTATCCTATTCTATCCTTTAACTCAGAGGTCGTAGGGGCACCACAGATAATTGTTTAACCAGCGTACTCCATCTTTCCCTGTCCTCAGGCTCAGCAACCCTGATTATATTGTTCAGTGTCAAACCAGTCCATTCTTGAATGTTGTCCTCCCACCTCCCTCTCCCTCTTTTTCGGTCTCCCTCTTCTTCTACCTCCTTGCACTGTGCCTTGCAGGATGGTTTTTGCAAGACCTGATGATCTAGTGACGTGGCCATACCATCGGAGTTTCCGTTTTTTCACCACTGTGAGCAGGTCATCATGTTCATGTTGTCTAGCAACAGTGACTGATAATTTGTCATGTGTGGAGATGAGTGTGGTACTGGTAGTAATGATGGCAATGTCCCTAGTATTGATAAGGATACCTGTAGTGAATTATGAGGATACCTGTAGTGAATTATGAGGATACCTGTAGTGAATTATGAGGATACCTAGTGAATTACCATGTCCAATAATTATTGTATTTCACATTGGACACGAAAAAATGCAATAACATGCATGCATACATTACAACCACCATATAGATCTATATAATCTGTGTATTGTCAACAGCTACAACTACAGTTACAGTATCAACAATAAATCATCAATTATTAATTCTTCTTTACAAATTAACAGACACAATAACATGCAATAAATCATAAAACAGAACAAATTGCGTAAGCAATTACAACAATTTACACAATTATTAATGTTACACATTATAAATGACAAATGTATTATGTTACAAGTACAGTAGTATACAGTCTCAAGTATTTTTAATTACAAAAAAAACCTGTCTTCTGTTATTATTTTTACCCCTGGCCTAATTTAACTTAAAATTGGTAAAAACTTACATTATTATAACTAAAAGATTAGTTTATATTATGCTATACTCCTTCGGATGAGAGTATAAACCGAGGTCTAGTCTGTGTCGCATACATTCCATCAATACGGACTTTAAAGATCCTGACGCTCATGTCCTAGACGGGTGAGTGCTGGTGACAAGAAAACACCCAGCATGCACCTAGGTCCTTCTCCCCCATCCCTGGCTGCCCAGGATTGTGCTCAGTTGTCCGTGCGTCAGACCATGCGCCCAAAGGCTGCGGGTGGGCGTCTCGGGCGGCTTGAGTTAGATCCTGTATCGGCCAGCGCCTTGAGCAGCTCTTGAGCTGGAAAAAGCGCTATATAAGAACGATTAAATAAATAAATAAATATACAACAAATTACAATTTTCAGCAATTTCAATGATATTTTAAAATAAATTAATGTGAATATTAATGACAGTCTGAATAAGAACAACAGAAAAAAGGCCTACCAGACTGTGAAGCGGCCTGACAAGTGTTAAACAGCCCAAGGTCTCCACGATCCAAATCAAGTCTGGCATATATATATGCCTTACAGAAGAACAAGAAGTCTTGGATAGATGGACAGAGTACTGCTCTAACCTTTACAACCACACACCAAACGGGGACCCATCAGTTCTAGCATTCAGTCCAGAATTCAGAGGAAATCCACCAAATTCTCCGAGAAGAAGTTGAGGCAGCAGTGCAGTCGCTGAAGAAAGTCAGCGGGAGTGGACAAATCCCAGCCGAACTGCTTCAAGCAGGAGGAGAAGCGATAATTGACGTCCTTACCATTATAATTTATTGGTAACAAGATCTGGCATAGTGGGGAGTGGCCTACACCATGGACCCAGTCGCTTATCATCACTCATCCCAAAAAAGGTAACCTTCAGGAGTGTGAAAATTACTACACCATCAGCCTCATCAGCCATTCCAGCAAGGTCCTCCTGAAACTAATACTCAACAGGTTGAAATCTCAAGATGAACAAATCATAGCTGAAGAACAAGCAGGATTCAGGACAGGGTGAAGTACCACTGAACAGATTTTCAACCCCAGAATAATCTGCGAGAAACACCTACAGCACCACATACAACATCTATATCATGTGTTCGTAGACTTCAAGAAGGCGTTTGATCGAGTCTGGCATGCAGCTCTGTGGGCAACCATGAGAGTACAACTTGTAGCATCAGCCCTAAAATTATTGAAGTCTTCAAAAGCCTGAAAGTGTATGACAAGGCTACCAGTGCAGTCCTCCACAACAGCGCCATCGGAAACTGGTTCAGAACAACAATTGGTGTGCGTCAAGGATGCCTACTCTCTCCAACACTCTTCAACCTCTTCCTAGAGCGCATCATGTCAGATGCCCTTGCAGATCATGAAGGTAAATTAAGCATAGGGGGTATCTAGAGCAATCTCCAACCTTCGTTTTGCGGATGACATTGATGGATTGGCTGGAGAGGAACAAGAACTTCAACAGCTGGTACAGAGGCTTGACACCACCTCAAGAGCCTATGGAATGGAAATAAGTGCAAAGAAGACCAAAATTATTACAAACAACACCAATGGCAATGGCATCAACACGGGACATCAAAGTCCAAGTCCAAGGCCAATACCTCAACACATAGCTCTTCAAATATTTAGGAGCCATTGTATCAGACAATTGGTCCCGACAGGAAGTCCTCTCCAGGATCGCACAAACAACTGCTGCCCTGGCAAGGTTGAAGCCCATTTGGAATCACTCAGTTTACATTCCAAGGTAAGACTGCTGCGCGCTCCCTTGTCATCTCCATCTTCCTATACGCTTGCGAAACATGGACCCTCACAGCAGATCTACAATGAAGAATACAAAGCATGGAGATGAGGTGCTACAGAAGACTTCTGGGCATTTCCTATACCCAGCACATCACCATCGACGAAGTCCGACAGACCATCACACAAGCCATTGGACAACACAATGACCTGCTCACAGTGGTGAAGAAACGGAAACTCCGATGGTATGACCACGTCACCAGATCATCAGGCCTTACAAAGACCATCCTGCAAGGCACAGTGCAAGGAGGTAGAAGAAGAGGGAGACCGAAAAAGAGGTGGGAGGAAAACATTCGAGAATGGACTGGCTTGACACTGAGCGAAGCCATTGGGGTTGCTGAGTACAGAGAAAGATGGAGTATGCTGGTTAAACGATCATCTGTGGTGCCCCAACGAACTCAGAGTTACAGGATAGGATAGGATAGGAATATTAATGCAAATGAAATCTTGATCAGTTGAGATGTTTCATTATTTATTCACATTACATACGTGTAAATTTAAAGTTAAAGGTATAGAGGACCCCTCACATTTTCCGTCATTAGGTAGGGAAACGTTTGTGACCTCCCTTTTCTCTATCCTATCCCGTAACTTGAAAGTCGTTGAGGTACCACAGATGATTGTTTATCAATCTTTCCCTGTCCTCAGCAATCCTCATTGCTTAGTTCAGTGTCAAGCCAGTCCATTCTCGAATGTTGTCCTCCCACCTCTTTTTCTGTCTCCCTCTTCTTCTGCCTCCTTGTACCGTGCCTTTGCGGATGGTCTTTGCTGGGTCTGATGCTCTAGTGACATGGCCATACCATCGAAGTTTTCGTTTCTTCACCACTGTGAACATGTCATTGTGTTGTCCAATGGTCTATCGGACTTCGTCGTTGGTGATGTGCTGGGTATAGGAAATGCACAGAAGTGTTCTGTAGCACCTCATCTCTATCACTATGACTATGCTTTGTATTCTTTGTTGTAGGTCTGCTGTAAAACAAAAATGTATTTTAGTTTTTACCAATACTGCACAAGAACGATCAGCTGGTCTTCACCATCAGCTGGTTTAGAGACTGCTAACGTGATGAAATTGTATGGAGGTCCATGCAACATTTGTTTTCCTTAAACTCATGACAATGAACACATCTACACCGACTACTGAGTATTGTCGTCTGGGTTAGGGTTCACTGGACAAAAATTGAAAATCAAAATAGCAATGCCTCAAACAACAAAGATAATCATAATGTTGCAAACTTAGCAATTTGTCTACATCTACCCACCTTATTCTGGACCCCATCGTGTAGCTTCCACTTCGGTGGAATTGTAATCCAAAGTAAGCCAAAGAAACACCCACTGGCTGAACAGGCAAACTCGAGTCAAGGTTTTCACAATATTTTGTTATCAACCTGAGAGCGGAAGTACTCCCTCACCTGCCATTTTGTTAGTAGTCTATCACGTGACATGACATCCCGGAAAAGTGGTGTGCATATTTTGACTGACCGCGGTCATCTTTGGACACTAGGAAGTTTAAACCTAATGGACATCAGACTTTATTGTGTAATGGACTGTTTGCAAAGAATCATTAGCTTTAGCTTTGCATTTAGTATTTAAAAAGCTGCCTACTGAAATTTAATAGCAGACGACAGTTTTAAAGTCTAAAATCTGCGCGAAGATGAATAAAGTATTACTATTTTCAATAGTTCACGTCATACACAAGAATTGCAACGACTATGAATATTTGGAAATGTCAACAGAAAGAATTACACTGCTCTGTTTCTCTCACGCACACAAACATGCACGAGATCAAAAGGGAATCAGTACAAAAATAAAAATATTAAACAGGCAAAAACTTTAAACAGTTTCAAAAATCTTATTGATGAACAAGAAATTTTAAAATCTATAAAATACGATTTTCATAGTTGAGCGTCTTGAGCCGGCTTAAATCAGACCTGGAATATATGTGCTAAAGAGGGGACATTAAACAAGCCGTGAGGCTTAATGATCACCATGATCTAGTCCCTATACTACTACTACTACTACTACTACTACTACTACAAAGGTCAAAAATACATTTCGTCCTAAGCTTGAATATGTTCCGCGCTTTTTTGGAATCTGGGCAATTCTAGAATTGGCCTGCACCTTTTTGGAATTCCAACATTGGTTAGGGTTCGGGTTAGGGTTTGGGTTAGGGTTACGAAAAGGTTTAGGGTTAGGGTCCTAACCCTAACCCTAACCCTAGCGGGCCAATGTTAGAATTAAAAAAATGGGCAGCCCCTTCTATAATACTACTAATTCCAAAAAAGCGCAGATTTCAAAAAAGCGCGGAACAAATACATTTCGGCGTAGGCTCAGTAATGTTCGTACTAAAGTCGAATATGAATACGAGTCAGTGAATGTTTGTTGTCAGAAAGTTGGAGACTTAACGATGGTTATTTGTTTCGATCACTTGCCCTTCTCTCTCTCTCCCTCTCTTGGTGTAATGCAAGTGACGCGCAAATTAAACAGTTCAGTTCAGTTCAGTTCAAGGGACTATGTTAAGCGTCACAGCTTTTTTATGTCCCTGTTTTTATACAACATTAAATTTTCCAGTTAGTTTTGCCGTTGTTCCAAGAATTAGAATTTAAATGAAAATCATTCATCGAAATCAAATTTGGATTCCACAATGAAACTTACCTTTTCCAGAAGGTTTTTTAAAGTATTTAAGTTGATAGCTTTTTTAACATGTAATGGTAGTTTGTTCCACAGTGGTGCAATTCTATGGCTAAAACAGTGCTTTCTTTTGTTAGTACGACAGTTCTGGATAAAAATTTTGTCTTCTGAGTTTCTAGTATTGTGTCCATCATGAAACTTAAAGAATGTATTAGCATTGACTTTGTCGATGTTATTTAATATTTTGTATGTTTGTATAAGATCACTTTTAACTCTTCTAAATTTCAAACTCGGAAGGCCTAGTTTCTTTAGTCTTTTTCTGTAAGGCAGATTTTTCAAGAATTTTACCAATTTTGTCACTCTTCGCTGCACTTTTTCAATCACTGATGATTGTCTTTTCAATAGCGGTGACCATACAGCATTTGCATATTCCACATGAGGTCGGACAAGCGTCTTAAACAGCTAAACAGTCTTAATAAAAGAGCAATCAAGATACTGTATAAGTCTAACAGATATAATTAATGAGAAATACAAGGAACTCCGAATACTACCACCTTCAAAAACAATTTATATTTAATGCAGCTATCCTTATGTTCAAAATCACACAGAGAAACACCTGCTGCTTATCTTGATATATTTTTTATGAAGCCAGTTGATGGGCATAGACTTTATAATTATAAACTACCCTCCCTCACATTGATTTATAAAAAAAATAGCCTATCATTTAGTGGAACTCTCTCCCTCTGTCCAGAGTGTAAACATTGTGACACAATGTTTTCTTTTAAATATAACCTGTGTAACTGCAAAATTAATTATAAAAGAGATATTTGGATATGATAAAACAGTTTTTCATGTAATTATTTTTATTACAATTTAGGCCTAATTATTTATTTATTATTATTGTTATTATTATTATTATTATTATTATTATTATTATTATTAATGTTATATTCTTGTTATAATAATATTAGTGATGATAGTGGTGGTGATAATGGTGTGAGTAGTAGTGATAATAATTTTTTTAAAATTATTATTATAAGGGTGTGGGATAAGGAGGGTGGTTGCCTAAAATTGTTTACAGATAATAATGAAGATCTTGGTGTGATTGTGTGTAGGTGTGTGCGTGTGTGTGTGTGTGATTTCTATGAATTCCAAGTTAATGTTAAAGTTTCTTTACTATGTTAATTTGTTAAGGGACAGATTGGAAGATTAGACTTATTAATTAGTCTAAAATTTTTATTCCTAATAAAAAGTTTCAAAGTTTCTCTCTATCCCTCCCCCCTATCTTCCTTATTCATCGTTATTGTTTCAAAGGCAGCATGTAAAAAAAAGTACTTTTACCTTTTGAAAATAAAACTGTTATCTTATTTCTTATCTATTTTCTCTCTCTCTCACTATTTTCGACCTTATAACGAAATGTAGGTTTGATCATAGGGCGAGCTGAGCACTTTTGACTTAAGGACCAAATGTTACAGTCGATCTTAGGCTGAAATGAGGATTTGATCATAGGACAAGCTGAGCACTTTTGACTTAAGGACCAAATGTTGCATTCAACCTTATAGCACAAAATGTATATTCTGACTTTTGTTTCGACTTTGGTGCGATCTGTGCATTATTCAATCTAATGACAAAATATATATTTGACCTTATTCCTGTGAATCAATCAAAACAGAAGAAAAGAACATTTGCATAACAAAAATAAATGTAAACACACACATACACACACAGTGGACACAAAAGTGTGTGTGTGATAGAAAGAGAGAGAGAGAGAGAGAGAGAGAGAGAGAGAGAGAGAGAGAGAGAGAGAGAGAGAGAGAGAGAGAGAGAGAAAAAATTTATGAGTACCACAATAACTGTCATCTTTTAATTCATATTTATTTTTTTGATGAACATTCATTCTGTATTGCCCACCTCTTCATTATAATCACAATCCACGGTTTATCACAAAGTATACACAAAATAAAAATCAAACTTAAAATAAAGAAGTATTCCTAAATTGCAACAAAGTGAAGACGATGTTTTCATAATGGCCTGTCTTAACAGAACTGGTGGAAGGTTCACAAACTTTTTTTCAAGGTTTTTAGATTCCAAACCTAGGTTGCTGAACCTTTTGGACAAAAAAAAAAAGGTTCAATATCTGAAAACCTCTTTAAAAAGGTTTTGAACCTCCAAGAACCTTGCAATTAAGACAGACCATCACTATACAGTTCCATTACGTACAGAAAGTTTCAATAAGAATGAGGAAGAAAATAATGTATACAGATCCAATGCCCTAAACACAAAGTATACGGCTAACAGATTGTACAAAGATTGTTTACAAATAAACTTATCTTGAATGAATACAGTATTATTAATACATCACCAAAATTCAAACCCTGTTACATACTGTTTAGTCAGCCTAGCTTCTGTCAGAACAGAACAGTTACCATGTATCAACAGTCTACAGTAGAAGTATACAGAGAACGGATAGGCTCTGATACTCACTATCAGATAGTACCATTCACTCACAGAACTTGTTCCAACTTCTTACGTGAAATTTGGACATTTGGGACCATACCGACAAGTAAACGTCTCTGTGCTCCCCAGGTCCGTCTCAACAAAAGCAGATGCAGACGCAGAACGAACAAAATCTGCAATTATTTTGTATTCCCATCCATTGGATAATATAATAAATAGTAGGAATGTTAGTAGAAGGTAATGAGAACCTTAAGCAGTAACTGAGTAAGTATGAATGATTGTAGGGACTAGAATAATCACTAAAAGATTTAAACTTCAGAATGTTTTACTCTTTTACAGAACTCATATCTAAAAGAAGAAAATTATTTTCACTAAAAATAACAGTTTATATCCATACAACAAACACACCATCATTCCCAACTCACTCTTAGAAGCACATTCACTGATTCAGTCCAACAGAAAATCAGAAATGGAGAAAAAGCAGCAAGGCACTCGCATCATATCGCCACATGTAAAATACTCCAGCTGAAACTCACTATCTATTAGTGGGATACAGCAAAAGTACTCTGGATAGCGAAATTACCAATTAAAGCATTGCATTAGGTTGATTGATAATACAGAAATAGAATATGGACATCTCTCTTCTATTCGTGAAGAAGATGTAGGAGAAGTGGGAGGCTGAACAGGTAGGAAGTACCCAAAATAATAAGAGTAGTACCAATAGTAGAAGGGAAAAACAATGGTGTCACGTAAACAGAGACTTTCAGCTTTATATCAATGTATTCTCTTTCTTTGATAACCTATTTTATTTTATATTCATTTTATTTTTAATATCATTAATTAATTAATTTTTGTAATATTATTTTCATTCATTGCTGTAGTGTAAGTCTACTAAATCTGTTGATCTTAAAAGATGTCTTTGAATGCTTGAAAATGAGATTTAAAACAAATTTCTTCCTAGGCAGTCTTATATTAGCATTAGTAGTCGCATCAGTGTCCAATGCACATGCAGCAAGTTGATAATCTGTTCAAAGACATACCTCACAAATTATAAATAAAGTTAGAAAACTTAGCCTACCAATTGTGCATAACTATTTGAACTAACAAGCCATGTTGCAAAGGCAACACAAAACAAAACGAAGAAAAGAAGAAATAAACACTTTAGTTTTTACATCGGAAACATGTTATAGTGAAGAATGAACACTGAAGTTTAACGTTCACACCTACCATGGAGATATGGCAGACGGACATGCAATCATCAAGAAACAACTAACTACAACGTAGATACCTTGTCATTTTTGATCCCACAGTACATTGCATAACAATAATATGGTGGTATTATAATGATTTCAAGATGGATGGCATTACATGTGATCAGAACAGAACGTTGCTACACCGTACAACAAAGATGCGATAAATGAGGGTTGTTGATGAACAGTGTACTTTGTTTTGTCATACACATACACAACCTTAGCAATACAATTAAATCATTTTCTACACAAAAGCAAATAAATATTATCAATAAGTGCATCCATAAATAAACATGTTATATGAAATTTTCTTATATATAATATATAGTGCTTTTCCAGCTGGCCAATAATAGAATCTAACTCAATCTGCCCAAGGCGCCAGCTTGATCCGCAACAAGATCATGTATACATGTAAAATTAATGTGTAAAATGTATTCAAACGCTTATAATTTTACAAATTGAAGAAGAATGAAAGTATACCTGTATGTAATGAATTTTAAATAATATAATTAAATAAACTCCCATATTATTTGTTATAAAATTGAACCATGTACTGGAATGTTGGGTGTCTATACTGCAACACTGCATTTGCACATATTCCAACATTTATTACTTAAACCTTTTTTTTCCCCATGTTTTAAGAGGAAATAAAGATTCCTAACATATTACTGAGGCTCTCTCTGACCCAAATTGCAAGGGTGAATTGCATTCAGTAGCTAATCCCCTATTTGCATACTCCTCCCTATCCCAGTAAACATCCCCCGTTGGGGTGCCGGGGGTTTCAGTATAAATAGTATCCCCACTTTCTGGAAATTTAGTGCTTTAAATTCCCACTGTCGCTGTGTCTTTCTCATTTGCTCTTTCTCATTCCTGCTCTGTTCTATCAATCTGCTATACTATCTTCTTCTTCGCTAGACAAGTCTCCTACCTTTTTTCTTGAAAACTCTTCCGGGACAAGACTCCTTATTTGTGTATGAGGTCTGTTGGATCAGCTTGGGAATATGGGACGCTTTCTGCCAGGTGGTCACTAGGGCTTCCTATGATGTTATTATTTAGCAATGTAGGCATTTTATATGTATGTGTTTTGTTGATAATTTATAATGATGTTTGTTTTCTATTTTGTTTTTGTAAACGGGGTTTCGATAAATTAGAGTACAGCCTCAGCGTCCCCTTCGTGGGATGTCTTTATTGTAAAGTGACTGGCTGATTGAGAGCTTTCAGTTTTACCACTAGGGTTGTTTCAGCAGATCTTTTATGCGGATCAGGGGTTGTCTGGTCCTGATTTGGCTGGGAAGAGTCCGCTGGACCTAAAGCAATAATCATGTAATGTAATGTAATCCCTAAACTCATCAAGATGCAACACTTCCACATTTTATGATTTTTTTCCTATATAATATGACTTCATAGCTAGATTGTACTTTACTACTAAGTCTGTAACAATGTAAACTTTCTTAACAATGTTGGATGTGGTCAGTGATTTATTTTTTCTCAAGAAACTGAAGAAGGCTACTGTTCAAAGTTTATCTGAAGAAGCTGCACATCCCTACAACGCCCATGACGTGAACTGAATATGGATTGATACACACATGTGCACAATGACTTGGCACACACATGCACAGGCATGCAGGCACACTCACACTGTACTAAATAATAAGGTTAATTAACAACAAGGGACATTATGTATAATTAGCGATATGGACAAAATGTATGATCCCCACCTGTTTGCACTATTGAAATATCATACACAAGCACATCATCATTTAAAAACTCATCTTACACTGCACACTGCCACATCACACACATTAAAAAAGCAATACAGATACACTCCAACATAATTTCATTGCATAATGTTACTATGTCCCACACACCACGGTGGAGGGAAGGGGGAAGAGAGGAGGAAAGAGGGAGGAAAGAAAAGATCATAACAATCACAATCCAGGTTGTCTACTGTACAAGCATTGAGCTCTCAAAAGTGAAACAAGTTGCATTAGCAACAGTCTGTCATCTACACCCTTTTTTTAGATACTGTCATTGCGTGAAAGATCTCGTGCAAAGAAATATCTACACAGCTTGTAGCATGCTAAGGTTTCAACTAGAAGGGCAAAGCCCATATGACTCAAATGCACCTTATGGAACTCAATATTTAACATGAAAATGAGTGCCCAGGAAAAACAAAATAAAATGGTGGCAGCATGGATAGCTCAGTGGTCTCGGACGACGTGGGTTCCAATCCTGACTTCAGCAAACTATTTTGTGATTGCTGGATAGTAGTGGCCAGCGCTTTGAGAAGCTCTCTGAGCTTGTAAAAGCACTATATAACAGTAATCTTTCTTTCTTTCTTTTAAAATGCAAAGTAATACATCTCTTTCTTTCTTTTAAAATGCAAAGTAATACCAAAATGCAAAGTAATACCAACTTTGGTCTTTCTATGCTCTTGACCTTGAGATGACATTGCCCACTGGCTCAAAATACACTCATGTACTATTTTATTTATTTGTTTAATCACTTTTATATAACGCTTTACCAGCTCAAGATCTGCTCAAGGTGCTGACATACAGATCTAGCTCAAGATCTGCTCAAGGTGCTGACATACACAGGATCTAGCTCAAGATCTGCTCAAGGTGCTGACATACACAGGATCTAGCTCAAGATCTGCTCAAGGTGCTGACAGATACAGGATCTAGCTCAAGATCTGCTCAAGGTGCTGACATACACAGGATCTAACTCAAGATCTGCTCAAGGTGCTGACATACACAGGATCTAGCTCAAGATCTGCTCAAGGTGCTGACATACACAGGATCTAACTCAAGATCTGCTCAAGGTGCTGACAGATACAGGATCTAACTCAAGATCTGCTCAAGGTGCTGACATACACAGGATCTAACTCAAGATCTGCTCAAGGTGCTGACATACACAGGATCTAGCTCAAGATCTGCTCAAGGTGCTGACATACAGATCTAGCTCAAGATCTTCTCAAGGTGCTGACATACACAGGATCTAGCTCAAGATCTGCTCAAGGTGCTGACATACACAGGATCTAGCTCAAGATCTGCTCAAGGTGCTGACATACACAGGATCTAGCTCAAGATCTGCTCAAGGTGCTGACATACAGATCTAGCTCAAGATCTGCTCAAGGTGCTGACATACACAGGATCTAACTCAAGATCTGCTCAAGGTGCTGACATACACAGGATCTAACTCAAGATCTGCTCAAGGTGCTGACATACACAGGATCTAACTCAAGATCTGCTCAAGGTGCTGACATACACAGGATCTAACTCAAGATCTGCTCAAGGTGCTGACATACACAGGATCTAACTCAAGATCTGCTCAAGGTGCTGACAGATACAGGATCTAACTCAAGCCACCCGAGGTGCCAACTTGCAGGCTTAGGGCACATAGACTAACTCCCAGACAACCCAGCACAATCCTGGGTGACCAGGGATGGGTAGATGGGATCTAATGCCCTATCCCTATCCTATCCTATCATATCCCCCACTCCCATCTCCCACCCTCACCCACCCACCCCACCCCCACCAAAAAAAAAAAAATCCGACACATAGATTAAAATCTGCGCTTTCTGGTGCATCCTGGGAATATTTTCATGAATTTACGAAGTCAAAAAAACTTACACATTTAAAAAATAAATTTCCTGTAACCAAAGATGATTTTAATCGTTTAACTGAAAAAAACACATACACTGTTTTGAATAGAGCAAATGTTCCGCTTGTGTTTAACCGATGTCCTACAATGACTTTCAATCGCCAGATATCCTCAGCGGCCATATCGCAATTTGTTTTCAAAAGGCCTCTCCTTTCTCCTCTTACTTCCCAATAAAATCACTGACTCTTCCTCCTGTCATAATTCTATCCAGCCAATCCCAATGCCAGTTGATCTTCAGTACTTCTTTTATTCGAAAAGCCTTCCCTCGTTTTACAATAGAAGCCGTTTTTAACTGTCTACTCATGGAAGGAAATGAAGTTGCCGTTTTAGTCTGATTGACTTTCACTCTATTTGGTGATCCATTTGAAAATTCTTTACAAATGGGAATAAAGGTCAATCACATACTGAGGGAAGAAATCTGTTTCACTAAAAACAATTTTAGTGTGAACAACATATTTTTACTTTAGGCTGAACAAATTTTTTTCAGCAGCGTAAATGGGCGGAAAAGAGGAGATCTTTCATGCCTGATACTATGGGTTAAATTAACAGTCATTCCACTGTATGTACGATGACCTATATTTTGTATGTTTTTGCAAGGCTTAAAATGACCTTGACCTTCAAGATCAACGAACAAAATGAAATATATATAAAAGATCAATCTATCTCTCATAGTTTACTAACATAAACTGACTTTGGACAGCTCCAGTGACCTTGATCTTAGAGTAAGGTTGACCAGATTTGCACAGTATGTGTGTCTCATTAATATCTATCATGAATCAAAGAATCATAAATTTTTAATAACCTAGAAAAAAAAAGTGAAATTTTGCGAAACGTTATTTTTAAACTAACATTTAATGATCCTATGACCTCAACCTTGAAGTGACGCCATTCATTCACTGATCATTTTCAACATCTCATGGGTATACACTATCTTACCAAGTTGGGTTGTGATAGTTAAACTAGGCTCTGAGTACTTAGCCACTTTAAAGACTTTGCACAGACGCACTGTGGAAGGCGGACAGACAGACGGACAGACGAACTTTTTTGTCGATATCATTTTTGGAATATTCAGGACTCATCTCTTGATGGGTGAGTATCATAGACTCACATTGCTATTCATGCATTACATTACATTACATGGTTATTGCTTTAGGTCCAGCGGACTCTTCCGAGCCAAATCAATCAGGACCAGAGAAGTGAAAGAGGACTTACCCCTGATTGCTATGCATGCGAGTCAAAACAAGTTCAAATAATTCACAGTGATAGCTTGCCTCTTAAGACATACAAAGGCAAAAGACAGGCAGACTATCACACAACAGGCAAGTATGAAGTTCAGCAGCACAAAATTGGGAGTATTTAGTGGACACTTTTGCATTGGAGAAGCAAAGGCTGGTAAACCAAAATGGAAAATGAAAGAAACAAACGTCATAAAAGATGAACAAATAAATTACTAAATGAACTTCAAAATCGAATTCTATTCAACGCTTTGCAAGGCAACACCAAAACAGTGTGTTGGTACCTTTACTGTTTCACTGTTAGTCATTATAAAGTAACACTGTCACTATAACTTTCTCTCAACAGTTTTACTTTCAACCATTGCAAAGTAAAAACTACCAAAAAATACCCTCCCTCTCGTTTACAGTCTTCCACATGTTAAGTCTTGGTCCACAAGAAGCACTCTACAGGCTGGTCTTAGCTTCAGCACTTCACAACACCAACTGTCGCTACAGCTGCAAGCCCTTTAGAAAAATACTGTCAGTTCTGTGAAGTGCTCCAAAATGTGTCTAGATCTGTGAATGAATGGATAATCTCAGATTCTTTATTCTTGTGTAGTCAGGCAAAATTAAAGATAAAAATGTCTTAGACACTTGGTTTGTAGACACATTTTAAAAAACAACAACATTGTCTTCATTCTTGCCTCAGACACACCACACAGATTCTGTCACTGAAGAACAAAATGCAGCATCTTCCTCAGCTAATAAAATTATGCATCCACAGTATTTGCCACAATCAAACCACACTTACAAAGACTACCAGTGTTTCACATCACAATATTTTAGTGCTTCGTCCAGGATAAACCCAATGTACACAGGACAGACAGAACTACAACTTTTTAGCTATACTATTTGCACAGCACCTTTGCAGTATTTGCAAGGCAAGAAATTGCGGTCTTGGAAAGAAAGTTTTGTCACGAGGTTGGAATGGCCGATCTGTGAGAGAAGGTTAAGAATCCTATGGGCGGTATCATCATCATCAGTCAAGGTGCTCTCCTCTAAGGAATGGCTGTGAGAGTTCTGCGAGTGGGTCCGCTGTCGGGGGTGGTGATGATGATGGTGGGCATGGGCAGTCTTGGAAGAGGAGTCCACAGCATCCATAGGAGGGGAGTAGGAGGTGGAGGAATCTGCAGAAGATGTTGGAAACTCTGCTCCTCCTACTATAGGCTCTACCTCACTGTCGGCATCCGACTCTGAGCTAGTGTAGTCTGGCCACTCTGTTTAAACAAAAATGGTCAACAGGCTAGTAAAACAGTGAGTTAGTTTTCTTAAAGCAAATTCATACCGTCACTGTGTTTGCTCTCCTTTTGCTCATTTATACACAGTTGCTAGGAAAACCCTTCTTCTCTACACATAAAGAAACCAAACCTGAACTCCCAAAATTACATTCTTGAAACTACATGTACTGTTAGAACACACAACTAATTCACTCCCACACACATGCTCTCTCTCTCTCTCTCTCTTTCTCTCTCTCTCTCTGCCTCTCTCTCTCTCACACACACACACACACAACCAAAGACACATGTTTCTCACTTGCACAGTCAAAACATCCATGACCTAATCATTGAAGAAGCAACAAATTCGCCTTGCCTGAATAATTTTCCACAGGGCCGTTCATGGCTGCTCTCTGAGCCGTAAGGTGAGGCTGAAGGGCAGGGTCTATGACGTGTGACTTGTGTGGCCGGTCGTGACTGTGGCTATGGCTATGGCCATGGTCATGGCTGTGGTTGTGGCCATTGATAATGTTTATGGCAGTCTCTTCGTGATAGCTGTGCAGCATGTTGCGTTCTCCTAACAGCTGCATCACCAATGCCTGCAACTCTCCAAGCTTGTCCTGCGGACAAAAAAGATAATCCTATGCTCTTTAGCACAAGACCTGCAACTTATGTTCTTAACCTACAATACCTCTGTCAAAACATTACTGACACTTTAACACAAAGATAATCCTATGCTCTTTAGCACAAGACCCTCAACTTATGTTCTTAACCTACAATACCTGTCAAAACATTAGTGACACTTTACAACAAAAATTACTTTTGAACGTACATGCAAGCCATGTGGGTGAAACTCAAGTCACTTTCTCAGCAAAAGCATAGAAGCCTAATCGAAGCAGGTTCCGTGACAAAGACTGAAAGAGAACAAGATACACCTCAATTCCTATTTAAAACTGAATCCAATCACTAAAAGGGTCTATGGGGTAGAAAGAATCAACAATCATGCAACAATATTAATACTTTAACTTCTGGCGAAATCAGTACGAGCTAAAATCACATCACATGGAAATCAAGAAGTTCAAGATTTTCACCCACAATGGCTTTCTTGGAACACCAGGATATACATATATATATCCTTAACCCTAACCCTACATATATATATCCTTCAAACTTGTACCTAGAAAGTCAGCATTTGAATAAGCACAATTTGGAATTAAGGACTCACCTGCAGCTGCTCTCTATCTTTGGCCAGCTGGGCGATGTAATCGTTCTTTTGTATCTCCCTCTGCTGGAGGAGTGCTCGCTGGTGGTGGTAGAGAGAGATGTACTCCCCGATGGTGTCTGTCTCTCCCTGCAGCTGTACCACCAGGTGCTCCAACTGGTCCGCCTTGTCCGTCAACTCTGCCTTGTCCCGCATCACTCGCGTGTACTTCTCCTACACATCACAAGTTACATACATGTTAGTTCTGACAAGCTGGCATCTCACACTCACATAACCCTTTCAGTCATTGCACCAGTGTAACAAGGATGGTGTCCATCCCCTCTCCCTTGTTACCATCCCTGGTTGTAAACAGAGCTAGGCAGAGACCCACTGACAGCTGGCTGGACTGCAGTGTGCTCTCTGCTTCTTTTCAATCTTTGCGCCTGCAATGCTGCGTCACTCTAAAGCGAATACAGTGTTCTACAAAAGCTTAAAACTTGCTATCCTATCCTATCCTTTCCTATCCTATCCCGTAACTCTGAGGTCGTTGGGACACCACAGATGATCATTTAACCAGCATACTCCATCTTTCTCTATCGTCAGCAACCCTGATGACTTTGTTCAATGTCAAGCCAGTCCATTCTCGAATGTTGTCCTCCCACCTCTTTTTCGGTCTCTCTCTTTTTCTACCTCCTTGCATTGTGCCTTGCAGGATGGTCTTTGCAAGGCCTGATGATCTGGTGCCATACCTTTGGAGCTTCCGTTTCTTCACCACTGTGAGCAGGTCATCGTGTTGTCCAATGGCTTGTGTGATGGTCTGTCGGACTTCGTCGTTGGTGATATGCTGGGTATAGGAAATGCACAGAAGTCTTCTGTAGCACCTCATCTCCATGTTTTGTATTCTTCGTTGTAGATCTGCTGTGAGGGTCCATGTTTCGCAAGCATATAGGAAGATGGAGATGACAAGGGAGTGCAGCAGCCTTACCTTGGAATGTAGACTGATGGTCTAGTCTTTCCAAATGGGCTTTAACCTTGCCAGGGCAACAGTTGTTTGTGCGATCCTGGAGAGAACTTCCTGTCAGAACCCATTGATACAATGGCTCCTAAATATTTGAAGCTATGCACTGTGTTGAGGTATTGGCCTTGGACTTTGATGTCTGTGTTGACGCCATTCGTGTTGTTGGTCATCATTTTGCACTTATTTCCATTCCATAGGTTCTGGACTCTAGGAAGATATTGAAGTGGGTTGGAGAGAGTAGGCATCCCTGACGCACACCGATTGTTGTTCTAAACCAGTTTCCGATGGCGCTGTTATGGAGGACTGTACTGGTAGCCTTGTCATACAGGCTTTTGATGACTTCAATAATTTTAGGGCTGATGTTGTACACTCTCATGGTTGCCCACATAGCTGCATGCCAGACTCGATCAAACGCCTTTTTGAAGTCTACGAACACATGATATAGATGTTGTTGGTGCTGTAGGTATTTCTCGCTGATTATTCTGAGGTTGAAAATCTGTTCAGTGGTACTTCGCCCTGCCCTGAATCCTGTTTGTTCTTCAGCTATGATTTGTTCAGCTTGGTGTTTCAACCTGTTGAGTATTATTTTCAGGAGGACCTTGCTGGGATGGCTGATGGTGCGGTAATTTTCACACTCCTGAAGGTTACCTTTTTTGGGAAGAGTGATGACGAGCGACTGGGTCCATGGTATAGGCCAGGTATGTTGTCCACTCCCGCTGACTTCCTTTTCTTCAGTGACTGCACTGCTGCCTCAACTTCTTCTTGGAGAATTGGGAGGATTTCTTCTTCTTCTCTGTTCTCTGGACATGCTAGAACTGATGGTTTCTGTTTGGTGTGTGGTTGTAAAGGTCAAAGCAGTACTCTGTCCATCTGTCCAAGACTTCTTGTTCTTCTGTAAGGCATATGCCAGACTTGCTTTGGATCGTGGAGACCTTGGGCTGTTTAACACTTGTCAGCCGCTTCACAGTCTGGTAGGCCTTCTTTTTGTTGTTCTTGTTCAGACTGTTCTCTATTTCCTGGCATTGATCTTCTATCCTGGCACTGATCTTCTATCTTTGCGCACAGCAAAGGAGAACTTGATAGAGAACTGGATAGAAAAACTTGCTATAATTTACAAAAGTCCTCTCAAATCAGTGAATTGTAAATATATTCAAAACCCGAAATGACAAAATTAAATATTGAAGACAAGAGTCAAGCCTACTTAGCATTAAAAAAAAGTCCCCAAAATTCATCGCACCCATCATCAATTCGTCCTTATCCTTATCATCATCATCATCATCATCATCATCATCATCACATTTCCCATTCTCAGCGCAACTCAGTAATGACCCACTTTCCTGCTGCTGGTGCCAGGTCAGCGGGTCACAGAGTGTGCCAAGAGCAGCTAACTCTAGCATGCCTGACTACCAGGAATGCTCTTTACTGAATGCATACTTTACATTTGAGTCATTGGTTTTCCTGAAATACTGGGTTCCAAACACTACAACTACAGTGTGGTACCTTTAGGACAAAGTTAACTGGCTACTACTGCAACAGATGGAAGCTGTCAGCACTTTAAACAGACTCTGGTATCCAGGGACAAACATAAACATGTGGGATCACAGACACTCCTTAGCACAGCACCCCTATCTCAGAGATTGCGTATCCAGTGACAAACATAAACATGTGGGATCACAGACACTCCTTAGCACAGCACCCCTATCTCAGAGATTGCTTTACACAGACCCCTTGGCACCACAGATTTACACAGACATTTTCACAAAGAGAGGAGAGTCACTTGGCTTGCATATCAGTAAAAAATAATTGTTTTGTACTTACTTTATCTAGTATTTTAAAAAGATCTTTTTCCGTAGTAAATGTTCATACTTGTGTTGTCAAAATGTTACCATGGAAGATAATGGCCGTGGATATCAAGTGAATGTGTACAAAAGCTGTGTAGTGTATGTGGTAAGAGACAGCAAAGTTCTAAACCAAAGAGACAAGTTAATTATTAGTGTACTTCTTATAGAGAGGACATCAGCAATGTGTTTTCATTAGATTTAAGTTGTGATATTGAAGGAGTGCACCCACCCATTATTTGCAGACTGTAATGTTATTACACACTCATTAATAGCAGGAAAAATGCGTATGTACTGCAAAAGCAATATATTTTAGACAGTGAAAAGTTAAGACTATCAATAATTAATACATCAGAAATAACATATCAGTGCACCTGGATATTGGATTACATGCTCATGTTTGCAGATTCGCAAGGGGTCGGTCAGGATTTACATAATATTGTAGGCTTTGACAATTACAAACTTATGATTAGTGTTGCATTCTTAGGCCTTTGCATGTTTCATTCAGCATTGGAACCACACAGAATGCATGCAGCAGGCACAACAGTACAGTCAGCTAGTGTTTGAGCTGAGTTTGGTATCGTTAATTTTGAACAATTATTGCTAATTGTTACGTTGAAACGTGAACGAAAGTATGTCGGAAGCGTGTACGATAGATCTAATCGTTTCGATTTGCAAAGTATTCAATAATAGAGTTTATTTACCTTTGATTTGAGTTTGCATTGTTGTTAGGAGAGGCTTTGTATAACGTTGATAATTTGCGTTAGTCGATATTATTTGAGAATCTTCTGGATATGCGTGTTTACTCTTGATAGAATTTTCCCGATGGATATCGAAGGTCGTGAATGTTCCCGGAAGTAGAGAAAATGTGTATTGACGTAAGTCAGTGATGACGATCTTTAGTTCGATTGGTGGCAGTACGTCATTTCTACCGTATTCGAAATCTTTCCGGAAAAGAGAGAGGTTATTTAATCGTGTGCCGAGATTGTTGTTGAGAGAGTAAAGTTGTTGATAGTGATTTGGAGAGTTGCTGTGAAAGTTGTTGAGTTGAGTTGAGAATTGTATGCAGTTGTTGATGTGTGCTGAATAAAAGTGGAAAACTTCATACGTCGACTTTGTGAATTGTATGCTGTTTGGACGGGCTGTGTGAATAAACGAATCTGAGTTACACAACTATCAGGAATTCAAGCATCGGGGCTGAATCAGATACTGATAGAAAACACCAACATCGAACTGAGTGTAACACTAATCAATATCAATGATGTTTCTAGTTTTTACACAGAGTTGATATTATGCTTTGAACTTTCTTGTAGAATAAATTTGGTACTAAAACAAAAACTTCTTAGGACACAATGGATTTGTTGTTTTGACTTTCCCATGGTACACTAGTAATCCTAATTGACATGTTGGTGTAACCAAGCTCCCATGGTACACTAGTAGTCCTAATTGACATGTTGGTGTAACCAAGCTCCCATGGTACACTAGTAGTCCTAATTGACATGTTGGTGTAACCAAGCCTGTTTATACTACAACATTTGACTTTCTCATGGTACACTAGTAGTCCTAATTGACATGTTGGTGTAACCAAGCATGTTTATACTACAACATTTGACTTTCTCATGGTACACTAGTAGTCCTAATTGACATGTTGGTGTAACCAACCATGTTTTATACTACAACATTTGACTTTCCCATGGTACACTAGTAGTAATTGACATGTTTGTAATTATTTGTTTGTAATTTGACTTTGTAATAGTAATGTAATTATGTTGTGTTCTAATTGGTACATGTATAATGGTGTAAAAGTTGGTTGTAAATTGACATGGTATACTAGTAGTCCTAATTGACATGTTGGTGTAACCAAGCTGTATTTTAATTTGTACTGTAATTGATTGGTGTAATTTTTGATTTAATGTTATTAAATTATGTAACCAAGCTGTATATATTTAAACATTGATTTGTTGTTTTTTTCTGATTTAGTATTTTGTAGTTTTGACTTTCTTGGGTACATAGTATGTTGTGTAATTGGTTGTTATTTTGTTTGACTGTTGTTTTTTTGTTTTGGTTGTTTGTTGTTTTTGTTTTTTTTTATATTATTTTGTGGTGTTTTTGGTTAGTAGTTTTGGTGTAGTTTTGTGTAGTTTTGGTTTTGTGTTGTAACCAAGTTGGTACACTAGTAATCCTAATTGACATGTTGGTGTAACCAAGCTCCATGGTAATCCTAATTGACATGTTGGTGTAACCAGCATGGTACACTAGTAGTAATTGTTGTATTTTGTATATTATTTTGTTATTTATAATTTATATTGTATGGGGTGGGTCGCAGTGGAAGGGGTTTTTCCGAAAAGTATGTATGTGATTTAGGCACGAGACTATTGAGGTCACCGAGGGTTTTCTCCGGGCACTCCGGTTTCCTCCCTCCCTTCAATGATGGTACTGGATGCAGTCAATATAAAAATTCAAAAATAAAAAATCGATTTTCTTTCCGTCTTCCAATAGCGATCTTCCTGCCTTTACACCACCTGTTTGAGTGATGGATGTGTATTTGTTGCGCGTGTGTGTGAGAGCGGATGAGACAGGTGAGCGTGCATGTTTGTACAGATCGCCGCGCTTTGAGCCTGATTGATTTGGGGAAAGGCGCGTATATAGCATCCAGTATTATTATTTATTATTACTATAAGTTTAATTCATTTTGGCAGCTCGTACAACATATGCCAACAATTTAAAAATAAACATTTGTCATTTTGGCAATGCTCACACCACATTTGCTAATAAGCATTCCCTTCTGGATAAATGAGAAACATAAACTGTACTAACAACACTAGTGTGTTTACAGTCAGTTTGAACATTGTTTTGTTGCCGGCGAGTCTATACATGTGTCAAGTTCATTATGTCGGGAGTGTTGAATACTTACAGTTGAACAGGACTGTGTTAAGGCTTACTGGCTGTGTGGGTTGCTGCTGTGAAAAAGGGGAGAGGAGGCCTAACATGTCTACAGCTAGCCAATGCCAGAGGCGCTGGCTGCTGCCGCAGGTCAGGTCAGGAAGGGAGGCTTGGCTTGAACTAAATGGGTGTAAAGTGAGCTTTAGTGTCATCAGCATCATCATCATCATCATCATCATCATCATCATCATCATCATCATCATCACCATCAACATTATCATGAAAACGTTCAAGACCAGACGATGCACAACAAACCTGAATCATCTCCATGGATGTCTTGAGCTGTTCATAGTCGGAGCGACTGATCTTATTACTATCCACATAGTCTGATGCTGAAAAAACATACAGAGAATAAAACCCGTTGGAAACAATAATGGCAATCATTTATGCCTGTGCAATACCTTCCATCCAAATGAATACTACAGAATAGCAGAATACAGCATGTGCTCTGCCAAGTGACAACTGTATACCCTCATGTATATCACAGTCCATAATCCTGAATAATGTCCCCTCCTTTTGCCCCATATTCTTTAACCATCTGAACCTTTAATACAATGCCTTGCCTTGTCTTGCAAATCATACATGTATATAGACTGTTACAACAGTTAGCTTTGTGCAAAGCAAACAGTTATTTTTGTATATAATATCTATTAAGCCTTAAAATGTAGGCTTGAACATCATGAGACTTGTTACTTTTGTGCATGAAAATCACATTTGTTTAGAAAATGACATAATGCCCTCTAGAAACTGATCCTGAAAAGCAATAGTGACCTTTTCTGATGACCTCCTCTTGCAGGTCAGCAACCTTGACACTGAGGTTGTCAGAGAGATGACGCTGCTCTTTCAGACTTTCGTACAATTGACTTCGCTCCATTTCCAACTGTTTGATCGTCGCCGTCAGACTGTCGATCTAAAAACCCAAAATTAATAAAATTATGTGTTATTTGTTAACTGTTACAAGAAAATTAGCAGTTGATAATTCTGCCATTAAAACTAGTACTTTTTAATTCTACAAATTTTGCTTATTATCATCTCTTAACCCAATACCAGCTGAATCGCCCGATATTGCCCGCTAAACATATACCCATTTCAATCTACTTTTGGTTTCTCCGTATCCTACAATGCAAATGGAAATACACATGCGCATTGAGAGCTTTGCTTAATCTTTTTGTATCCATTTACTACAAAGCAATTGACCAAGTGAAAGCGATTCCGAAATTTTTTTGAAGTTGTGACTTGTGTCTGGCTTTAAAATGGACGATGACGCAAAGTTTAGGTCATTGGCAGCAAATACTGTGTAGTTCTAGCGATGAGTCTGATACTCCTTTACAAGGATTTGCTGTTGAATAAGTTTGAAAAGAGTAGATTTTCCTAGAGCGCATCATGTCAGATGCCCTTGCAGATCACGAAGGCACAGTCAGCTTACGGGGTAGAGCAATCTCCAACCTTTGTTTTGCGGATGACATTGATGGATTGGCTGAAGAGGAACAAGAACTTGAACAGCTGGAACAGAAGCTTGACACCACCTCCAGAGCCTTTGGAATGGAAATAAGTGCAGAGAAGACCAAAATGATGACCAACAACACCAATGGAATCAACACAGACATCAAAGTCCGTATGGATAATTCTAGTGGTAACTATAGAAGCTTCCATTCCAAATAAGGTTGTATGACGAGAGACAGTGATGATGAAATTACTTCTGATTGGTTGTGGTGTGTTATGCGGGGGTATTCTCACCTGTTCTGGAGTATGTAGAGACTATATATAGTGCCGCACTGTTTGAGTAGAGAGAGCTGTTGTGTTAGAGTTGAGAAAGTTGTAAAAAGTGGAAAGTTGATAGTCGAGAATTGTAAAGTGAAAAGCGATTGAACGATTGTATGCAGTTGTTGATGTATGCTGAATAAATTATATATAATAAAAGTGGAAAACTTCAAACGACGACTTCTGCCTTGTTGATGATTGAACGGGTTGCGTGGATAAACAAATCTGAGTTACACCTATCAGGATTTCAAGCATCGGGGCTGAATCAACTACTGATAGAGAAAAAACAACATTCAGTGTAACACCCACCTGACGCTATAATGGCCGACTACTATAAGAATCCTGAGGGAAGGGAAGCAACTCCGTACAACAAGTACCCTCACATTATAAAATAAATCGCCCAAAATCCAATAATGCAATTATTTGAACTAAACTCTTTGTTAACAACTTTAACAAATGATTGTACTTTCAAGTAAAAGTTTCTTGTGGGATTCTTTCCAGAGTTATTTGTGGAAAAGAAATAAAATAAACGAGAGTTTTATGAAAAAGGGGTCTGATATTTTGGGGTGTGTTTGATTCAAATCATCTAAAAATGTGCATGCATCATAAAATAATATAGAACTGCCAAAGAACATTAGTAAGATATTTATTAACAAAAATGTTAAAATATTCTGTTGTCACTTGTTTTTTTGTGAGTGCATTTGAGTATGAAATCTTGTCGTCTTTACACTGCTTCACAAGAAGCAAAGTATGTCTGTATTGTAAACTTTAGAAGAAAAGAAAAGAAAACGAGAAAAATAATCACGAAAATCATGGCAGGAGATTTCAGAAAGAAACTTGCAGAAAAGTCAGCATGCTTAAATTAAACTGTTCATATGTAAAGAAAAAGAAGCTAGTTTTATCAGTGACCAGACTACACCACATCCTGATTAAAACATAACCCAACATTTAACTTTTGCAACAATTTCATCATACTCTGAAGTATAGATACCATGCAGCAACTAAATCAGGATAAAGGTTATGTTAACTACAGAACCTTCTTCCGTGTGTCATGATTGATAAACATCACATAAGCCTTTCTTCAACACATCACTATTTTGCTTGTTATTTACAAAGCTTACCAAATTGTCCGTCTGTGAATTTTCACCCTCAGCGGCATCGTTCTCCTGTGACTTGGGTTTCATTTCAGTGGCTTTGATCAGCATCGTGCGTAGTTCACTGTTCTGTGTTGTCAGCGCCTCCATCATGTCCTGAGTTTGAAGAAGAAAAAACTGACTTGAGACAACAAGAAAAGCTTTTCCAAAACAAACCAACCCCCGAGTTGAAGGTAGGCTTAAAAGTACTTAAAATGGTCAGGACAAAATAGGCAGATTTTATTTCCAGAATAGACAGTAAATAATGTGAATGCTTTGTTCAATGTCCCATTACATAGCATGATGGTCCTACAGCAAAGGTAGACAGGCCTGTTTAATAACAGCCAAAGTCTATTCACCTGTGCAGCTGTAAGTTCATTCTGCAATGTGTCAACCAGATGAGCCTGAGCTTCATAGTGCCGTAGCCTGTCCTGGATCTGGTCCTGCTGATACTGTTGTTTGGCGGCTTGCTTACTGGCCTCCTTCAGTGACAGGACTTCAGCTTCTCTCTCGGCCAGCTGCGCAGACAATCATAAGAGACAATGTAGAACAGTAAAACCACAAAATACTTTAAACACAATCAAGCCACTAACTCACCTCGAGTATTTATTTAAACATATTGTAACACAGAACAGTTAAATATAGCAAAATATTACACACGATCAAACCAATACACCTTGTTCTTGTTAATACGTCATCAGGACTGGGACACACATACACTCACACACATACATACTTGAAGTGGAAAAAATGCCTTACTTCTTCTCTGAAGTCCTTCAGTTCATCTTCTTGTTGAGCCAGCTTGGTAGCTAAGTCATTGGCTGCATGTTCTGATGCCTGAAGCTTGGTCACCAGATCCATATTGTCATTGCTCTGTACATTACAAACAACTAGTGGTGTGGATTTTGTTATTTCAACATTCTGTGCATTAACCATTCACCAGTGACACGCAAGTGGCAAGCACTCATCCCCATGAACACACAGTTTTGCTCTTTGAAACAGAAATGTAAAGCTGCCTACGTCATAGCATGTCAAAGAAGGCAGTCATTGTGTCCAAACAATAATAATAATAGTAATTAAGATTTTGCTTCCATGATAAACTAAGTAAGGCAACCATTTTATCAATATACAGTAACATCGTAAGTTTTAAGGGAGACACATCTAAAATAAATAAATATATAAAACTGTCATACGTTTGACTGGACCAGATGAAGATGCAAAATAATGGTCAAAACAAGATCTTAGACTGAGAATCAGGCAAGAATTCTGCATGAAATGAACACAGTGAATATGTCTAAAGCTTGACTGAAAAAAACTAACAATCAATCTCCTCCTACTCATCATCATCAACATTATCATCATCATCATCATCATATCATCATCACATCATCATCATCATCATATCATCATCATCATATTATCATCATCATCATATCATCATCACATCATCATCATATCATCATCATCATATTATCATCATCATCATATCATCATCATCATCATCATCATCATCATCATCATCATCATCACCACCACCACCACCACCACCACCACGAGTGCTAACCATTTTTACAAAGCCATTCTGCAACTCAGCCAGCTGTGCCTTGAGCTGCTTGTTTTGAGAGAGAGCGCGGGACAGGGCTGTCTTGTCACTCTGCACGCTCTCCAGCAGCGAGGTTCGATCCTCTACCTGTGATCCCATTTGTTCCAACTGGTGCTCCAGCTCTAGAACTTTCTGCTCTCGTTCTTCCAAAAACCTAAAGCAATCCCAAACAGATCTATAATACAATAACCTGCATAAAAAAGAATCTTGCAACTGTGATGAAACACACATTTTCCAGAAAACAAGCCTTCTTCAATATCTCAAACCTTTGACAAAGGTGGATACGCTGCATTAAAATGTCAAACACTGAACCATAATAAAGCCAACAGCTATATCATGACAAAGGTGGATACTCTGCATTAAAATGTCAAACACTGAACCATAATAAAGCCAACAGCTATATCATGACAAAGGTGGATACGCTGCATTAAAATGTCAAACACTGAACCATAATAAAGCCAACAGCTATATTATGACAAAGGTGGATACGCTGCATTAAAATGTCAAACACTGAACCATAATAAAGCCAACAGCTATATCATGACAAAGGTGGATACGCTGCATTAAAATGTCATACACTGAACCATAATAAAGCCAACAGCTATATCATGACAAAGGTGGATACGCTGCATTAAAATGTCATACACTGAACCATAATAAAGCCAACAGCTATATCATGACAAAAACTGCCAGAATTTGTTCTGTTCACTGACCAAAGAAAAATACAGACAGATTGGCCAAGGACGTGCAGGAGGTGGCAGGGCTAGAAATTAACTTTTTTCTTTGGGGGCCACCTTGATTAAAAAATTTGAGGGCCCACAAGCAACTTTCGGGGCCCAACTTGAAAAATAATGCAAACAAAAAACAACAGAATTATTGACAATATAATAAGTATAAAGTACAATTTGTCTGATAATCTAAAATAAAAACAATTGAATTTCCAATTTTGCTGAGTGATGTCATTTTTATTTGCCTTTTCTTTCACTTTCAAACATTACCAACAAAAAAGGGGAAAAAAACCACACACACACATTCAGTGACACACATATTCCAGTGACTAGTGAGCCTGAAATGGCCATTAAACAAAATAGAAAAAAATCAATTGAGTCTCTTGTATAATACTTTTCCGTTTTGTGACTGAGTATTGCACAATACACATCATTAAATTTTTAATATGAGTAACCTAACAAAAAATCTGACCTCAATGCACAAAAGTTTAAAACAAAACCATGAAAGGGAACTAAACTTAACAGTACTCTTCCTCGTTCACTTTAAGGCCATGCCATGGAAATCTTTTTTTCCACCCTTCATTGTAGTTCCTTGATCTTTTTTCCTCTTCATACTTTTTTTTTCTCTCTTTTTCTTGTTCTTTTCTTTCGTCGACGTTTTCTTCTGGCGTCTTTCGCTTCCCAAAAATTGGAAAATACGCCATCACCGATTGTTTTAGCAACTGTATAGCGACGATATGTAGCCATACTTTCAAAGATGGACATTTTGCGCTTATGTTGTGCCATAGCCTTTTGTTTATTATATTAAAAAGATATTGAAGTGTATATTAAACTTTTGAGTGCAAAATTTAAGGGTTTTCGCTTCTTTTCTCTGTTTTTTTTTTTCTGTCCAAATTTAGGGCACCGGTGTGGGTTGCTTCCCTTGGCCCAAATACGAAACTGCCGAGTAGAGCTAGCTGTAGCGGACGAATTATTTTGCGGGCCAAGCGGGCCCTTCGTTTTTCAACTTTCCGAGCCCGAAATCAACTTTGCGGGTTTTTGGCCCTGGGCCCCCGCTAATTTCGAGCCCTGAGGTGGGGTAGTCATCAAAACATGAAGATATTTTTACCTGCCAATTCATCTCAAGACTTCCTTTAAAAGAAAGATCTTATCTACACACTTTCATCATCGTCATTATTGTCATCGTCATCACATCTTCAACATCATCGTTGATATTTTTATATAATATTAGTTCTTTTTCACATGGCTGGAAACAACTTTTTTTAATATAAACCTTTCGATGAATAATGTCTTATGTCTACCCTGGTTGAACAAATTTCACTGCTTTCAAATCGCCCCTTTGATAATGAAAATTGTTAGTTTTGGTCTTCAAACCTACTTTGCTTTTTGTTATCCTTTATTGAGGAGAAACATCCCCCCACTCCCTCCCACTCCACCCCCACCCATTTCCCTGTTCACCAAGGCTACAATGTTGCAATGATCAACACAGAAAGTGATACCATTCCTGACCTGCTCAGCTGAGAGTTGTCACGTATCTGAGCTTCATGGCGCTGCTGCACTTCATGCAAGTCCGCTCTGAGCCCTTCCAGTTCATCCATAAGATGCTGCTGGGCTGCATGGTTCTCATGGTGTTCAGCGTCATTGCTCTGCTGATTGCTTACATCCTCTGAAACCACACAATATAATATAATACAATGCAATACAATACAATACAATATAATTTATATTATCTCATAGGCCCTACAGCAAATGCAAGATCCAACTAAAAGGTATTGTAAGAACAGAATAAGGATCTCAGCAGTAGTAAAATCACAAAATGAACTTCTGTCATCACCACCCCCACCTCCTCCTCTTCTTTCCTCTTCCCCCCCCCCCTCTCACTTACAGCAAACAACATTTCAACATACAATACTTCCCCCCCTCTCACTTACAGCAAACAACATTTCAACATACAATACTTCCCCCCTCTCACTTACAGCAAACAACATTTCAACAAACAATACTTCCCCCCTCTCACAGCAAACAACATTTCAACATACTCTCACTTACAGAAAACAACATTACAACATTCAATACTTCCCCCCTCTCACTTACAGCAAACATTTCAACATACTCTCACTTACAGCAAACAACATTTCAACATACTCTCACTTACAGCAAATAACATTTCAACATCTCCCCTCTCACTTACAGCAAACAACATTTCAACATACAATACTTCCCCCCTCTCACTTACAGCAAACAACATTTCAACATCTCCCCTCTCACTTACAGCAAACAACATTTCAACATCTCCCCTCTCACTTACAGCAAACAACATTTCAACATCTCCCCTCTCACTTACAGCAAACATTTCAACATACTCTCACTTACAGCAAACAACATTTTAACATACAATACTTCCCCCCCCTCTCACTTACAGCAAACAACATTTCAACATACAATACTTCCCATACTTCAGCCTCACCAAAAATAATTTAAATATTTAACATTTTAAAACAAAAGTAAAAACATCACCCAAATACTGCAAAATGTCATACCTAACTTTCGCTGCAATTCAAACAGAGCTCCCTCCATGTCATGTTGCTTTGACATCAGTTGTTCTCTCTCTTGTGATAATGTAGATATCTGAAATTGAAACACAAATGAAAAAATAACAATGTACTCCAGTCCCCCCCTTTTTTTTTTTTTTTTTTTTTTTTTGTGTGCGACTCTCCTACTCTGTGTTTTACCCAAACTGTTTGTGAGACTCCTCTACTCTGTGTTTTACCCAAAGACTCCTCTACTCTGTGTTTTACCCAAAGACTCCTCTACTCTGTGTTTTACCCAAAGACTCCTCTACTCTGTGTTTCACCCAAAGACTCCTCTACTCTGTGTTGTACCCAAAGATTCCTCTACTCTGTGTTTTACCCAAAGACTCCTCTACTCTGTGTTTCACCCAAAGACTCCTCTACTCTGTGTTGTACCCAAAGATTCCTCTACTCTGTGTTTTACCCAAAGACTCCTCTACTCTGTGTTTTATCCAAACTGTTTGTGAGACTCCTCTACTCTGTGTTTTACCCAAAGACTCCTCTACTCTGTGTTTTACCCAAAGACTCCTCTACTCTGTGTTTTACCCAAAGACTCCTCTACTCTGTGTTTTACCCAAAGACTCCTCTACTCTGTGTTTTACCCAAAGACTCCTCTACTCTGTGTTTTACCCAAAGACTCCTCTACTCTGTGTTTTATCCAAAGACTCCTCTACTCTGTGTTTTACCCAAAGACTCCTCTACTCTGTGTTTTACCCAAAGACTCCTCTACTCTGTGTTTTATCCAAAGACTCCTCTACTCTGTGTTTTATCCAAACTGTTTGTGAGACTCCTCTACTCTGTGTTTTATCCAAACTGTTTGTGAGACTCCTCTACTCTGTGTTTTATCCAAAGACTCCTCTACTCTGTGTTTTATCCAAACTGTTTGTGAGACTCCTCTACTCTGTGTTTTATCCAAACTGTTTGTGAGACTCCTCTACTCTGTGTTTTATCCAAACTGTTTGTGAGACTCCTCTACTCTGTGTTTTATCCAAACTGTTTGTGAGACTCCTCTACTCTGTGTTTTACCCAAACTGTTTGTGAGACTCCTCTACTCTGTGTTTTATCCAAACTGTTTGTGAGACTCCTCTACTCTGTGTTTTACCCAAACTGTTTGTGAGACTCCTCTACTCTGTGTTTTATCCAAACTGTTTGTGAGACTCCTCTACTCTGTGTTTTACCCAAACTGTTTGTGAGACTCTCCTACTCTGTGTTTTACCCAAACTGTTTGTGAGACTCCGCTACTTTGTGTTTTATCCAAACTGTTTGTGAGACTCCCCTACTCTTTGTTTTACCCAAACACTCCTCTACTGTGTGTTTTACCCCAAGTGTTTGTCCCACTGATCATACCACATAATCTATTTGACTATGCGATGAAATAAAAAGGAAACACAAGCGGAGAAATGAAACACACCTGTTGCGTAGAAAGCTGGATCTGATGTGTAAGTTCCTCATTCTTGTGTTGATAATGGTCAGTGACTTGGTCCCTTTCCTGCTTCAATGTCTGCATCACCTCCTCATGCTACAACACAAACAACAGTTAATGTTCTTTAACTCTTATTGTCCGTTGCGCCGCTGACAACGGCTTTCGTCACTTTTTCTAAAGTCGGCAAGCCGCTGACAACGGCTTTCGGAATGTACTATGTTTTACTACACTTCCTTTTACAACATCATGTTGGTTTACGGTAAACAAACTTCTTTACAGCACAAGCATGTTTCCGGTTTGCATTGAAGCGGGTTTCTTCTTCTTTTGTCTGCTTGTTTGGGTCTTTTTCAAAGTTATGTGTTGCGTTGTGCAAACGAAATGTATGCTATGGCGTCAGGCGATCGACGTCGTTGTGTTTATTCAGCCGAAAATGCTGTAGAGCTTATTATTCAAGCAATGGAAGATAGCGATGATGAGGAGAATATTGTCGATAAATCAGACAGTGAATTCGATGTTTCGGAGAATTTGTCATCAGATGATTTGAGTGAGAGTGATAGTGATTATGAACCCAGAGCCTCTACTAGTGCTAGAAAAAGACAAAGACAGACTAGCCCAGTGTCTTGCTTTTCTGCAATCAGAGGAAGAGGGAGAGGCCCAGGAAGAGGAAAACGCAGTGATAGGCCTATAGATGGTGGTGACAACAGTCAAAACAGCAGTGGCACACGTAGGCCTATGCCTAATCATGAGGATGATCGTCTTTGGAGTGAGGTGAGGGGCGTGGCAGAAATAAAAACAAACACTAACTTTCGTTTTGTGCCTCTTGAAGCCCCAGGTGTAAATGCAAACAGTGATTGCAGTTTTCCCCTAAAAGCATTCCAGGAACTTATTTCTGCTGATGTTTTTGATGCATTATTGCAATCTATCAATGAATAAGCAGATATGAAAATGCAAATGAACAATCCTCCCAAGCGATTCTCAGTGTATGCCAATTCCCGTTTCCAGAGATGAACTGCTCCGATTCTTGATAATGATGATTGTCATTGGCATGGATAAAAAGCCTTCAATCAAAGACTACTTCAAGAAAAGCCCAGCATATTGGTATGTTCCTTGGGTTCACCAACTTTGGCCCAGTCGGGACAGATTTCTAGCTATCTATCACACAATGCTTCATACTGGCGAAGCGGGGGCTGAAAGAAAAGAAAAAAATGAGCCATTCATCAACTCAGTCATAGAAAACTTCCAAAAAGCATACTATCCATATCAGAATTTGTCCATTGATGAAATGGTAATTGGCTTCAATTCAAGGGCAGATGGGCTCATAAACAATTCAACTCTTCCAAACCCCACAAGTACCACATCAAATCATTTGGACTTTGTGACAGCGCCACAGGTTATGTGTACAATTTGCTACTTTACTTCGGTAAAAACACATCATACATCCCAGAAATTGATACAGATAGTCTCCAAGCTGTAAAAGTGTTTCAAACACTGCTTGTGAACCTGGGCAAAGGGCACGGTGTGTATGCAGACAGATACTACACGTCCCTACCTGTCATCCAGTACCTGCTACAGCAGCAGCACTACTATACAGGTACGCTTCAGGCCACTCAGAAGGGCTTTTCACCAGAGCTGAAGAACATCAGACTGGCTCACAAGGAATCCAAATGGTTCCTAAATGAAGAAGGAAACATGCTCTGTCTGGCTTGGAGAGACAAAAAGGCCAAGAAACCTTGCATACTGGTGTCCACCAACTCCACCGCAGAGTCCATCGAGGTGCAGAGCAAATGAGGGAGGTCGATAAAACCTGCTGTGGTGCACTCGTACAACACTGCAATGAACGGATGTGATAAAGCTGACCAGAACATCAGCATGTATGGTCCGTTTGAAAGGCGATCACACAAGTGGTGGAAGAAAATATTTTTCTGGATCATGGAGGTGGCATAATCAGGGTGGAGAACAACTGAATCAAGAAATCTCTGAAATCCGGCCGGGGCCCAGGGGCCAAGCCCCGGTATTCGCCACCTGGAAAAAAATAAATTTATGCAATTTTGAAAGTAATTTAGGGCCTCTCCTGAAAGCAAAAAGCACAAAGTAAACATGAATAGAAACAACAACAACAAAAAAAAGAATGTTTCATGCACATGTCTTTCAAAAAAGTTAAGAATCTTGATTTGTAGGCCTAACAAAGTTTGAGGTCCACCACTGTTACACACAAACTCCACAATTCCAATTTTACTGGGCACACGTTTGTCTATTTTTTAGCTGTAAACAGGCAAGAATTTTTATAATTTTAAAGATATTTAGGGGTACGTTAGTAAAAACACCACATCTTAGGTATTAGTGACTAGTGTATAGATTTAAATGAAATAAAATGCAAAATGAACAGAAAAAAATTCTCTTTTGATTATCTACCTTTTTATACTTCTCTTGTCATGTCTTGTTTTTTATTACTCCATGTGTATACAAAAAAAAAAGCTTTATAAAGTCCAAACAAGCCCTCTCCTCTTCTTCACTTTTATGCCAGTCTGAAAGATCGTATGCATGCACACTACTGACACTAATTGTCTGACTAATGTCAGTACCGATCTCTTCCTCCGACTCCAAGTCCATTTCTCTCACTTTAATGTCTGATAAATGGAAGCCTGTAAACTCCCCTTCATCAGTCGAAGAATCCAAACCATCCATTTTAGACACACACACAAGAAAATTTGAAAAAAAAAAATCGAAAAAACGAACGCATCACAGAGAAAACTTGTGGAAATGCAGTCGAATGTTTTCACAACAGAACCGGAAGTCAATTGCCGGAAGTCTCGCAATCTTTCAAACAACGCGAGAATATAACCACATGGTTGATACGGACGCTTTTGAACGTTTTGCCTGTTTAGACCTTCGGCCGCTTTTGGCCGCTATGCCCAGTAAGTGGTAGCCCCTCAGCTTCTCACACTCGGAACTCAATATTTTTTTCTCGGAAATGCAAATGCCTTCCGCGGAAATCCGCGGATTCGCGGACAATTCTCCACCCTGCATAATACAATGCCTACATTCTTTTTCTCCTTTCAAACGCCGGCCAACGGAGATACCCATTCCGCAAATTCAAGGACCATCTCATCAAACAGATAGAGATGTGCATAGTGGGACAAAATGTGCAGCCAGCCCAGCCTTCACTTCATGAGAGACACAGCACTACAGTTTCCCACTTGGTGGAGTACGTGACCAAAGACCGCAACTGCGTGTGGTGCAGTACCCCGCAGAAGAGGCAACGGACAAACTTTGTGTGCTCAGGTTGCTCTGACAGGCCTCATCTCCACCCCAAGACATGCTTTCTGGCCTATCATCAGTCTAAAAAGTAGATAAAAGCATCCAGTGTATATAGTGTACATATATGTGTGTCTAAGTACTATCATAACTATGACGGTGACTTTCAGTGAATATTTTGATTCTGATGAGACTTATATAAAGGATGATAATGCTAAACATTGTGGTCATATTACTTTTTTATTCATAACCATTTGTTGCTGGAATATATGAGAACATTTTTTATTCGTTGGGTTTGTGTGTAAGTGGGTTACCTGGTCAGCTATTTGATGGTGAGTACATCCAAGGCCTACATGTTTTGATTTTTTTTAATTATACATAATGACTGTGACTGTATCTCATAACATTTTTTTTATAGAAATAATCTTCTAAACATGTTTTAGAAGATGCTCCATTCATTGCTGAACATAATGATACCAAATATATTGTTCTCTGAGCAATAGAAAATATTCTACAGCAATTTTACTAACCGAACCCAACATAAAAGTAGAAAGCGCACATTTTATTCAAGTCCAGACCAAAAACCCCCTTAGGACAATAAGAGTTAAGTGTGCCTGTGGTCAAGATCAAACTTGTCCCAAATAACATACATGCCATTCCCATACAGACGTAGATAAATTAAACAACATAAATTCAAATTAAAAAACAGCATCAAATCAACAAACCTGTCTTAGTTTCAGCAACAAATTATCTCTTTCTGTCTGCAAGTCTGTCAGCATTTTCAAATTACCCTCAGAGTTTTCATTCTCGTTAGACAGCTGCTGTGCATAGATCTCCGCCATCTCTAACCTTTTCTTCAGATCTTCACAGTTCTGTTCCAACGCTACTGCTTCTGAAGCCTGTAAAGAAGAAATGTAAAGAAATAAAGAAGACGACAATGAAAAAGAAACTTAACATTTTTCAAACGTTACTACTTCCTTGGGTCTGCTGCATTGTTGGCTCGAGGCTGCCAAAATAAAAGTGTGCACTGATAGGAAGGATGTTACAATTTATTCCTAATGGTCTTTCATAAAACTGTTTGAAATGCATGACACAAAGGGTATTTCTTTGGCTGTCTATTCTAGTAGCCTTGTTTGAACTGTATGACACAAAGAGTATCTCTTTATTTCTGCCTATTCTAGTAGCCTGGTGAACAGGAAATCCTGCCCAAAAATGGGCATCTACATTCAATTAACAACACCGCACACAGGCAAGCACACACGCCATGTTTATACACTCATACAAAGCCCACCTTTGTGCGTAACTTTTCTGTCAGTTCTGATACTTGTTGTTGTCGCTCTTCATTAGATTTTCTGTGGAACAAACAATAATAATATTTAAAATGTTACTGGAAGAACCTGATCACACCCTGTTAGTTATTCACTGCTTACAGGGCCCAGCAGAATGCAAAGAGCCCAATCAGGACCACCAAATCAGGACAACAACTTGGTTGAAAGAGGATTCACTCCTGATCCCTATAAAAGATCTGCTGAAACATTCCAGTGGTAACAATGAAGGCACTCCAACAGCCGGACTTTACAATAAAGGCATCCCACGTAGGGGACTCTGAGGCTATACTCTAATTTATTCAACCCCGTTTAGAAAAACAAAATAGAATATAAACATCATTATTAAATATCAACAAAACACATACATTTAAATGCCTACATTGCTAAATAATATCATAGGAAACCCTAGTGATTATTTGGCAGAAAGTGTCCAATGTTTCCAAGCTGACCCAACAGACCTTATACACAAATGAGGAGTTTTGGAAGAACAAAGGATGGTGACTGGTCTAGTGAAGAAGATAGTATAGTAGATTGATAAAACACAATATGAATAGGAAGAACAAAGGTGAGAGACAGCGACAGTGGGAATTGAAAGCACTACTCATATCCTGCTTTTTTTCCCATGGGTTCGGGCACTGATCAAAATAGACCCAATGTTTCCTGACGTGTCGTAAGAGGCGACTAACATGGGTGATATCAGCACAGCATCACTGGGCGAAAGTCTTCTACACAGAAATCACCGGCCAGGACGGAAGAACCTCATGTTACTACAGGTTCAATGACCACGTGCTCGGGGCCAAGGCGAGCCACACTGTATTCGTGAATATCGGCTGTGGCCAACAGCCTGGAGAGGATTGGGCCAGGTCTTTCTTGCCCAAGACACACTGCATGAAGAATAAAACCATTTACTCCATACCGGATCGGATGTCGCCCGGTCAACAAGGACCGCTCCTTCCGTTGGCCACCAGGACGGAGGTGATAAGTGTGCTGCTACTGATGGACAACTTAGCAAGATCCGCACCAGAAATAACATCGTCATAGGAACCTGGAATGTCAGGACCCTAAATGCAGAGGAAAAATTATAAGAACTGGCCCATGAGATGGATTACTATCGATGGAACGTTTTAGGGATCAGTGAACTGCGCTGGAAAGGCATAGGTGAAACAACGACCGACTAAGGCCACAAGCTTTATTTCAGCGGTAGAGATGACAGGCACGAACACGGAGTTGGATTCTTGGTCCACAAGAACATTCTAGCCACTGTCATGGGTTGCTGCACAGCCTCCAGTAGACTCATTACCATCCATCTGAGAGTAGCCCCTTTCAACATCACCATCATCCAGGTCTATGCCCCAACATCAGACTATGATGACAGCGAAGTGGAGGATTTCTATGAAAATCTACAGGCTGTCCTTGACCAAGTGCCAAAAAAGGACATAGTCATAGTGGAAGGCGACTGGAATGCCAAGGTTGGCCAAGATACACACCACAACTGGGGAGACATATGTGGACCCCACTGCAACAACAAGACAAATGACAGGGGTCTGAGACTGTTGGGGTTTGCCAGATACAACAATCTGATACTGGCAAACACGCTTGGCACAGTCCTAGCGGGGAGCATCACAACCAGATTGACTACATCATGGTCAAGAAACGCTTCAGATCAAGCATCAACATTGGCAGGACACGCACTTTTCCAGGACCAGACATCGGAAGTGACCACGATCTCATGATGATGTCTTTCCGGCTTCACTTGAAGTGAGTAAACACAGCAAAGTGCACTAGACTGAAGTTTGACCTGGACAAACTGCAAGACCCGGAGTTGGCAGAAATATTTCAGGCCACAATTGGGGGAAATTTGCACCACTGCTCATTTTGTGAGCTGGTGAAGTAGATGTCAACACCATGACCCCACCTTCAACTTAGCTGTGACAGATGCCGCCACGGAGATCCTTGGAAAGCACCGGCCAAAGAAGAAGCTGTGGATCACACCTTAACTTTTGGACCTGTGTGATAAACGAAGAGAGATGAAAAAGAAAAAGAACACCTCACAGGGAACTGATGCCTACTGAAAAATCAACAATGACATCCAAAAAGGCATGCGCACAGCAAAGGAGAACTGGATAGAAGATCAATGCCAGAAAATAGAGAACAGTCTGAACAAGAACAACAGCAGACTGTAAAGCGGCTGACAAGTGTTAAACAGCCCAAGGTCTCCACGATCCAAAGCAAGTCTGGCATATGCCTTACAAAAGAACGAGAAGTCTAGGACAGATAAACAGAGTACTGCTCTGACCTTTACAACCACACACCAAACGAAAACCCATCAGTTCTAGCATGTCCAGAGAACAGAGAAGAAGAAGAAATCCTCCCAATTCTCAGAGAAGTTGAGGCAGCAGTGCAATCGCTGAAGAAGTCAGCGAGCGTGGACAACATACCCGCAGAACTGCTTAAAGCAGGAGGAGAAGCAATGATTGACGCACTCACCATTATCTGTAACAAGATCTGGCAGAGTGGGGAGTGGCCTACACCATAGACCCAGTCACTTGTCATCACTCTTCCCAAAAAAGGTAACCTTCAGGAATGAGAAAATTACCACACCATCAGCCTCATCAGCCATCCCGGCAAAGTCCTCCTGAAAATAACACTCAACAGGTTGAAACCCCAAGCTGAACAAATCATAGCTGAAGAACAAGCAGGATTCAGGGCAGGGTGCAGTGCCACTGAACAGATTTTCAAACTCAGAATAATCTGCGAGAAATACCTGCTGCAACAACATCATCTTATCATGTGTTCTATATTATGTGTTCGTAGACTTCAAAAAGGCGTTTGACTGAGTCTGGCATGCAGCTCTGTGGGCAACCATGAGAGTGTACAACATCAGCCCTAAAATTATTGAAGTCATCAAAAGCCTGTATGACAAGGATACCAGTGCAGTCCTCCAAAACAGCGCCATCGGAAACTGGTTCAGAACAACAATCAGTGTGCATCAGGGATGCCTACTCTCTCCAACACTCTTCAACATCTTCCTAGAGCGCATCATGTCAGATGCCCTTGCAGATCACGAAGGCACAGTCAGCATAGGGGGAAGAGCATTTTCCAACCTTCGTTTTGCGGATGACATTGATGGATTGGCTGGAGAGGAACAAGAACTTGAACAGATGGTACAGAGGCTTGACACCACCTCCAGAGTTTATGGAATGGAAATAAGTGCAGAGAAGACCAAACAATCAGACAATGGGTCCCGATAGGAAGTCCTCTCCAGGATCGCACAAACAACTGCTGCCATGGCGAGGTTGAAGCCAATTTGGAAAGACAGGACCAACAGTCTACATTCCAAGATAAGACTGCTGCGTTCCCTTGTCATCTCCATCTTTCTATATGCTGGCGAAGCATGGACCCTCACAGCAGATCTACAACGAAGAATACAAAGCATGGAGATGAGGTGCTACAGAAGACTTCTGGGCATTTCCTATACCCAGCACATCACCAACGACGTAGTCTGACAGATCATCCAGAGGTGCCTACCCCCAGTCTGACCATTTGTGTACTGGCTGCATGAAAAATGTGTATTTTGTGTAATGTCAGATTTCGCGCAACTCGCAACATTTGATCAAAGAATTATTATCATGAAAACTGCCACATTAACAAAACATCAATTCATACTAATTCCAGCTCAGCATTTTAATCCTCGTGAAACAAAATAATATAGAATTCAACAATTTTTGGTCAAAAATGCAAACTAATATATTATTTTTTGTGTTGTATTTTACTCCATTACCCTCCCCCCCCCCCCCCCCCAAAAAAAAAAAAAAAAAAGATCTTAATATTGTCCAACAATTAATTAATATGAATTATGAATATATATATATATATATATATATATATATATATATATATATATATATATATATATATATATATATATATATATATATATATATATATATATGCATCATTATTTTCGTATATTCTTCTGAAACTGGCAACACTTTTTGTTTTCTGAGCATACTAGAGAGTTCTGCATTTTGTTGTGTAAATACAGTGCCTTTTTATCCACTTTGTGTTAATCTTAAACATCTGAGCCACTTTTGGGAAAAACGCGTTTTATTTTTATGTGAGGGTTACCCTTTTTGAACAGTTAAATGAGTGCCTTAATATTGACCGATTTTAACAATTTTAATTTTTTTAATCTTCTAAAGGTTTGTACTATATAATAAAAACAAAATAAAACATCCTGAACCAAAATAAACTGTTCGTCCGTAATACCTAATCTTAGTGTCGCTGAATGTCGTATGCAGAGCAATGCTGAACTCTTTGTTGCATTGAGCATAATGAACTCCTTTCGAAGATTCGATTATTCCTCAAAAAGGTTCACGGTATTCGCGTAAGAAATGTTGTCGCGCTTTTTGCTTACTTGCAACCTTAACCCGCTTTTCTTCAGACTCGCTCTCATCGTCACTCTCGTGAAACGCTTTCGCGACACCATGTTTAGCACAATGGCGGATACAAAGTCTCGCACTACCTCTCACGCACGAGATTTCACTTTTGCGCATTCGCTCTAGGGTCAGCAAGTAAAGGAAATAGATCAGAACATAATTTAAATTATATAAAATCAGTGCGACAATTTTTTTTTTTTTTTTTTTAGTACACCACGAAAATGCGTATTTTTAAGGAATTGCTCGTATTGTCGTATTTTATGGTGAAAATTCGTAAAAATATGCGCCAGCGCGTACGTTAGGCACCTCTGGATCATCACACAAGCCACTGGACAACATGATGACATGCTCACAGTGGTGAAAAAAACGGAAACTCCGATGTTATGGCCATGTCACCAGATCAGGTCTTGCTAAGACCATCCTGCAAGACGCAGTGCAAGGAGGTAGAAGAGGGAGACTGAAAAAGAGGTGGGAGGACAACATTCGAGAATGGACTGCTTTGACACTGACCGAAACAATCAGGGTTGCTGAAGACAGGGAAAGATGGAGTACGCTGGTTAAACGATCATCTGTGGTGCCCCTACGACCTTCAAGTTACGGGATAGGAAAGGATAGGATAGAAAGACCAAAATAATGACCAACAACACCAATGGCATCAACACGGACATCAAAGTCCAAGGCCAATCCCTCAACACAGTGCATAGCTTCAAATATTTAGGAGCCATTGTATCAGACAATGGGTCCCGACAGGATGTCCTGTCCAGGATCGCACAAACAACTGCTGCCCTGGCGAGGTTGAAGCCAATTTGGAAAGACAGGACCATCAGTCTACATTCCAAGGTAAGACTGCTGCGCTCCCTTGTCATCTCCATCTTCCTATATGCTTGCGAATTTGTCCCATATGGAAACTCCCGATGGTATGGCCACGTCACCAGATCATCAGGTCTTGCAAAGACTATCCTGCAAGGCACAGTGCAAGGAGATAGAAGAAGAGGGAGACCGAAAAAGAGGTGGGAGGACAACATTCGAGAATGGACTGGTTTGACACTGAGCGAAACAATCAGGGTTGCTGAGCACAGGGAAAGATGGAGTATGCTGGTTAAATGATCATCAGTGATCCCCCTACGACCTCCGAGTTACGGGATAGGATAGGATACAGGTTAATTATATTGCCTCCCCTCCCCCCCCCCACCTTTCTGTCCCCACTACACCTTAGTTCAACAGGTAGCTATTTGTCTAAAAGATAAATATCTAAAAGGGTACAAAAGAAACATTCATACTTACGTTGCTTTATACAAATCCAGCTTCAGTCGGTCAATCTCTTTGGTGTGTTCCTTGTTAGACTGTAAACGGACAGAAATACAGATGTTACTGTAACTTGAAACAGTTTCACTGGTGACAAACTCAACAACCAACATAAATATTTAGTATGTCCATACAAACGTTTTAAAATTGCAACCATGAAAGCAAGACAAAGACAACGTTCATACCACTTACATTCCACAAATGTTTGGTAAGTAATTAGTTTTGCTTTGTAAGAATATGAGACACAGAACAGAGTTAACATATCTTGATAGCCAAGTTGGGCACTACGGTTTTAGCCAACTTGCCATTCATCTTCTTGACCCTAACCAAAGAGCTAACCCTACCAACAAATTCAGAGGAAAAAAACCCACAACAAACAACGGAAAACTGCCAAAAAGCCATGTCCAAGTCTTGCAGCTGACCTTTAGGTTCACAAACATTAATCAACATTAAAAAAAATATGCTGACTGTTGGATAACACACCGATTTATTTAGGAAGTCACCAACTCAACAGATATTGTGTAACAAGTGGATTATGTCTAACACCCACAGATCCCTAAAAACAAACACACAAATTCACTAAAAAAAATCTACCACAATGAAGAGAAGAAAATCAGAAGGAAGGAAAGCAATGGAAACTGTAATGTGTACTACAGTCTACTTTCTGCCCTCTCTTTCCAAAAGATATTTTTATTTTAAATTGGCTTAGGGAAGGATTTGGTAAATATTCTATAGGTTATTCTATCCTATCCTCTCCTATCCTATCCCGTAACTCTAAAGGCATTGGGGCACCACAGATGACCGTTTAACCTACAAACTCCATCTTTCTCTGTCCTCAGCAATCCTCATGGCTTCGCTCAGTGTCAAAGAAGTCCATTCTCGAATGTTGTCCTCCCACCTCTTTTTCTGTCTCCCTCTTCTTCTGCCTCCTTGCACTGTGCCTTGCAGGATGGTTTTTGCAAGGCCTGATGCTCTGGTGATGTGGCCATACCATCGTGATTTCCATTTCTTCACCACTGTGAGCATGTCATCATGTTGTCCAATGGCCTGTGTGATGGTCTGTCGGACATCATCGTTGGTGATGTGCTGGGTATAGGAAATGCCCTGAAGTCTTCTGTAGCACCTCATCTCCATGCTTTGTATTCTTTGTTGTAGGTCTGCTTTGAGGGTCCATGTTTCGCAAGAGTATATTCTGGGGTATTTAATTATGCAAAGTGAGAGGCAACAGGACTAGCTACATTGTCAGCTTTGTGAAAGTACCAGGCTTATCTAGTTCACTTTGAAGGAAGTCTGGAATCCCCTCACAGTAGGTTAGGCTGATGGCAGATTTACTAGTGTGTGTACAATTATATGCATGATTGTGTGTGTATGGCAAACATGTACATGTGGCAGTGCATGCATCTGCATCAAATAGAGGTGGTAACCATAACCTCATTTGCTTCATTTGTCTCAAGTATATTGTCCTGACAGGCCAATCCCAACTACCACATTTTAGAATCAACCTACTCACTACAGAAAGCAAGAGCACTGAGAAATCATTCCCCAAAACAAAAATCTAACATCTAAACAGAAAAAGTGTGGAGGTTGAAAGACTTGACACTGTCATAAAGGAAACTTACCTGTTCCAGCTACAGTTGGGATGCAGTGAATGAAAGCATGCACATGTGAGAAACGATGATGTTGAAATTAAACACTCTCTACCAAAAATAACAAATTCTAGTGAAAAATAAATCTAAATACATCCAAAACGATGCTACATTTAAAAGAAACACTAGCATTCATGTGCACAAAAAAAGGGAGAAAAAGCAAGCCTATCACCCATCAAGGATAGCACAACTGATAATATCCTTCAGGGCCAGATCAATTACAATGAACACTACTTCAAAGTTCCACCTTCCAAAATATATTAGTACAAAAATTCTTTCTTTATGTGCACCATAGTGGACTGGAACACTCTTGACAACATCACTGTCAACCTGCCCTTTACATCAGCGCTAGGCCAAACTTGACCAGCAGCCTATGAAGTATTTTTATAAAGTTTTAATAAACTGTATATTACCAAACAGTGTTTTAAAATGTATTTATTATTTGTTTTTAAAATGTATGCAGGCATGCCTACCCTCAATTTGAAGTTTCAATATTAGGTTTTTCAAATTTCAGTATTACTATTACGGTTTCCGTATTTACTTTTACTACCTATTGTTTTCGCATTCATCCTTTTTGATATTATGCGAAGAATCCAGTGATAGATTGAATGGCTGCCACTATCTACCTTTTCTTCTCCAAAACCTCGTAATTCTTTATATGCTGTGGGCTTTCTGTGTGCCGCTTGATGTTGTTCATATCACCGGTGGAGATGACAAACTGGTTGGCACGAATCGTACTTTTGAGTCAGTGCTGCTGCGAATAACGAAAGTACACTTTTCCGAATACGAGGCAAGATATGTCTGCCTCTTGCGCGGTTTCTTTGAAGATTCAGATTCACAATCACTTTGCTTAGCCATTCGTTTGGACGCCATGTTTTGATTCTGTCTCACGAGCACCGATTTTCACTGCGACTGCGCAAAAACTGGTTCGGCAAACTTCGGTGCCTCTACTGGAAACTTTGATGCCACGTGTCTCTACAGTGACTGTGCATTGTGGCATTAAACCGGGTTTGGCTGTCTTCGGAAAAAGGTAACGCGATGCATTGCCACAGGCCAATGAGTGTGATTTTTTTTCCCCCCAATGTTGTTTTTATTTATTTACGGACCGTGAAACAAGTATCCGTTTTTTCCTTAACGCTTGCCGAGTGTTTCAAATTTCCGGGAAAAATACAGAAATTCCGTACGGGTAGGCATGCCTGATTATTATTTGACGTGCACACACCTACTTTTGGGTTCGCAGAAAATAAAATACGGGTTAAACATAGGACATGCAGTTAAAACACCGTGTGACAACAGTATCGTTGGTAAACCATGCTGACTGTATTTTTACACACCAACAATAATAAGAAACAAATACAATCAAAGTCATGCGCACCTTTTCCAAATGCTGGCCGGACTGCGATGAGGTAGACAGGCTGCGTTCTAGGTCAGCCACTCGTTGTCGAGATGCTTTCAGGCGTCCACTCAGCTCTTCGATTTCTTCTGCAATTTGCACACAAAACTTTAGCATGATAATTTCATATGCTAAAACTGAGCTAATCTTATTGATCGACACACAAGAAGACACCACATTTACAACAAAATCTATGCATCACCAGTATAAACCTTTTTGCTTCATCATTGTATTGAACTAATCTTATTGACTGACACACAAGAAGACAACCACACAACAAAATCTATGCATCATGAATATAAACCTTTGTGGTTCCTCATTGTATTGAGCTATGCTTATTGACTGAAGAAAGGCTAATTTACATACAGCACAACATTAACTGGCATCAAGTTGCTGAATTATCTTGAAATATGTCCTACAGTATGGAAATTCAGCTCAAATAAATCACAGAGACTAGTATTAAAGCAACAAACCAACCTAAACGCTGGTCTGCTATTCGTTGTGATTGCCCAACTTGGGACTGTAGTTCTGTCTTCTCTGCCACAAGGATTCCTATTGTCTGTATGTGAACCTGCAACCAACCCAAAGTAATGGCTCATTTGTATCAATATATTACTATGAACTGAGTTCTGTGTTTTGATGTGCAAGGAACTGGTGCTGGTGTATGGTTATGAAGTATTGGCAATTATTGCATGTTGGAATGTTGTTTGCAGCCAATGAGAAAAGAATGAAGGTGTGTCATTTTGTTGTTTTATATCAAACACAGGAACATGCACAACTATTTTCATTCGAAGCATTACCTGTAGCTGTTCTTTCAATGATCCAATGTCTTTCTTGTACTTGTCATTGAAGCTATTTCTCTCCCTTTCCAGCTCTTCTTGTACATGTTTTGAATGGTCCCTCTGCAATAAGATAAACAATCTATTACATTTTATTGGAATAGAGAGTACCTTAATGTTTTCTTTATTTTTACATTATTGCATGCTCATAATATGATCATCAACACCTATGGTCCCTCTGCAATAAGATAAACATTCTATTACATTTTATTGGCATAGAGAGTACCTTAATGTTTTCTTTATTTTTACATTATTGCATGCTCATAATATGATCATCAACACCTATGGTCCCTCTGCAATAAGATAAACAATCTATTACATTTTATTGGAATAGAGAGTACCTTAATGTTTTCTTTATTTTTACATTATTGCATGCTCATAATATGATCATCAACACCTATGGTCCCTCTGCAATAAGATAAACAATCTATTACATTTTATTGGAATAGAGAGTACCTTAATGTTTTCTTTATTTTTACATTATTGCATGCTCATAATATGATCATCAACACCTATGGTCCCTCTGCAATAAGATAAACAATCTATTACATTTTATTGGCATAGAGAGTACCTTAATGTTTTCTGTATTTTTACATTATTGCATGCTCATAATATGATCATCAACACCTATGGTCCCTCTGCAATAAGATAAACAATCTATTACATTTTATTGGCATAGAGAGTACCTTAATGTTTTCTTTATTTTTACATTATTGCATGCTCATAATATGATCATCAACACCTATGGTCCCTCTGCAATAAGATAAACAATCTATTACATTTTATTGGCATATAGAGTACCTTAATGTTTTCTGTATTTTTACATTATTGCATGCTCATAATATGATCATCAACACCTAATAGCGTGTGAACATTTCAGCCAATCATGTTATTTCAAAAGCAAACATGCACATCCAAGCTCAGAGCTATAAGTTCACCAAATAAATGTTTTCCCACCGCCGTAGCTCAATTGGTAGAGCGTTCGCAGGTTCAAATCCCGCGGTGGGCGATATTAAATGTGGCCATTTTTACTGTCCATTTTAGCAGTATGATTGCTTTGGTGGTTCAGTGTTGATTCAGGTCCCTACCCCTCTTTCCCTGGGATAGTTATCCCCGTCTGCCATATCGCCAATGGTGGGTGTAGACGGTAAACCTCAATGTTCATTTCCCAAAAATATTTTAAGCGCTGATCAGGCCCATTTTCTTATTCAGTTTAGCAGAGTAAAACTATTCTACTCTTAGAAAATAATCATGTAAGGAATCAGCACACATATACTGTAGATTTGGTGCATCCAAGTTTGAGGAGTATTTGTGTGAGTGTGTGGGTGGCAGGGAGAAGCAGCAGAGCCAATGGAACAATATTTTCCTAGGTTTCTTTCTTATTTCATTCACAGATATTGTTGGTGCGAATGCACAAGAATGACGTCTGCCTTAATGTAATAGTGTTTAGGAACAGAGCTATACCAAAGACCCTAAAAACCTGCAACAGCAGATAAGGCTTAGGCTCCCGTGGGGGTTAGAGGGTTAATGTAATAGTGTTTAAGAACTGAGCTATACCAAAGACCCTACAAACCTGCAACAGCAGGACCTTTCTACACTTTGGCTCAACATCTCAAAGCAAAATAAAAACATGTTACCAGCTGCAGATTCTGCGAGTTGAGCTGTTCGTTGGCCTGCGAGTGTTTCTCCAACAAGGCGGCAAGCTCCCTGTTACGTGTCTCCAATTCTTCCAAAGAGGAGTTGCCTGCTCCGTCAGGTATACTAGTATAGTCAGCAGACTGCAAAATACAAACACAAACATCAATGAAAAGTGCACCGAAGATTTTTTTAAAAAACTTAATAAATAACCATTACTTTAATAGAATTAATGAATGAATTAATGAATTAGTAAATAAATGACAAACAAAATAAAAAAATTTGAAATAAAAAGCAATGTAGCTTACCTCTGCTAACAATCCATTCAGCTGTCGTGATAACTGTTGAAGGCTTTCAGTTGATGCTGTAGGCCTGAAATCAACGGCAAGGAAGACTGTCCTCATTATTGATAAAGACATAAATAAATGAATAACAGACCTGCCTACCTCAGATTTTCAGTTTCAGTATTCTGACTGGCAAAATGTGGTATTCTGGGACCAAAATTCGTATTTTCACTCCCGGCGAATCGACGCATTCGCAAGTAGGAATTTAACAATTGTAAATGTAACTTAGTGAAGATAAAGAAGTAATCACTGCATTAAAAAAAAAAAATCAAACTGATTCCTTAAATACACTGTTTCCCGATTTATTTATTTATTGACTACCGTACAGAACAAGCGCAAAACTGTCATTGCTAGAGAGCAAAAATTCAGTTGATAAAAACTTAGATTTGAATTGGAAACAACAAAATAATTTATCTATAGTGAAGGACTAAGTAATTTATATGATGTGCACAAATGTCAACATTGTTTTCCTTCAGCTGCTGGCTATAGCAGCTCTTGAGCCTGTCTGGTTCTTTGCTACAAAATAAATTATTTACAGTAACTGACTGGGAAAAATTATACGCAAACTGTCACTCAGCTCTGTTTTCTTTCAGCTGCAAGCTATAACAGCTCTTGAGTCTGTCTAGTTCTTTGCTGGTGTACACTGTGGCAGCAGGTTTGGACTTGAGGACTAGCAACTGAACGTTCTGCTTAGTAAATTGTCTACCTTGGCCATATTAAAATAAACTAAGAACCAACAGTTTGTGTAATTTTAAATAACAAATTTAATATTTTCATTGTTCTAAACATATACCAATTGAATGTTAAGGTACAGATAACACATCTATTTTTTAACAAAAAGTGAAATTGCTGGCCTTTAGCGATCTTAGAATCAGGAAACATTCTCTGAAACATGGCTGTTATTCTGTCTGCTGTGGCAGTTGGAAGGTTGCATTCAGCAATAAACTGCACCATGCATACTTCAGCATCTGTGACTTGCCGAGTGAATTCTTTTTTGCTATCCTCTGAGCTGATCTGCTTTTTGAATAAAGCTGTAATGTTTTGTGTCTTTGGCAGATTCTTCCACTGACGTTCGGCTGTTTTGTGATTTTGTCCGGCAACATGCCTCTCACAATCACTACGTCCACCGTGATCACAACTAAAATCTCTGACACACGCCAAGCAGTGGACGAATGTCGGCCCCTTCTTAGATTGCACAAGAAACTGCCACTCATAAGTGTACGAAGACAAGAATGTCTGCTGTTGTTTAGGCTTTTTGAATTCTCCTTTGAAACCGACGTTGACACTTCATCCAATTCATCATCAGTTTCATGGGCTCTTATTATTTTTCTTTTCTTGGCACCCGTGGCAGACATGGTTGAACTTAATGTAGTAATCTCTGACAATGAAAAGTTTCAATTGTTTCTGACTTAAGTATGGCGCGCAGTATGGCGCTGTGTGAAATGTCTGAAAACCCAAAATAAACATCTTATTACCAAAAAAAAAAAAAAAAAAAAAAAAAAAATTTTTTTTTAAAAGTGCCAAAATTCGTATTTTTTAAGGCTTTTGCGTATTCTCGTATTCTAGGTCTCAAATCCTTAAAAATACGGAAAAATCCGTAACGGTAGGCAGGTCTGGAATAAACAAACAAAATACATCAATACATAAATAACGCGATCAGGGAAGATTATAGTAAATCACTAAAACAAAATACATCAAAGCAATAAGGTTAAAAGGTTTGGGATCTGTGGCACCATCTTGGACAGAGGTTCACATTAGGAAGAGGGATGGTAGGGAGGGGAAGGCAAGGAATGGGTAGCATAGAGGGAGAGGGGTGAAGGGGAGGAGAGGGGAAGGCAAGGACAGGGTAGCATAGAGGGAGAGGGATGAAGGGGAGGGGAAGGCAAGGGCAGGGTAACATAGAGGGAGAGGGATGGTGGGGAGGGAAGGCAAGGGCAGGGTAACATAGAGGGAGAGGGATGAAGGGGAGGGGAAGGCAAGGGCAGGGTAACATAGAGGGAGAGGGATGAAGGGGAGGGAAGGCAAGGGCAGGGTAACATAGAGGGAGAGGGATGGTGGGGAGGGAAGGCAAGGGCAGGGTAGCATAGAGGGAGAGGGATGAAGGGGAGGGCAGGGTAGCATAGAGGGAGAGGGATGAAGGGGAGGTGTGGGAGCAGGTAAAAGTGAGGGAGGCAAGGCAAGGTACACTTTCTGTGTACAAATGGTGAGTTTGCAAACACTATACAACCACATAGTAACTTCTGATCATATAGGCATAATAATGTATATCAATCATTGTTTAATAGTCAGTAAAGGCCACAAACACCACACACAAAAACAAAAGGGAAAATAAAGAAACAAATGTAATAAAATAATGCAAAAGATTTGTGAGAAAAAAAAGCCTGTTAGCCAAACAAAGGAATGAAAAATGCAGACGATTTATGTGAGCTTACAACAAAGCAGCCGCATTGTGTCATTCATCTCTGACAATGAAAGATACAAGTGTTTATATGTGCATAAAATAATCAGTGCAGCCACATAATAGAAAATGAAAACTTTCGTTTTGCAACTGGACATGGATACAAAAACTGAGTAATAGTGACAGCTGTGTATTAATACACAAAGATGGAGTAACAGCTTTTGTGAAGAATTAGAAGCAATGTATGAATGCCTATGAATGTACTGGGTACTTACAACTGGTATCTGTGATTAAATATTAATAAACACAGTCACACAAACACTTATGCGCACAAATTAAAACACACACATACACAAGAACGCAGGCACATGTGCCAACAAAATCACACACACACACACATTTTTAGTTTACATTATCTTAGTCAAGCTTCTTAAAATACATATATACAAAATGAAACATAATGTACAAGATGCTTGTGCAAACTGGTAATCATGGTGAATGTACATTATAAATGAACTAAAACAAAGAGAAAATAAGGAATCCTATCCTATCCTATCATGTCCCGTAACCAGGAGGTCGTAGGGGCACCACAGATGATCGTTTAACCAGCATACTCCATCTTTCTCTGTCCTCAGCAGCCCTGATGGCTTCGCTCAGTGTCAAACCAGTGTCAAACCAGTCCATTCTCAAATGTTGTCCTCCCACCTCTTTTTCGGTCTCCCTCTTCTTCTACCTCCTTGCACTGTGCCTTACAGAATAGTCTTTGCAAAGCCTGATGATCTGGTGACGTGGCCATACCATCGGAGTTTCTGTTTCTTCACCACTGTGAGCAGGTCATCATGTTGTCCAATGGCTTGTGTGATGGTCTGTCGGACTTTGTCGTTGGTGATGTGTTGGGTATAGGAAATGCCCAGAACAGACCTGCCTACTCTCCCGCTTTTGGCGGGAGACTCACGCTTTTGACGGTCTGGCTAATCTTAAGTTGTAACAGTGACAAATAAATATTCATTATAAATGTGTACAAAAAACTTGTGTTCTTGCTTTTTGATCCCCTGTCTCCCGCTTTTACTCTGAGGGGGGTAGGCAGGTCTGCTAGAAGTCTTCTGTAGCACCTCATCTCCATGCTTTGTATTCTTCGTTGGAGATCTGCTGTGAGGGTCCATGCTTCGCAAGCATATAGGAAGATGGAGATGACAAGGGAGCGCAGCAGTCTTACTTTGGAATGTAGACTGATGGTCCTGTCTTTCCAAATGGGCTTCAACCTTGTCAGGGCAGCAGTTGTTTGTGCGATCCTGGAGAGGACTTCCTGTCGGGACCCATTGTCTGATACAATGGCTCCTTAATATTTGAAGCTATGCACAGTGTTGAGGGATTGGCCTTGGACTTTGTGTTGATGCCATTGGTGTTGTTGGTCATCATTTTGGTCTTCTCTGCACTTATTTCCATTCCATAAGCTCTGGAGGGGGTGTCAAGCCTCTGTACCAGCTGTTCAAGTTCTTGTTCCTCTCCAGCCAATCCATCAATGTCATCCGCAAAATGAAGATTGGAGATTGCTCTACCCCCTATGCTGACTGTGCCTTCATGATCTGCAAGAGCATCTGACATGATGCGCTCTAGGAAGATGTTGAAGAGTGTTGGAGATAGTAGGCATCCTTGACGCACACCGATTGTTGTTCTGAACCAGTTCCCGATGGCGCTGTTGTGGAGGACTGTACTGGTAGCCTTGTCATACAGGCTTTTGATGATTTCAATAATTTTAGGGGGGGGCTGATGTTGTACACTTTCATTGTTGCCCATAGAGCTGCATGCCAGACTCAGTCAAACGCCTTCTTGAAGTCTATGAACACATGATATAGATGTTGTTGGTGCTGTAGGTATTTCTCACAGATTATTCTGAGGTTGAAAATCTGTTCAGTGGTACTTCGCCCTGCCCTGAATCCTGCTTGTTCTTCAGCTATGATTTGTTCAGCTTGGGCTTTCAACCTGTTGAGTATTATTTTCAGGAGGACCTTGCTGGGATGGCTGATGAGGCTGATGGTGCGGTAATTTTCACACTCCTGAAGGTTACCTTTTTTGGGAAGAGTGATGACGAGCGACTGGGTCCATGGTATAGGCCATTCCCCACTCTGCCAGATCTTGTTACAGATAATGGTGAGGGCATCAATCATCGCTTCTCCTCCTGCTTGTAGCAGTTCCGCGGGTATGTTGTCCACTCCCGCTGACTTCCCTTTCTTTAGCGATTGCACTGCTGCCTCAACTTCTTCCCGGAGAATTGGGAGGATTTCTTCTTCTTTTCTGTTCTCGGGACATGCTAGAACTGATGGGTCTCCATTTGGTGTATGGTTGTAAAGGTCAGAGCAGTACTCTGTCCATCTGTCCAAGACTTCTTGTTCTTCTGTAAGGCATATGCCAGACTTGCTTTGGATCGTGGAGACTTTGGGTTGTTTGACACTTGTCAGCCGCTTCACAGTCTGGTAGGCCTTCTTGCTGTTGTTCTTGTTCAGACTGTTCTCTATTTCCTGGCATTGATCTTCTATCCAGTTCTCCTTTGCCATGCGCATGCCTTTTCGGATGTCATTGTTGATTTTTCGGTAGACATCAGCTCCCTGTGATGTGTTCTTTTTCTTTTTTATATCTCTTCGTTTATCACACAGATCCAAAAGCTCAGGTGTGATCCATGGCTTCTTCTTTGGTTGGTGCTTGCCAAGGATCTCAGTGGCGGCATCTGTCACAACTGAGTTGAAGGTGGTGGTCATGGTGTTGACATCTACTTCATCAGCCCCCAAAATGAGCAGTGGTGCAAATTTCCCTCCAATTGTGGCCTGAAATAGGTTCGCCACCTCCGGGTCTTGCAGTTTGTCCAGGTCGAACTTCAGTCTAGTGCACTTTGCTGTATTTACTCTCTTCAAGTGGAGCCGGAAAGACGTCATCACGAGATCATGGTCACTTCCGATGTCTGCTCCTGGAAAAGTGCGTGTCCTGCCAATGTTGATGCTTGATCTGAAGCGTTTCTTGACCATGATGTAGTCTATTTGGTTGTGATGCTCCCCGCCAGGACTGTGCCATGTCCATCGTCTGGAGTTTTTGTGGAGACCAAGCGTGTTTGCCAGTACCAGATTGTTGTATCTGGCAAACTCCAAGATTCTCAGACCCCTGTCATTTGTCTCGTTGTTGCAGTGGGGTCCACATGTGTCTCCCCAGTTTTGGTGCGCATCTTGGCCAACCTTAGCATTCCAGTCGCCTTGCACTATGACTATGTCCTTCTTCGGCACTTGGTCAAGGACCGCCTGTAGATTTTCATAAAAATCCTCCACTTCACTGTCGTCATAGTCTGATGTTGGGACATAGGCCTGGATGATGGTGATGTTGAAAGGGGCTACTCTCAGGCGGATGGTAACGAGGCTACTGGAGACTGGGCGGCAACTCATGACAGTGGCTAGAATATTCTTGTGGACCAAGAATCCAACGCCGTGTTCGTGCCTGTCATCTCTACCGCTGAAATAGAGCTTGTGGCCTTTGTCAGCCGTTGTTTCACCTAGACCTTTCCAGCGCAGTTCGCTGATACCAAGAATGTTCCATCGATAGTGGTCCAACTCGTGGGCCAATTCTTCTAATTTTCCTTCCGCAGTTAGGGTCCTGACATTCCAGGTTCCTATGACGATGTTGTTTCTCGTACAGATCTTGCTCAATTGTCCATCAGTAGCATACTTAGGGCTCCTGGCCGGTGACTTCTGTGTAGAAGACTTTCGCCCAGTGATGCCGTGCTAACATCACCCCTGTTAGTCGCCTCTTACGACACGCCGGGAAACGTTGGGTCTATATATATATATATATATATATATATATATATATAAAAGCACAGATACAAAATAAACAAGTGTAACTTTCTATTCTATTGAGGAGACAGTGAGATCAATAAGCAGGGAGCCAGTGGACCAATGAGAAGATGACTGCTTCCAAAGATATTGGATGGATACGTTTCCGAGTAAAAAATGGCAGAAGAAAGAAGAGCAATCTGCTGTTGCAAGTTCGCCTGAAGTTCTGAATAACAGAATAATTTCTTCTGCAGCATTGCTAGTCAAGTCAAGAAAAAAAAAAATTCTTCATTCCATAAAACTAAAAGGAGAATGTACAAGTATCAGTATCAAATCAACATGCCCAGACAGGATTTTTATAGTGCGTTTTGTCCAGCTAGTATACCTGTAGTCAGCATTGAGCCAGTATGAAGCTTTCTGCATATTGCTGGGGTTAGCAGAAACAGGACTTTTGCTAGGGAACCACAAACAAATAACACATTTCAGTTGCCCTCAAACACGCTCAACATAACATACATAACACAGTGGGGGAAACTGATGAGGATGGGCAGAAGGGGAGGAGAGTACAATAAATAAAAGAAAGTAATTCTTTTTAAACCAATAAAATAAAGTAAAATGAAAACACAAAACATGAAAAACATTACAACTAATTAATTACAAAGTAAACTGTTCACAAGTAAACAATTATCTTCATCTGCAACAGCTCTGACACAACAATGCTACAAAAATTAATGAACAAAATCAGCATTAATAAATCATAATCAAGATTTTTGTTAATGTTAAACGCATCAGTAGTATTCAGCTTCTAGCACCGTCTTATTTTATAAATAATGATGAGACACTACCAAATAACTAACGCTGATCAACAATAGTATATGTACATGTATACTAATGTTGAATGTTGCCACACCAAATGATATCTAACAAGCTGGTAGGGATAGAACAAGAAAATGTGGAGCTCAAAAAAAGTAAAGCCTTCACCCAAGAAATATTTCAACAAATTCTAAAAAGAATGTTAATTGTTACAACCAGACAAAAGCCACCAAAGGCACAACATACCTAAGACTATCTTGATCCGTGTTTAGTCGATCACCACTAGCATTGTTCTCAGTCTGAACTTCCCCACTAATGGCATTAGCAGCAGATGCCACAGCATCAGCTTTTCTTGTGGTAGGTCGTCCTCTGTGGTGGTGCTCAACTGAGGGCTAGAAGGAGCGAAAAGACATTTGATAGACTTCATTAGTTAATATCTGGCTTTAAATTGAAAGTGCAAACCAAAATATTAACATTGCATCTATCTTTGTGGGCAGGCTTAGTAGGAGCAATAACATCCATTTCACTATCAACAACCAACATCAATTGATTGTCTAAAGCAGGTAATCTTTAGTCCCTCTTCTGTAGGTTATCTACCATTCTAGCAATGGTGAGTTTTCTTTTTAATTATTATATACAGTATGCATAAATAGCAGGATGACATATTTCATCACAATCATAAACTACCTGTTCAGGAACTGGAGATATACTTCGACGAGACTTTACGTCTGACGACTTATCTTCTTCTCCGTTTTCTCCCCCTGTAATATGCGACCTAGATTGAGGTGCAGGTGACCGGCTTGGTGTGCGACCTGACCTCTGCTGAAACTGCTTCAGCTGTAAGGCAACAATAAATAATAATAGCAACAACAATAATAACTAAAATAATAATAATAATAATATTATTAATGAATATCATTTATATAGCGCACAATTTCAGAAGACTGAACTCAATGCACTCAACACATACTTTCTCACACAAGAATGCAGCTCACACACGCATCCATTTTAATGTCAAGCACCACATAGTCGCAGTTTCTCAAAACTTTGGGGTTCAATTTTTATTAATACTACTAATTCACATTTTTTTTTAAAAACCAACCATTTAAATAAAACATAAGATTGTGACTGACAAAAAATCGATAGTGAGCTGAATGGCAGGAATAGTGTTGTAATGTAATGTAAAATTTTGGAATTCTAAGAGTCCAACAAGTGCTCGATAAAACTGAAGTTTTATATATTACATACAAGAACTATGCACTTATAGTAAATTATGATAAAAAACATTCAGAATCAAGTGGTAATAAAAAAGGGTAGTGAATTCAAGTATGAAAAGAACGTGGGGCTGACAAAGAAAATTGGACTGATCAAGCACAACTTTCAGCCACAACTTAGCTTTAGGTAGGTAGCAGCAGTGAAAATTTTAAAAATTAGAATAATACTTAACAGACAGAATTATGTTTTTTGGGAAATTAAATGAAAATACAAGCCAAACACAAAAAAAGTATGAAAATATCTGTAATAGTTAAATACCATGAGATACATATATTTTTATGCATAAATAAGTGATATCTAAAGGTAGCTCCTCCTAAAGAGATGGACTGTAGTTTATTGCTTTATCGTTTATTACTGGATTTCAGCAGAGAAATTAATTTCCCAAATCATGGCAAATGGGACTAGTAGGGCTGCTGCTACCTAGAGTCTTATTTATTTAAATTATTAATACATAAGATTTTTTTTAAAATCACAAATATCTCCATTATCAAATAAATATGTAGCAAGTGCAGAGAAAGGTAAATGGGATTCACACAGTGATCTTAAGCCCAAAGCATAACACTGATAGCACACACATGAAGTCCATAGACAGGAACACACTGACACCGAGATGTTATGAAATTGTGCTGATTTTTGCACTGGTTACTATATATAGGTGGGTCTGCGCATGCGCGAAAAGATGGCTGCTTGTTTTTGATCAGGGAAACTTTTGAGAGTTATTTTTTTATATCTCAACAGCAGCTAAGTCAAAACTTATCAGTAAAGGCTTATATTTTGCGCCTTTAATACCCGCAGCATATTATTCTGTGGAAGAAGTGGAAAATTGTTCGTCCTGACTGGTTTTTTTCCGATACTTTATGATTTCGCTCACCAACTCACAGTACTTACTACTTAGTAGGCCTAACTACAACTGCACCGGTCGTCTGCACTAATGTATTCTTCTTTCTGCATTGCACTGTTTTTCCTTACTAATCCACTGTAAATAAGGTGAGTGTGACACTTTTTTTTTTTTTTTCCTCTTGTTGCAACGTTCCGACAGAATTTTTGTAGAAATATTAGCTAGCGCGTGAGATAGGTATACTATAGGCCTGCACTCGCTCGCCGACGAACGCACATAGGCACTCGAAATTGAAATGTCGAAACACGAAAGAAAAAGCTCAACAAATGGAGCCAGAGACAAGGAAAAAACTAAACACTTGCCCTGGGCATGCATTACCTGCGAACAGGCCATAGACGATCAAAGTGAAATCGCAATTCAGTGTTACTTGTGCAAAGAATTTTGCCATAAGCAGTGTTGTGGGCTCACCACAGCTCAATTCAATGCCTGTAGAGGCACAAACTTGCTGCAGTGGACCTGTGAACCATGCAGTAAAAAAGAAGTTCTTGTTAAGTGTCAAATTGAAGCCAAATTGGATGGCATTTTCCAGATGCTAAAAATCATGACAGATAGACTTGCAGATGTTGAGAGTGCACAAAAAAGAGCAGAAAGTCTGGAGAAGAGTATAGAAAATACTATTGAGCAGAAGGTAAATGAGTACATGTCTGAAACTGTGGAGAAAGAGAAAAGAAAACTAAACATAGTTGTAGCAAATTTGAGTGAGAGTACCAAAGAAAATGCAGAAGAAAGGAAGAAAGACGATAGGGAAAGAGTGAGGGAATTAGTTGCAAAGATCTCTGAGGTGAACCCTGAGGAAGTTGATAACCCAATGAGACTGGGAGGATTCAAGATCGGTCTGAATGTAAGGCCAAGGTTGCTGAGGCTTGAAGTGAAAACTGAGGAAACCAAAAAGAAAATCATGAAGGGCATTTTTGAACTGAATAAGAACAAATCTCCACCCCAAAGAATCTATATAAACAATGATAGTACACCAAAGGAGCGTGAAAAGATAAAGCAGTTAAAAGAGGAGATGCGAGCAAGGTCTCAGGGAGGGGAAGAAAATCTTATGATAGATTACAGGGCACTGAAGGTGGTTCCAAGAAAGAGCAGACCCCTTAGTGGAGTCAACGTGTCACTGGGTCCTCCTGCTGCTGCAGCAGAGTCCCATTGACAGACAGGTGAAGACAACTCTTTGTACCATAATGTAAATAGTTGTAAATACACTGGAGATCAGGTCTTTTCACCTTCTGATTCGCAAGACTTAAATTCTTCACTTGATGACCCTCATTCAGGTTCTTTTAACACAGAAACAGTACAACCTCACTCAACACACACTTTTGACCATTGTAGTGTCATGTACAGTAACTTGGACAGTATGCTAAACAAGAAGAATGAAATTTTATCAAGGATTGATGAGTTAAAACCCGAAATAATTGCTTTTACGGAACTGTATGCTAAAAATATAAAGCATCTGCCCTTGGACTCTGAGTTTTCACTACCAAATTATGATGTTTTCTTAAACACAGACCGGGATCGTGGTGTTGCTCTTTACTTTAATAAAACATTAAATGCAAAAGAATGTGACATTGAGTCGCGCTGTAAATTCAGAGAATGTTTGTGGTGTACATATAAGGATGGTTCAGGGGAGAAGGTTTTAATTGGTCTTATATACAGGAGTCCCAGCTCTTCAGAAGAAAACATTCAGAATTTGTACACTCTATTACGAGATGATGAGTTGCAAAAATATAAGAAAATATGTGTACTGGGTGATTTTAATTTTCCCAAGGTAAAATGGGATAGAACTGGGGTTGATGACAAAAATTACGATTTTGTTGATTGTGTGCATGATGCATTCTTAACTCAAAAAGTCACACATCCTACACGACACAGAGAGGGCCAACAGTCTACGTTGGATGACCTTGTTTTGGTGAGTGATGAGGATATGATCTCTGAAATAGAACATATGGTGCCTGTTGGAAAAAGTGATCATGACGTTCTGTATTTTAAGTTGTACACTCCTAAAATTAAGGTCACAGAAAGCAAGAAGTACAGATATAGTTTAGGTAAAGGGGACTATGATGCGCTGAGAAGGTACGTTTCTAACGTTGACTTCGGGAAAGTTAGCCCAGAAGGAAGCAGTGTTGAGGATGCCTGGGAGCGCATCAGAAGTACTGTGCTACAGGGTATGGAGCAACATATACCTAAGGTACAATGTAAGAAAAAGAAAGCTACACCTACTTGGATGAACAAAGCGTTACTGAGAAAAATAAAAAAGAAACATAAATTGTATAAAAGATATATGCAAACAAAAGAAGGTAGAGCATACCAGAAATTTATTGATTTGCGCAACGAATGCAATAGATCAATAAAAAGTGCCAGAAAAAATCATGAAAAAAATATAGCAGATAAATGTAAAGATTGTCCAAAAACGTTTTGGAAATATGTGCAAGAGCAAACTAAATGTGACACAGGAATAAGTGCGTTGGAAAAGGAGGATGGTACTTTTGCCACCACTGATGAAGAAAAAGCAGAAACATTAAACAACTTTTTTGCAAGTGTATACGTCAATGAGAATGAAGAGGTGCCAACACTTGGTAAGTGTTCATGGTCTAATGGACAGTGTGTTGAGGACATTGTTATAACACCCGATATTGTGAGAAAGAAATTAAAAGAACTGGATCAGAATAAGGCCCAAGGGCCCGATGGAATTCCACCTAGAGTGTTGAAGGAATTACATAATGAACTGGCAGAGCCACTCTGCAATCTCTTTATAGCTTCCCTGGAATCTGGTGTTGTCCCACACGACTGGAGAAAAGCAGAGGTAAGTGCCATTTTTAAAAAGGGTAATAAATCAGAAGCTGGTAATTATCGACCTGTTAGTCTAACTTGTATTGTCTGTAAAGTCTTTGAATCAATTTTAAGAGATAGTATTGTATTGTATTTTACTGAAAATAACCTGTATACGGATTGTCAGCATGGGTTCAGAAAGAAGAGATCTTGTGTAACTCAGTTGTTACACGTAATGGAAAATATTACTAAACTATTAGATGATAGAAAACCAGTTGACGTAATTTACCTGGATTTCAGGAAGGCATTTGACACGGTTCCCCACAAGAGGCTTTTACAAAAATTAGAAGCATATGGAGTGTGCGGTAAGATAGCCAGTTGGGTGTGCAATTTTCTATCAGACAGGGAGCAAGTGGTGAGAGTTGGTAATGAAAGGTCTGAAAAGGTAAGAGTATCTTCTGGTATCCCTCAGGGAAGCATCCTGGGCCCAATCCTGTTTACCATCTTTATAAATGACCTACCAAAGTGTGTGGACAGCATGTGTCAAATCTTTGCGGATGATACCAAAATATATAATGATGCAGGTAAGAGTGATGATCTGCAAAAAGACCTTACAAAGCTACAAGCTTGGACAGAAACATGGCAATTACATTTTAATGTCGGTAAATGTAAGGTGCTACATGCAGGTAAAAATAACCCCGAACATGAGTATGTAATGCAGAGAAAGGAAGAACGTTCACGTGTAGAAAAGTGTGAAGAGGAAAAGGATTTAGGGGTTGTCTTTGACAAGTACTTATCTTTTGATGCACACATCCAGACCTGTGTTAAGAAGGCAAACCGAATGGTCGGATTAATCAAAAGAACTTTTACCTATATTGACAAACAGGTATTTGTAAAATTATATAAGGCAATTGTTCGACCCCATCTTGAGTATGGGAACATAATATGGTTTCCAAAACTAAAGAGACAATCAATAGCCATTGAGAAAGTCCAAAGACGGGCAACCAAACTGGTTAAAGAGTGTCGTAACATGCGTTATCACGATAGACTTAAGTATCTAGATTTACACTCCTTGTATGGACGAAGAGTGAGAGGAGACTTGATTCAAACTTTTAAAATGTACCATAAAATTGACGATTTGTACTGGACTGACTTTTTCTCAACACCTAGTTGTAATTCAACGCGAAACGCGGAGGGGAAGATATTTGTAAACCACTGCAGAACTAACACTAAAAAGCTTTCTTTTTCCAATCGTGTTGTTACTAACTGGAACGAACTACCCATTTCTCTTAAGAAAGCACCTTCAATTAACTCTTTCAAAAACCAGTTGGATGAGCTGCCTAAGTACAAAAAATTGTTCTTTTACTTTGATGAACGATAATGCGTTCAGGAAAATTGCATGCACTATCAGACCCATGTAAATCATATAAAAGATGGGACATTCAGAAAGGCCAGAGGGCCTGTTTTGTCCTCAACATACTACTACTACTACTACTACTACTATTTACACATTTGATAGTATTCTGCAGATGCAAGTTCATTTTTAAGTTTCAATGCACAGGGAAATAAATTAGCAGCAACTTACGAATAGTTGCCGAGTTGGTTAGTTGAAAATAGCTGACTTAGAGGTTAGCAGTTTCATTCTGAAATCAGCAAACAAGTTGACTAACTTCAGAAGACATTTCGAACTCAACCCAAATAAAACCGCAGTCCTCCTAATTCTTTAAAAGTATTTAATATATTCATTATAAAGCTGCTGACTAGAATTTCACAGATAATGATACACAGATCGAAATTTGCCAGCTGTCACTAGATTTCATACACGCCCAAAAAGTATGTTGCTCAGGTTGCCGTCTGCTACAAAACCAGTCCCAAACAAGATTCTTATTCACTCTGAATCTGATTAACTGACAAGTTGTGGTCGATGTGTAAAAGCGACAAAATAAAACAAGATTTGGGCAAAGTAACAAAAGACATAAAAGTTACAAGATGTTGATAAATGACAATTCTACCTTCTTTTTAGCAGCTGCTATCTTATCTTTCTTGCTCGAGTCGGCCATTTTCGGCTTTAGGATGCGTGCGCACACTGACACGCAGACGGAAGTTGTAAGCGTTCACATCAACAAATCAACGTCAAACACATCTACCATTGTGAACGGTTGATAGGTATACCATTAAAGAGAACGCTATTTCAACAGGAGATTATAACATTATTACAGGAGATTATAACAATGTCATATGTTTACACAGAATACGGACTTTGTTTTAATTTTTAATACAAAAAGGCAAATTAACTGATAAATACATTAAAAGGAGATATGGCAACTATTTAGGTAACAGCAGGTTATAGGAAAGATACAAAACCCCATATCATTAACGTTTTGACCTCTTGACTGAGAGAGAATAAAGAGAACAAAGGAGAGACAAAGAGAAGAGAAAGCGAGAGAGCGATAGGGAGAGAGAGACAGAGGAGTGGGGTGGGTGGGAGAGGATTATGAAGAAGTAGAGAAAGATTGACAAACAATACACACCAACGGGTAAAATAAATAAAACCGTGAATAATTTCACAAATATGTTTATTCCAGAACCAGATGTCTTTGCAGACGACACCACAGTTGTCTTTTATAAATCGTCAAAAAAGTCAAAACATCATTCCAAGCAACTGAAACACCATAAACAATTGTCTACATGCCCCAATGAAAGCAAATGAATGCTTCATAGTCTGGATGACAAAAGAAAAAGAAAAGAAAACATCAATCCAGAACCAGTGCGAAGTTTCAATAATCCAGAGCAAACCTGTACATTAGCTTCTTCAACCATAACACACTTTTGCTGAAAGCAAACTTGCATGCTTCCATAGTCTGGATAGGACATCAGAAACAAACCTCATTTTTCCAGACAAACCGGTACACATTTTTCATGCCATATAATGCACATCATTGAAAGCCATTGATCAATGCTTGTGTAGTCTGGATGGCAACAAACTACAAGACAGAAATGAAAAAAAAAGAAAAAATTAACTCTTCAATCCAGAACTAACTGATACATACAGCACACATAGCTGAAACAAAATGTCATGCTTTTACAGTTAGTCTGGATAGGAATAAACCAAACCTCATTAATCCAGAGCTAACTGGTACACTCACAGTACAAGGGTGGTCCAATAAGTACTTAGCCTACAAAAGAAAAACTAAAATTTATTTTTTAATATAGTCTCCTTTTAGTTCAATACACTTGACCCAGCGATGCTCCAACTTCTTTAACCCGTCTGAAAAATACGTTTTCTCGAGGTCTGCGATGACTTCCTCATTTGACTCGAATTTCTGCCCGGCAAGTGACTTTTTCAAGTTGAGAAACAAAAAGAAGTTGCACGGGGCCAAATCTGGAGAATACGGTGGATGAGTGGCGAGGGCGGAGGTGTGAGCCGGTGCGTTATCATGGTGGAAGAGCACTTTTTTTCTAAAATCCGCAGACACACCCGCTTTTACATGCGGTCAAAATAAAACTACGAGTCTGATCCGGCTGAAATTTCGACAGTAGCCGTCTATGAGAATGTACTACACGATAGTAAATTGCTCTTGCGATACTGGCGCCATCGGGCGGTGAGGCTAAGTACTTATCGGACTGCCCTGGTAACTGCACAAACTATACAAGCAGCATCTTGACATGTTTGCCATGCTCTGGGCAGGCAAAGAAACAGGAAAGGTTCTTTCTTCTTCTTCTTTATTTATTTCTTCTTCTTCTTTTTTATTTAAAAAAATAATACACAGATAAATGAATGCATGCATGAATGAATGAATGATTGAATGAATATAATATATAAAAATAAATCTCTTAAAGTAGGATGAGCTAATTATAACCAATATCCCTGATGCAATATTTTTATCATCATGTCCAGAGAGTGTCTTACTTGACAGCACTGGGTTGGTTTCACCAACTCTCAAAACTTGGGGACTTCAATCCTTGTCTACTAGATTTTCACAGTACCATGAAGAAGAAAACAAATTTGATAGATTCTTCAAATCTGGAGCGTTCTTGACCTTCCTTGTCAGTTTAATCTGGTCTTCCAAATAAATAATACAAATTCATTAATAAATTAATTTCATTCACTAATTAAATGAGTGGAGCTTCTTATGAGAAAATAAACCACGAGAAAGTAGTGTAACACTAGTTTACTATACCTTTAAAACAACAAAAAATAAATTGCTAGTCTGAAGTTGATTATTTAAAGACATGCACTACACACCATGTGATCCCCAATTAATTTCCCAAAATAATTAGTCAATTGTTGCTACTGTTATGTTTTGTTATTAATGATATTCCACATAAACAATGTCATTGTTCATCATCTAAAATGTGGCTGGCATAATAGAAAATATAAACATGATGTCGTTTTTGCTGTTTCAAATTATCAGAAACAAACTGAACAACAGAGAAAACACACACAATTTAAGCATTCAGCTTTAATTTAAAGTGAGTCAGCGGTTAATTTTTAAAAATTGTTACAGTCCTATTCCTATTCTATCCCGTAATTCAAAGGTCGTTGGGGCACCACAGATGATTGTTTAACCAGCGCACTCAATCTTTCTATGTCCTCTGCAACGATAATACGATAATCCTCAGTACGATAATAGCAGAGTTTATTAATCCCCAGTACTGAGGTCAAATCTCTAACAGAAGCATATGTATTACTTAAAAAGTCATTGGGGTCCCAGAGGATGTTGCAAGCAAAAATATCTGATCATTGTGCATTAATTGATACAATAGGCACACAATTCTCTCCCCTGGCAAATCCACTGAGGCAAAGGCTAAGCTGTCAGCATTTTCACAATCCACTGATTTCATGTGTGTGCGCCTTGTACAGTTATTCTTTAAACTAAGGGAGCTAATTCAGTTCTGCTTATAGCAGATCAATTTCACAAAGCTTATGCAAGATGATTATATTCAAATTTCATAAATATTATTCTCAGTTTATGAATACGCATGCAAACATCCGATAGACTCCATTAACCAGCCCTTCCCCGCACCTCCCCCTCCCTCCACCATTGCAATATCCATCTAGACCTCAGACGCACTTTAAAAAGCTGAATAATGAAAAATATTATAAAGCTATGTATAAATATTATAAACACATAAAAAGGATCAATATGGTCTATGTGATAAGAACTAAACAAGAAAATAATAAAAATTACAGAAATTATATATTTAAAAGAAAATACAATTGAATGGTGTTGCAAATTCTCATAAACTCAAATGTTGTGGAAGTTTTCTTCGAACAGTCGGGAGTATCCACACTATCCTGAAGAAGAAAAATGGTTAACTTAATGCATGACACTTGTTCTTTTGACAAACTGTGCAGGAGAAGAATATACTCCTTAAATAACACTTTTTGAATGCCTGCTTCCCAAACTTTGGGCTTTCAGTTCGTCTGTTTGGTGTTGGTTGGTTTGTGGTGTTGTATTATTGTTTGCTGTTGTGGTATGGTTTTGGGGACTAAAATAATTCTTCTGTCCTATTCATGTCACTTCTTCACAGCCCATCTCACTATTTCACTACTAGACACATCACACAGTCAGTACTTCAAGGACTGGGAAGCAGTTTCACAATGGCACAAGTCTTTCTATTCTAAACCAACCTCTCCTCTCAACATAACCTTTTTTGTCACATATCATCCACCCTGAAATAATTTCTGAGAATCTCATTATGTGTCTCACTTGTATATAACAGTGAGATAGCGAGAAACTGCAGCAGCATTTCCAGGCAGCCATACGATTATATAGCATTCACCAGTTTCTACTGGCTTCCAAACACAACTCTTAGTCTTATGTATTTAAAAGTGTCTTTTGTTGTTGAAGAGATACTAGGTAAACCACAAAGTGAAGTAGCCAAGGTGTACAAAGATTGTCCAATGAAAAAGAACCGGTGATACAAACCATCTGTCAAACCACCCAACAATTTCTGCTAGCAAAAGTAATTAAACCAAAAAAGCCCTCCTCATACAAACTGTCTTTGGTTTCTGGATAGTTAACCACATTGTCAAACAGTCCATATGTACAGACTTTCTCTAAGTCTAACACAGGGAAAAGCTAACATTCTCTCAATATGACCATTTGACAGGCATGCCTACCCTCAATTTGAAGTTTCAGTATTAACTTTTTCAAATTTCAGTATTACTATTACGATTTCTGTATTTACTTTTACTATAACCTATTGTTTTTGCACTCATCCTTTTTGATATTATGCGAAGAATCCAGTGATAGATTGATTTGCTGCCACAATCTTCTTTTTCTTCTCCAAAGCCTCGTAATTCTTGATATGCTGTGGGTCTTCCGTGAGCTACTTGATGTCATTCATATCATAGGTGGAGATGCCAAACTGGTTGGCACAAATCGTACTTTTGAGTCAGTGCTGCCGCGAATAACAAAAGTACACTTTTCCGAATACGAGGCAAGATATGTCTGCCCCACGCAGTTTCTTTGAAGATTCAGATTCACAACCACTTTGCTTAGCCATTTGTTTGGACACCATGTTTTGAATTCTGTCTCACGAGCACCGATCTTCACTGCGACTGCGCAAAAACTGGTTTGGCAAACTTCGGTGCCTCTACCGGAAACTTTGATGCCACCTGTCTCTACTGCAACTACGCATTGCGGCATTAAACCGGGTTCGGCTGTCTTCGGAAAAAGGTCACACCGTGCATTACCACAGGCCAACGAGTTCGATTTTTTTTCCCCAATGTTGTTTTTATGTATTTCCAGACCGTGAAACAAGTATCCATATTTTCCGTAGCGCTTGCCTAGTTTTTTAAATTTCTGGAAAAAATACGGAAATTTCGTACAGGTAGGCATGCCTGATTTGACGATCATGATATGCGTTGATTTACTTTTCTCTGTGTGTGTGTGAGTGTGTGTTTGTGTGTGTGCCTTAGCTCGTGTGATTAAAGCTTGTCTTTCTAGTAGTTATATACACATGTTCATTTTTTATACATTACACATCCATTGTGATTGCGCTTAATGTTGCAATGGTGTATGTAGGATCTTTTAATTGAAGTCTTAAAAGGTGTGTGGAGTGTACATGTTTGTGTGTGGAGTGTACATGTGTGTGTGTGGAGTGTACATGTGTGTGTGTGTGGAGTGTGTATGTGTGTGTGTGGAGTGTACATGTGTGTGTGTGGAGTGTGTATGTGTGTGTGTGGAGTGTACATGTGTGTGTGGAGTGTGTATGTGTGTGTGTGGAGTGTAGGTGTGTGTGTTTGTTTTGCAAACCGAGTAAGGACCTGACCTTATATACACACCAACCTTTACAGGACCTTAAACTTACTCAGGACTTACACTCGGGTCCTTAGAAGGTTTTACTTCATTTTCCTTATATTTCATTACCTAGAGGGGAACTACGCACTTTGATGAAGATTTGGTGGAGTCCTGACTTGGATGCCAAGATAATTTTTTTCGCATCCGGAGTGTGAAACTTTTACACAATTTCGTGGCCAAACGAGGACCTGGAAAATGTTACACTCCTTCCTAACCAATCAGAAGGCTTGGTTTATTTTGACCAATCAGAAGCCTTTGACGTGAGATTTGGCTGCTAAGGCTTTACCAAGGAGTTACATAAAGTTGTTTGAAGATGGTTTACCAGATGCAAGGTAAGTTTGTTTTATTTCATGATTTTGTTTACAAAAGTTGTAATTAAAAAGTTCAATAATCGTTTTCAAGATTTGTTGGCCTGCATGCTCCCTAACTGTTTCAAATGTCAGTAAATGCAAGAGAAGCACATAGAAACGGGGCATTGTGTTGTGTCCTTGGGAAAGACATTTTACTCCCGTTTCCTACTCCTTTGGATGAGAGTATAAACCGAGGTCTAGTCTGTGTCGCATACATTCCATCATAACGGACTTTAAAGATCCTGACGCTCATGTCCTAGACGGGTGAGTGCCGGTGACTAGAACACACCCAGCATGCACCTAGGTCCTTCTCCCCATCCTTGGCTGCCCAGGATTGTGCTCAGTTGTCTGGAACGTTATTACGATGCGCCCAAAGGCTACAAGTTGGTACCTCGGGTGGCTTGAGTTAGATCCTGTATCGGCCAGCGCCTTGAGCAGCTCTTGAGCTGGAAAAGCGCTATATAAGAACGATTAAATAAATAAATATTTGTATCTATCGTTCTTTGATCAGTTGTACTGCTGTGTGGCCAGGTGGCGCTAGATCTGATGTTTGTTTGCTACTCATACAGACAATTATTTTATCTTATGTTCATTCCGTTTGATGCATTTTAGTGTAGCTGCAAACTAAAATGTGTGGTACTTTTTGACCTTTGGTACTCAGAAACAGACTGTGTGCTGAGTTAATGATTTGGAATTTCCAAATGCAGACGCCTAGGAAGAACCTGAACTTTTATACACACCAACCTTTACAGGACCTACGCACTCTGATGAGGATTTGGTGGAGTCCTGACTTGGATGTAAAGATCGGTTATATAATGTGCATTATACCACTTTCCTATGGAATCCCATTTGTAAAATTTTTTTTTCACCTCTATCAACTAAGTAATCTTAATTTAGAAGCCAATTTTAAAGGTAATCATTTGGTTACCAGCAATGTAAGATTTATCTAAATAATATATTTTCCCAGTAAATAACTTATTATTTATATAAACATTATATTGTTTACGTAAATAAACCATGATATAGGTGCATAAGGCATTGTTGTTAAATAAGGAATTATTTACCCATTATGTAGTAGAGCATAAATTTTTTGTATCAAGGTTTTATTATTAATTTCATTTATTTTTCAGATCGTTTATGGTTCCTCATTACTTTAGAATATTTTAAATATGAATCGACTGCAACATAGACATCCATTAATTTGCAAATACTATTTTGTAGATTTAGTTGGGGCTTTTTGTGTTTGTTTTTGCAATGCTTACAAATACTTTCCCAATGTTCCCAGACCACACTACAAGCTCCTCTTTTTCTGGTCCCAGCCTTTCGGGCGGGACGAATTAGTAGCCTGTCATCACCTACGGTACACTGAGGACTGGAATGTGGCCATCCTACTCAGGCCTTGATAAACCAACGCTGGAGTAGGATAGCCAATTTGTGAGCATCCATCTGGTTTAACTGAGGGGAAAGGAAGAAGGGAGAGCTTCAAAGCATTTCAAGCAGAAGAGGAACGATATTTTATAGTGAATTGAGGGGTTAGCTGTAGTGAAAGTTGCTAGTTAGTGGAATGTAGAATAGTATAGCGTAATATACATTCTTTGGCCCGAGTCACATGGACTGCTATGTATACATGTGTTTATCTTATTTGGTATACTGATATATAGTATTGCTTTGTGTATTGTGAATCGTCTGCCGCGATTCGCGTATTATGAATTCGACTTATTATTATTATTATTATTATTATTATTATTATTATTATTATTATTATTATTATTATTATTATTATTATTATTATTATTATTATTGAGGATTTTTATAGCGCACTTATCTCGCCGTACTTGACCAGACTCTAGGCGCTGGCCGATAAGGATCTACCTCAAACTGCCCGAGACGCCCACCTGCAGCCTTTGGGCGCATGGTCTGACGCCCAGACAAATGAGCACTATCCTGGCCAGCCAGGGATTGGGGAAAAGGACCAAGTGCATGCTGGGTGTGTTATTGTTACCGGCACTCACCCGTCTAGGGCATGCGCGTCAGGATCTTTAAAGTCCGTTATGATGGAATGTATGCGACACACAGACTAGACTTCGGTTTATACTCTCATTCGAATTCTCATTATGCTTTTGTTAATTCTCTATTTTCAAAATTGCTGTAAATATCTAGTTACTGGGTTGCCAGTAGTTGAATGTGCTACAAGCCATTTTGAATGAGCTATTTTCCTTGTTGCACATATAGTGTTTTTTTTTTCAATTTTTATAGTTTGAGATATCATTTGAAAACAAATGTGAAGTAATTTAGTCTAAGTTTAGTTTATATGTATAGTTTGATACTTGGAAGAAAGTCCAAAAACTTGAAGTATCTCAAATAATGATTTTAATGTGATTTTATATCATCCCTAAACAACGAATTGTTTATGTAAATAATGCGCTATTTTTTTTTTAATCTGTTAAATAATGCCTTATTTAACAAATTCTGCTAAATAGTGCATTATATAGGTAAACAAATAATTATTTAGAAACATTTAAAAATAATACATTATTTCATACAATCTGCTAAATACATGTAATTGTTACAAAGTGTGTGTGCATGAGGGGAAAATAGTAGTTCTCTGATACTCAAGGAGGGTTCTTATTCATCAAGAAGCAAAGTCAGAAAGTGAGGATCCACGACGATTCTAATTTCCATTCATCATCATCACCATCCTCCCCATCACCCATCCTTAACTCTCCCCTCCTCCCTCCCTCCCTCGTCTCAATATTCGTTAGCAAGTGTCTGATTTTGTTTTGTATGAAGCCGCATGTTTAGAATGAATGCGTGAGTACTGCGCTTTGAACTGATATTGTTTATTGGGAAAAAGCGCTATATAAATATCTTTATTATTATTATTATTATTATTATTATTATTATTATTATTATTATTATTATTATTATTATTATTATTATTATTATTATTATTATTTTCTTCATAATCATTGAACTGGAATAGCTCAAATGGGCCTGAAGTATATATACAGTATATATGTAGATTATAGAAGGATTATAGATGGATTAGGGATTAAAAAAAATTGTTGACGGTTTCCTGACGGATCATAATGTTTTGGCCCAACCCTACACTTTTTTTGGGATCGTTTGGGGAAAAAATGTAACAATATCTTCTAAATAATACATTATTTAGCAAACTCTGTTAAATAATGCATTATATAGGTAAACAAATTATTATTTAGAAACGTTTCTAAGACATTATTTCACACAATCTGCTAAATAATGTATTAAATAGGTTAGTAATTCTTTATTTAGCAACAATGCCTTATTGACCTACATCATGATTTATTTTCGGAAACAATATGTTTAGGTAAATAATAAATTGTTTACGGAGAAAATATATTACTTACAGAAATCTTACATTGTTTGTAAACAAATGATTATTTAAAAAATATGCTTTAATATAAAGATTATTTAGCTGAAATTGTTAAATTTTGTTTTAAAAAAAATCGCAAATAAATAGTTAAAAAGGGAATACCATACTTTCATAATTTTTTTTTTTAAGCCGAAGAGCACACTTTTTTCCCATCAGAACAGTTTGACTAATGCGAACATTATATATTACGTCACATTGTGACCACGGAAGGCGCTCGCTATCTCACATTGTGAAGAAGAAACGGGCTCTGCAGCGAGTGGCAAAAAGTACCAGTCTGAGCCTCTTCGAAGTCAAAAGACTGGTGAAAGAAGCAGTTTGTAACAGAGCCAACACGAGAATTGGCAGTGCAAGCTGGTACATGAGACTTGAGATCGCTCAGTATTTCGCTACTTACTTCTGCATGCTGTTTTGAATGTCTCTTTGTTTTAATCGACCCAGAAATAATTTACTTCCTAAATTCTTCTACCATGTGAATATTATACTACTAACATTTCAAACTGTTTTTCCCTAACCGTGCAGTTTTGTTTAGATCTCGACTTGGAGCTAAATTCCCGCGAAACACATCGCGTGTATACCAAACTTTTGATTTTCAATATACATGTAGTATACTGAATCTAATAATGTCACAGGTCTTAATCAGCCGTGTAAGTTGAAACCAACTTCTTGTGTCTTAATGTTCTAAACACTGGTGCCAAAAGGGTTACTAATGATATGCCTCTAAGGTGCCTATCACTCTCTCTTAATCTCTCTGAGTCTCTTCATTCACTCCCTCGCCCATAACAAATAAAAGGTCTAGTGGTAACGTCTCTTCGCGGTAGTGTCCTATCCTATCCGATCATATATCGCAACTCGGAGGTCGTAGGGGCACCACAAATGATCGTTTAACCAGCATACTCCATCTTTCCCTGTCCTCAGCAATTCTGATGGTTTTGCTCATTGTCAAACCAACTCATTCTCGAATGCTGTCCTCCCACCTCTTTTTCGGTCTCCCTCTTCTTCTACCTCCTTGCACTGTGCCTTGCAGGATTGTCTTTGCAAGACCTGATGCTCTGGTGACGTGGCCATACCATCGGAGTTTCCGTTTTTTTACCACTGTGAGCAGGTCATCGTGTTTATGGATGGTCTGTCGGATTTCCGTCTTTGGTGATATGCTGGGTATAGGAAATGCCCAGAAGTGTTCTGTAGCACCTCATCTCCATGCTTTGTATTCTTCGTTGTAGATCTGTTGTGATGGTCCATGTTTCGCAGGCGTATAGGAAGATGAAAAGATGACAAGGGAGCGCAGCAGTCTTACCTTGGAATGTAGACTGATGGTCCTGTCTTTCAAAATGGGCTTCAACCTTGCCAGAGCAGCAGTTTTTTGTACGATCCTGGAGAGGACTTCCTGTCGGGACCCATTGTCTCATACTATAGCTATACACTGTGCTGAGGGATTGGCCTTGGACTTTGATGTCCGTGTTGATGCCATTGGTGTTGTTGGTCATCATTTTGGTCTTCTCTGCACTTAATTTGATTTCAGAGGCTCGGGAGGCGGTGTCATGCCTCTGTACCAGCTATTCAAGTTCTTGTTCCTCTCCAGCCAAATCCATCACGTCATCCGCAAAACGGAGGTTGGAGATTGCTCTACCCCCGGATGCTGACTGTGCCTTCGTGATCTGCAGGGGCATCTGACATGATGCGCTCTAGGAAAATGTTGAATGTTGGAGAGTGTAGGCATCCTTGACGCAGACCCACCGATTGTTGTTCTGAACCAGTTCCCGATGGCGCTGTTATGGAGGACTGCACTGGTAGCCTTGTCATACAGTCTTTTCATGACCTCAATTATTTTAGGGCTGATGTTGTACACTCTCATGGCTGCCCACAGAGCTGCATGCCAGACTCGGTCAAACGCCTTCTTGAAGTCCACGAACACATGATACAGATGTTATTGGTGCTGTAGGCATTTCTCGCATATTATTCTGAGGTTGAAAATCTGTTCAGTGGTACTTCGTCCCGCCCTGAATCCTGCTTGTTCTTCAGCTATGATTTGTTCAGCTTGGGGTTTCAATCTGTTAAGTATTATTTTTAGGAGGACCTTGCTGGGATGGCTGATGGTGCGGTAATTTTCACACACCTTTTTTGGAAGAGTGATGACAAGCGACTGGGTGAATGGTGTAGGCCACTTCCCACTCTGCCAGATCTTGTTACAGATAATGATGAGGGCGTCAATAATCGCTTCTCCTCCTGCTTGAAGCAGTTCCGCGGGTATGTTGTCCACTCCCGCTAACTTCAATTTCTTCAGCGATTGCATTGATGCCTCAACTTCTTCTGTGAGAACTGGGATGATTTCTTCTTCTTCTCTGTTCTCGGGACATGCTAGAACTGACGGGTCTCCGTTTTGTGTGTAGTACGTAGTGTTGCTCGCGGTAAATTCCTTCGCGGTAGTGTACGCTCACTGTTATGTACCTTGTGGTAGAGTCGCTCGCGGTAACGTCCTCGCGGTATTGTCGCTCGCTGTAGTATCCGACACTCAGTGCTCTGAACACTCATATCTATTTAGCATACCTATTAGTGAGGAGCAGTAACTGATGTTTGTGTCAGGGTCAAGTCTATCTACACTTGCAAGGGTTTTGCGATACTCTGTCTCTCGCTCACGGTAGGGTAATTGTCCCTTCGTGGTAGTGTCGCACTCACGGTAGTGTCACTCGCAATAGTGTCCCTCGCGGTAACGTCCTTACGGTAGAGTCCCTAGCAGCAGAGCCGCTCGTGTCCCTCACAGTGAAATCCTCGTGGTAGTGTCCCTTGCAGCAGAGTCGCTTGCGGTAGTATCCCAAACCCAGTACACTGAACACATATATAATCCGTTTAGAATGTGGGAGCATGAAAATTAAAGGCCTGGCAGTAGTGTCGCATTCGCGGTAGTGTCGCGCGCGCAGTAGGATAGTGTCGCTGGCGGTAACGTCCCTTCGCAGTAGTGTCGCATTCGTGGTAGGGTCGCGCTCGCGGTAGGGTCATGTCGCTCGGGGTAACGTCTCTTCGAAGTAGTTTCGCACACACGGTAGTATCCCTCCCGGTAGAGTCGCTCGCGTAAGTGTCGCGCGCGATAGTGTCGCTCGCGGTAGTGTCCCTCGCAGTAACTTCCTCACGGTAGTCAGATGCGGGAATGTCCCTCGCGGTAACGTCCTCGCGATAGGGTCGCTCGCGGTATTGTCCGGCACCTACATGTAGTACTCTGAACAAACATATCATCAGTTTAGCTTCCCCAGTAGTGGGAACAGAAACTGATATTTGTGTAAGGGTCACGTCCATATACACATACATCTAGGGGTGAAGGGGTTAGGGGAGGAAGAGGTGTGTGGGGGTATCGGTTAGTGTTATAACGGGACTCTCAAGTCTCATTGAGCTCGAGAAATTAAATGGCTCCGTTACACTTGAGGCTGACAATTACTTTCAATGATAATGGTTATACTAGTATTATTGTGCAACTTTTAGAAAACCTTTGCAACTAATATTTATGCATCTATTTCAGATGACCGACGTGATGGCCGAAAATAAGCCACACTGTATTCGTGGATTTCGGCTGTGGCCAACAGCCTGGAGAGGATTGGGCACCGCCAGACCTTTTTTGCCCAAGACACACTACATGATCAAGCTATCCACTAATTCTATACCGGATCGGTCGTCGCCCGGCACAAGGACCGCGCCTTCCGTTGGCCACCAAGACGGAGGTGATAAGTATGCTACTGATGGACAAACTAGCAAGATCCGCACAAAAAACAACATCGTCATAGGTACCTGGAATGTCAGGACCCTAACTGCGGAAGGAAAATTAGAAGAACTGACCCACGAGCTGGACCACTATCGATGGAACGTTCTAGGTATCAGCGAACTGCGCTGGAAAGGCCTAGGTGAAACAACGACCGACAAAGGCCACAAGCTCTATTTCAGCGGTAGAGATGACAGGCACGAACATGGCGTTGGATTCTTGGTCCACAAGAACATTCTAGCCACTGTCATGGGTTGCCGCCCAGTCTCCAGTAGACTCATTACCATCCGTCTGAGAGCAGCCCCTTTTAACATCACCATCATCCAGGCCTATGCCCCAACATCAGACTATGATGACAGCGAAGTGGAGGATTTTTATGAAAATCTACAGGTTGTACTTGACCAAGTGCTGAAGAAGGACATTGTCATAGTGCAAGGCGACTGGAATGCCAAGGTTGGCCAAGATGCGCACCACAACTGGGGAGACACATGTGAACCCCACTGCAACAACGAGACAAATGACAGGGGTCTGAGACTGTTGGAGTTTGCCAGATACAACAATCCAGTCGCTTGTCATCACTCTTCCCAAAAAAGGTAACCTTCAGGAGTGTGAAAATTACCGCACCATCAGCCTCATCAGCCATCCCAGCAAGGTCCTCCTGAAAATAATACTCAACAGGTTGAAACCCCAAGCTGAACAAATCATAGCTGAAGAACAAGCAGGATTCAGGGCAGGGCGAAGTACCTACAGCACCAACAACATCTATATCATGTGTTTATAGACTTCAAGAAGGCATTTGACCGAGTCTGGCATGCAGCTCTATGGGCAACAATGAAAGTGTACAACATCAGCCCTAAAATTATTGAAGTCATCAAAAACCTGTATGACAAGGCTACCAGTGCAGTCCTCCATAACAGCGTCATCGGGAACTGGTTCAGAGCAACAATCGGTGTGCGTCAAGGATGCCTACTCTCTCCAACACTCTTCAACGTCTTCCTAGAGCGCATCATGTCAGATGCTCTTGCAGATCACGAAGGCACAGTCAGCATAGGGGGTAGAGCAATCTCCAATCTTCGTTTTGCGGATGACATTGATGGATTGGCCGGAGAGGAACAAGAACTTGAACAGCTGGTACAGAGGCTTGACACCACCTCCAGAGCTTATGGAATGGAAATAAGTGCAGAGAAGACCAAAATGATGAACAACAACACCAATGGCATCAACACGGACATCAAAGTCCAAGGCCAATCCCTCAACACAGTGCAAAGCTTCAAATATTTGGGAGTCATTGTGTCAGACAATGGGTCCCGACAGGAAGTCCTCTCAAGGATCGCACAAACAACTGCTGCCCTAACAAGGTTGAAGCCCATTTGGAAAGACAGGACCATCAGCCTACATTCCTAAGTAAGACTGCTGCGCTCCCTTGTCATCTCCATCTTCCTATATGCTTGCGAAGCATGGACCCTCACTGCAGATCTCCAACGAAGAATACAAAGCATGGAGATGAGGTGCTACAGAAGACTTCTGGGCATTTCCTATACCCAACACATCACCAACGACGAAGTCCGACAGATCATCACACAAGCCATTGGACAACACGATGACCTGCTCACAGTGGTGAAGAAACGGAAACTCAGATGGTATGGCCACGTCACCAGATGATCAGGCCTAGCAAAGACCATTCTGCAAGGCACGGTGCAAGGAGGTAGAAGAAGATGGAGACCGAAAAAGAGGTGGGAGGACAACATTCGAGAATGGACTGGTTTGACACTGAGCGAAGCCATCAGGGCTGTTGAGGACAGAGAAAGATGGAGTATGCTGGTTAAACGATCATCTGTGGTGCCCCTACGACCTCCGGGTTACGGGACAGGATAGGATAGGGAGTGAGAGAGAGATATACAGAGAGAGAGCAAGACAGAGAGAGTAAGAGATAATGACCAACTGGGCTACACAAGCAAACACACGGAATAGCCAAAATATGTGCTATGTGTATGACCTAAGAACCTTACTTGGGTTCAAATATGAATGGAGCCGGAGAGTAACTGGGTCCTGACTTGGCTCCAAACATGGAATATGTGTATCTGGGTCCTTTCTTGGACTCAGATATGTAATATGTGTAACTGGGTCCTTGCTTGGACTTAGAAATGTAATATGTGTAAGTAGGTCCTTGCTTGGACTTAAGACATTAACTATGTGTATACAGGTCCTTGGAAGGAGTCCTCACATGGTATGGTAAATAACAAGGTATTAATATTTGTTAATTATAACCATTTGAGCATCTCCATGATCTGAAAATAGTTTAAGACTATCCAAAATGTAAAATTAAACGCAGAACAATATTATACAGTACTATTTTCATCGAGTCCTGAGGTGGATGGTGTAAACACAAAGTCCTGACATGGTATGCTATCCCAGTATGTGTGTGTGTGGAGTGTGTATGTGTGTGTGTGGAGTGTATGTGTGTGTGTGGAGTGTGTATGTGTGTGTGTGTGACTGTCTACCAACATGGGAGCAATGTCCAAATGCAATGTATGTTGTCATTTGGGTGAATACATTCTGTATTCTGTATTCCAAAAGATATTAGTGGTTACAAACAAGGAGCTCTCATTATAATAATACTATGTCTTTTGGGAAAAGGATGACGAACACGCTAATGAACAGTCAACATATAAAACATGTAACAATAAATATAAAATAGTCCAATAATACATCCTACACACTGTGTGACTGACAATGGCAAAGGCTTACGTTCTCTCTGCGGGTGGTAAAGCCTACCTATTATGCTGGGTGACATAATGTAGTTAAACCCATAAATCTTTCACTTCTTTTTCAGCTCAAGATGGGGAAGGGGGTACAGTGGGGGGGGGGGGAGAGGGGTATGTGATGACATAATACTTTAAAAAACCTGCAATCTCTTTGTAAGCAGCGACAGAGATTGGTGAGAGACCAACGTTAGTTAGTTAGTGATTCATTACTTACAGGGTCCAGCGGACTGCAAAAAGCCGAATCAGGACCACAAAATCAAGACCACAACTTGGCTGAAAGTGGACTCACCCTTGATCCACATTAAAGATATCTGCGAAAACAACCCTAGTGGTAACACTGAAGGCACTCCACCAGTCGGTCACTTTATAATATAGGCTTCCCACACAGGGGATGCTGAGGCTATACTTTAATTTATCGAATCCCCGTTTATAGAGATGAACGTAAGCCTCAGCCATTGTCAGCTACGCAGTGTGTACGTCCTCTTTTGACCATCCCAGTTAAATGAAAGTTTTCATATGTCGTTAGCAACTAGACAGGCATCCCAGCTTGTCACAAAAGTCCACGGGTACAGATAACATGAAACAACACAGAAACACAGCAACAGAATAGAGCAAAGTTTGTACAATAGTGCCATATTTGTGTACAATTTTCTTGTTTCTTCTTCACCTTGAACGCAACAAAACCAGAGAACAAAACAACTAACGCTGAGCTGGTTAATTTGCTATAAGATGAACCACTTCCATCCTATGTCCAGCACATAATTCCATCTCAAACAGGCATGTTCAGGGCACAACATGACAGAAACACAATCAAAGGCCCTGACGGCATATCTCCATTCAACCAGCGTCCATAATTTACAACGTTCCTGTTTCATTCTTCTCTGCATGATTTTTTTAAAAACACAAAATATTACGATCACATTTCCATTCTGGGATTGCGCGTAAGAACCTTCATCAAGAACTCTCATGACCTTGCCCTTCTTAACAATACTTTTTAACTTTTTTTTTTAATTCACAAAATGTTTCAGCAAAAATCATTTGACAAGCTGAAAGCTAATTATGAATAACATACAAGCAGACCACACCACAAAACCATCAACCCTAGATTGCGAGGGAGAGAGTTGGGCATCACCCTCATTACGCTGGCCCAAGATAAGTATGATCTCCAACATCACGCTCCCCTACGGCCACAAGGCTATGGGACTACCTTTACCTTTTTTTACCTAGATTTTAGGGTCGAGCACCCAGGACCTTCACATATTACTTCACACGCGGTCTTACAAACAGTTTTGATTTTGACCAGTCAGGCTGTTTCAAGACAAGACTAGAACTTGCGTCAATTCCAATCAGAAAGGTAGTTACATTTCAACTTTGAGCTCAACAGTGCATTGACCTTGAGCAGTTGCCTGAGAAACGACCTTGAACTTGAAACGTGACTTTGCTTCAGAATGACCATGTACTTTTGAGGAGTGACTCTGCTTCAGAAGCGTCCTTGGAATTTGAGTTGGAGTTGACACAGATGCATCCTGGACTGCTTGTAGAGTTGCCGTAAGAAAATTCTTGAAATTGAATGACCCTTGACCTTCAGGGATTAACATTCAGTGAGGGTCAGTTTGGCGCTGGAGTCGCTGCTGCTCCAAAAGGCGCTCCAGTGGGGTCATAATAGGTGGCTCCGTCCATGTGTTCTGCAAATAACAACAAGAACAATGTTTGTTTTAGTCTAGAATACTGAAACAGTATAGAAGTGCAAACAAGTGAATTAACAGGGATGTATGCACACAATGTATAATGTACAACGTTCTCACCTGCTGTCCTCTGCCTTTGTCATCGTTGCCTTGACCTTGGGCACTCCAGCCTTCACCTCTAAATGATCCTGACCCTTGAGGATCAAATCCCACCACCGGTGAACTGCGCATACTGCTGGCTTGAGAGGAGAAAGGTGAGGATGTCATGCCTGTAGACAAAACATAAGGACTTTTGGAACTGCTGTAATACAAATAAAATTGTTGTAATAGAAATAACACCCAAGTCCCTATTAAACTATGTTTCTGTAAACAGTGCGTCTGATTGGCCAATGGACCCAGAAACATTTTCTCACAAAAGTCAACTTTGTGTAATTGATCCTTAGACTGCTCCTTACTTAACACTTCCCATGGGTTTTCCCATTTCTAATTTTAAAAAGGCTATACTTAGTGCACTTCCCATGGGTTTTCCCATTTCCAATTTTAAAAAGGCTGTACTTAGTGCACTTCCCATGAGTTTTCCCATTTCCAATTTTAAAAAGGCTGTACTTAGTGCACTTCCCATGGGTTTTCCCATTTCCAATTGTAAAAAGGCTGTACTTAGTGCACTTCCCATGGGTTTTCCCATTTCCAATTTTAAAAAGGCTATACTTAGTGCACTTCCCATGGGTTTTCCCATTTCCAATTTTAAAAAGGCTGTACTTAGTGCACTTCCCATGGGTTTTCCCATTTCCAATTTTAAAAAGGCTGTACTTAGTGCACTTCCCATGGGTTTTCCCATTTCCAATTTTAAAAAGGCTATACTTAGTGCACTTCCCATGGGTTTTCCCATTTCCAATTTTAAAAAGGCTATACTTAGTGCACTTCCCATGGGTTTTCCCATTTCCAATTTTTAAAAGGCTATACTTAGTGCACTTCCCATGGGTTTTCCCATTTCCAATTTTAAAAAGGCTGCACTTAGTGCCCTTCCCATGGGTTTTCCCATTTCCAATTTTAAAAAGGCTGTACTTAGTGCACTTCCCATGGGTTTTCCCATTTCCAATTTTAAAAAGGCTATACTTAGTGGGATGCAGTCAATCTAAAATTTCACAAATAAAAAAATGTGATTTCCTTTCCGTCTTCTAATAGCGACGTTCCTTTACACCACATGTTAGAGAGATGAATGTGTGTTTGTTGTGTAGGTAGGAGTGTGTGTAACATGTGAGTGATGAATGTGTGTTTGTTGTGTAGGTAGGAGTGTTTGTAACATGCGAGTGTGTATGTTGGTAACAGATCGCCGCGCTTTGAGTCTGATTTAGGAATAAGGAGCGTATAGCATCCAGTATTATTATTATTATTATGAAATTTCTTTACAATACATGCAGTTTTTTTAAATAGAAAAAATAAAAAAACACCAATTGTGGTTAAGTTCTGAGTTGAGAACTGCTGTGAGTAAAAGAAACTTGGCAGACCAAATGCATAAACAAATCCTTCAGAAGAGAGTATAAACAGGGTCTAGTCTGTGTCGCATACATTCCATCATAACGGACTTTAAAGATCCTAACGCTCATGTCCTAGACGGGTGAGTGCCGGTGACAAGAACACACCCAGCATGCACCTAGGTCCTTCTCCCCCATCCCTGGCTGCCCAGGATTGTGCTCAGTTGTCTGGAACATTATTACGATGCGTCCAAAGGCTGCAAGTTGGCGCCTCGGGCGTCTTGAGTTAGATCCTGTATCGGCCAGCGCCTTGAGCATCTCTTGAACGATTAAATAAATAAATAAATAAATAACAAACCAAACAACACTCACTCTTGGAGTCGCTTCCAGAGTTGAGGGGCATGGACCAAGGGGAAGAGCTTGCAAAGAGGGAGTATTCTCCACCTGGCTGGGCAACTGGCATTCCCAGACGTTGACCCTGAACCACAGCCTCCACATCTCTGAAAAACCAAAAATAACAATTTGTAACATGAAAATGAGTGTCACCTCCTCCCCTCTTTCCCTCCCCACCCTGCACCCACACCTCCCCCCCAAAAAATTGAAATGGTGGCACTAAAATGCAAAGTAATACCAACTTTGATCTTTCTATGCTCTTGACCTTGAGATGACACTGACCTCTGGCTCCAAATACACTCATGTATTATCAAATAAACTACAGCAAAAGTTGTATTATGCCACCCAAAAAAAATCCGGTGAGCTTGGGATGACCTTAACCTTTAGTGACCTTGACCTTGGGATGACCTTGACCCTCATATGACCTCTCATGCATGTGTGATCAAATAACCCAATGTTGCATACTATGGATTAAATAAACAGCCATTCCACTGTACAATGGCCTATTTCTTGAACGTATTTGCAAGGAATAAAATGACCTTGATCTTCAAGATCAACGCAAAAACTGAACATATATGAAAGATCAATCTATAGTCTTTAAATACAACAAGTTTGGACTTTATATCTTTCATAGTTTAGGTTAAAGGTCACTTCAAAGTACCTATACAAACTGACTTTGGACAGCTCCAGGGAGTTGACCAAATTTGCAAAGGATGTGTGTTTCATTGATATGTACCATGCATCAATACTGATAATCTAGAAATAGAAGGAAAAAAAAGTGAAATTCTGTGAAAATTTGTGATTTTTTTAACTAACATTTGATGGCCCTTAACCTTGACCTTGGCCTTGAAGTGAAGTTATTCATTCACGGATCATTTTCGAGGTCTCATGGGTATACACCATCTTACCAAGTTTGGTTGTGATAGTTGAAATAAGCTCTGAATATTTAGCCACTTTAAAGTTTTTGCAGTCAGATGTGGACAGCAGACAGCGGACAAACTGACGGATGGATGGATATTTTTTGTCTATAACATTTTTGGACTATTTAGGTCTCATCTCACACAGATTTGCAAAACGGGATTGTAACGGATCGCAAATTTTCTAACGCGCGCCCGTTACAAAACATTTTGTGTGTATAAATATATATGTTGATGCGCCTGTGATTGCGCAGTACTTAGAATGAGTTTGTTACATGACGCAGTCGCTCTCTATCGTCCGTTATGTCCTAGAAACAAAATGCAGGAATAATCTCCGTTGGAAGAGAACGGGTAAATAGATATTTTTTTATACGTATTTTATGAAGAGGAAAAGGTTCTAGATCTAGTCATTTTTTGTTCATACCTATATGTTTGAATGTTGTTTCGGGAAACTAATTGTGTTATGATTTTTATTTGTAACTAGCTAACCTAGTGAAAAGGAAAGGTTCTAGATCTATTCATTTTGTTCACAGGGCTATGCTTGAATGTTGTTTCAGAATTTGTGTTATGACTTTTATTTGTAAGTTAACTTAGTATAACCATATTGAAGCATTATGATGTATACCATTTAGTATTTTCTGTATATGAGAAAAAAATAGAAGCCAACAAAAGCACCAGGAAAGATCTGAATGTAAACAAAATGTTGACTTCGGTTTTTCTAACAGTGCTCAAAGTGTGAAATTATTTATTGTAATGATTGGTTACTGTAAGAATGCTGATATTCTACAGAGTTTCGAGTCCGGGAGGGACTGAGGTCTGCAGCTGAAGGCGCGACCAGTCGACCAGTGCTGTGTAAGCGAAGTTCTTGAAAAATCGTCGAGATGACGTAAAGTGTAGTGGTAGTCGGTGTGTTCATAGCTCGACTGTGAGTACATTTATTCTAATATAACTTTCAACCTTTGCCAGCCAAGCAGCAGGGGCAACAAGAATTTGAAAAGGTCAAGGAGCGACTGACGGACTAATTGAAAGATATCTACTTTTCTTTTGGGCCCTATTTTTGTTGTTTTTTTGTGTGTGTGTGTGCGCACTAATTATTTATTGTATTAGTATTAGACGCCGGCATTAATATTAGTATCAGAATTTTTGTAGTTGGTGGATAATTTTATTTTAGATCTGTGTATTGAAAGAATAGATGTTTATTGTCTTGATAGTTTTTGTCTAATGCGAGTGTTGTATGAATATATAGTCAGAAAGTAAGCATAATATTATTACTGTGTGGCTCCATTAGTATGTTAGTTGGTCGATGTGTGGGTATGAATGAAATCGAACATGCAGCCATAAATAATTTTGATAGCAGATAGATTGAGTATATAGACATTGATATTCATATTTTAGTATTACCCCAGTCGGTTACATTGGTGACCCTGCTTTCTTTTTATTTCGGATGTAATTTTTAAATACAAAGATAGATTTTAATATTTGTATTTCGAGGGAGTTTTAAAAAGGAAAACTTCAAACAAATTAGTACAGTTAGTGTGAGTGTGATTGAAAAAAAACAACAACAACTTATATTTAAAGAGGGGTAAAGAATTTTTTTTTTATTGCTTCTTATTGTTTGTATGTATTGAGTCAAAAATGGAACAACAACAAGAGCTGTTTGACACATTTATTGCCCAAGCAAAAACCTTAGGCGTTACAGATGAAGATTTAGCAGCTTATGTGGAAAATTGCTTTAAACGTCTAGAGCGTCAACAAGAGAGAGAAAGGCAACAACAGGAACAGGAAACTAAGCAAAGAGAGTTGGAACACCAACTGCGTATGAAACAGCTTGAACTTGAGGAGAAGAGGTTAGAAATTCAACCTCATCAACCAGTTGACACTGAGCCTAGGACTTCACACCAAACGGTAGGTCCTAAACCTACTTTTCCAAAATTGCCAGCCTTTGAAGAAAACAAAGATGATATTGATTCTTACCTTTTTAGGTTTGAGAATCATGCACGCTCACTGAAGTGGGATGAGAACCAATGGTCAACCTACCTAGCTGCACTGTTAAAAGGTACGGCTCTGAGTCTGTATCACCATTTATCAGCTAGTGGTACTATCAGTTATCCAGTGTTGAAAGAGAACCTACTTAAGAAGTTTCAATGTTCTGTCGAGGGATTTAGGTCAAAGTTACGTGCAATTAGACCTGAAAATGATGAGTCCTTTCAAAGTTTCGGTACAAGACTGGCTCACTTAGCTGAACGATGGGTTGCCTTGGCAGGTATTGACAAAACATACCAGGGACTCCTTGATCTAGTGCTAGGCGAGCAGTTGTTGTGTAGTGTTTCAAAAGAGCTCGCAACGTTCATCCGGGAACGAAATTTAGTCAAGCTAAATGCCATGATTGATTGTGCAGAAGGTTATCGAATTGCACATCCAGGCAAGAGCATGGCGCGGAGGTCGGATGGAAACATTTTTTCGACATCGATCTGTGTGGGTCAGCCTACTCGTCCGTCGAATAGAGGAGGTTACTCCCAGAACTCTCGGTTTCATAACCAAACACCCACCGGCTCAAACACAAATTCGCTATCAAACAATCTAGCACCTGAACATCAGAACACATTCGAAAATTCACGGGGTGGTTTCACAAATCGTAGAGGGCATGGTAATTTTTCACCTCGGGGAGCACGGGGTAGAGGTCGTGGACAGAAGTTTAATTCAATAGACAGATATTGGTTCTGTGAAGGTCTTTATCATAGACAATATGCATGCCCATTTCGGACACAACAAACAAATGTTGCAGCACAGCAGGTCGAAGGACAGAATCATGAGGAGGCAGCAAGTGTGGCTCAGATTGTGTGTTCTGCGCAGGAATTATCAGGTCGACTTCACTTGGTACCTGGTAGAGTAAACAGTGAGGATTGCAGTGTCTTAAGGGATACTGGAGCGACAGTTTGTGGCGTCAGGAGGCGATTAGTCAGACATGACCAGTACACAGGCGAGAGTATTCGCTGCATCTCTTTTGGTGGTCGGGTGGATACATTTCTGTTGGCAACCGTCAAAGTTGAGACAGAGTTTTATTCAGGTGAGTTGTGTTGCTGTGTTATTGACAATCCTGTAGCAGATCTTATTTTGGGAAATTTGCCATGCATTAAGGATCCCGTACCCACATTTCAGTGTAATACTGTGTTGGCGGCAGCAGTGACTACACGTGCTCAAGCAAAACGTGAAGAAGTTCCTCACATACCCCTTGACTCGGTCCGTCAAGACCTCGATGTGGACAAAGCTACTTTGATTCGCTTTCAGGCAGAAGACAAGAGCTTACAGTCGTGTTTTCAGTTGGCAGAATCTGGTGAAAGGAAACAGTTGGGTAAAGCCACTTACTATTTTCACATTGCTGATGGGATTCTTGTTCGCAGGTTTGAGAAGGATTCGTCTACAATTGAGCAGGTGGTTGTCCCTACACCACTTCGCCCTTCAGTTCTAGCTACAGCTCATGATCTCGTCTTGGCTGGGCATTGTGGTGGTCGTCGAACGACTACTAGGTTGCTTTCTCGGTTCTTCTGGCCAGGAGTTTCTGTGGATGTCAGGCATTATGTCAAGACGTGCGACAAATGTCAGAAGACCACACCTAAAGGACGTGTTCAGCCTGTACTGATGGAGTTCATGCCTGTTATCCAGACTCCCTTTCAAAGGATTGCCATTGACCTAGTGGGGCCTATTTCTCCTCCCTCTGATCAGGGTCATCGGTGGATTCTTTCCATCATTGATGTAGCTTCTAGATATCCTGAAGCAATTCCCATGAAGTCTATTGATTCAACGGCAGTTGCCGAGGCGCTGTTTTCTCTATTCTCAAGGATGGGTTTCCCTCAAGAAATTCTCTCTGATCAGGGTACTCAATTCAACTCTGATCTCATCAAAGAATTTTACAGGCTGTTTGGCATTCGGGGCATCAGAACGTCACCTTACCACCCTCAGGCAAATGGGATGGTTGAAAGATTTCATGGAACACTGAAGTCTATGCTCAAAAAGGTCATTCACAACCAGCCTAAGCTTTGGCATCGTTTCTTGCCCGCTTTATTGTTTGCATGCCGTGAACTACCAAATGACAGCACGGGTTTCTCTCCATTTCAGCTCCTTTTTGGAAGACAACCACGTGGCCCAATTTCTCTGTTGGCGGATACGTGGACTGAAACAAACCATTCCGATGATGATGGTAAACCTCTATACCAGTACCTGTTTGAGCTGAAGAATGTCCTTGCAGACTCTTGTCAGATAGCTCAGGATTCTTCTATGCAGGCTTCAGCCAAAAACAAGCGCTATTACGACAGGCATACCAAACAACGTACGTTCAAGGTTGATGATGAAGTGTTGGTACTTCTTCCTACCAGCTCCAATAAGTTGCTGATGACTTGGTCAGGGCCATACAAGATTTCAGCTTGCATGCATCCAGACTACAAAGTGTTGATTAAGGGAAAGGAAAAAGTTTTTCATGCAAATATGCTAAAGCAGTATTTCCACCGACAGCAGACTGCTGTTGTTTCCACTTCAGTCACCTCACTGGAAGTTTCTGATTTTTCGGAGGTTGATGTTTTCGTAGAAAGGTCGTCACTGGCGCAGGGTAGTTTGATTCCATGGAATGATATCACAGTTTGGACTCCAGAACGTCATGACGAGCATAATCTTCAATGTCGGGTTGACGAACAATCTGTTCACAGTCGGATCACGTCATGGCTTCTACGGTTGGCGTCGTTCAAGATCATTCAGACGGATTGCCACTACCTACTCTACCTACTTTACCCTCTGATTCCAACCCAGATGAATCTATTGATGATTTGAAATTTGATACAGATCTTAGTACAGAACAGTTAGCTGAAATGAAGACAATGTTTCAAGGGTTTGAAAAGATGCTCACTTTGAAACCAGGAACATTCACTGGTTCTTTGTACCATAATATTCCTGTTTCCACAGACATTCCAGTTCGGAGAAACCACTATAATCTTCCGTTTGCATCTCGACAGACCGTAGAGCAAGAGGTTCGGAATATGTTAGAGCTCGGAATTATTGAACCTTCCAGTTCACCTTACTCTTCTCCAGTCGTCTTAGTCAAGAAAAAGGATGGATCCGTTCGTTTCTGCGTGGATTACAGGGCTCTAAATCAAATAACTCTTTTTGATGCAGAACCCATTCCTGATGTTGAGGAACTTTTTTCTCGCATTGCTGATGGAACCTACTTTACAAAGATTGATCTGACAAAGGGGTATTGGCAGCTGTTGGTAAACCCTGTAGATCGTCCAAAAACTGCTTTCTCTACCCATCTAGGGCTCTATCAGTTTGTCAGGATGCCATTTGGACTCGTTTCTGCACCTGCGACATTCGCCAGAATGATGCGCATGTTGAAGCTAGAAGGAAGTTCAGCCCTCAATTTTTTTGATGATATCTTGGTTCATAGTGTCACGTGGGATGAACATGTATTACATGTACAAGGAGTTTTGCACACACTGTATGACTATGGTCTTACAGCTCGCCCATCAAAGATTTTGGTGGGATTCAGAAAGTTGGAGTTTCTTGGACATATCATTGGTGAGGGTCTCATACGTCCAGAAGAAGGAAAGGTACAGAAGATTTTGTCTGTTCCAACACCAAAAACTAAGAGGCAGGTTCGTTCACTTCTGGGACTTTTGAGTTACTATCGGCGCTATGTGCCGAATTTTGCATCGCTGACTGCACCTTTGACTGATCTAGTGAAGGCGGAAACAAAGAGACAGATCGTGTGGTCCACCCAATGCGCTGATGCTTTGAAGGAGATTCAGAGGATTCTTTCATCATATCCAGTGCTATTGTTGCCAAAGATTGGGGAACATTTTGTTGTTCAGACTGATGCCAGTTCAGTGGGTCTAGGTGCTGTTTTATTACAAAACTTCCAGGGTGAATTGCATCCTGTGTCATACGTCAGCAGAAAGTTGCTTGATCGCGAGACGAGGTACAGCACAATTGAAAGAGAGTGCTTGGCAATTGTATGGGCACTATCCAAATTTGCTCGTTTTCTTTGGGGTGTGCGATTTACTTTGCAAACCGACCACAGACCTCTCACGTACCTAAAAACAAGTAACTTCAAGAATTCCCGCATCATGCGATGGGCATTGTCACTGCAGGAGTTCACATTTGACATCTTGCCAGTAAAGGGCACAGCTAATGTTTTCGCTGACCTTTTGTCTCGTTCACTTGAAGATCAGGATGTATGCTAGTCAGTTCAGCATTTGTCATTTCTGTTTAAACTCCAGTTTCGTTTTATCGCAACAAGTATGTAAATGACAGATGGTATAGTATGTTGACAAGAACACTCGGACGTTTTCTTCACCCTAAGGGGGGGTAGTGTAACGGATCGCAAATTTTCTAACGCGCGCCCGTTACAAAACATTTTGTGTGTATAAATATATATGTTGATGCGCCTGTGATTGCGCAGTATTTAGAATGAGTTTGTTACATGACGCAGTCGCTCTCTATCGTCCGTTATGTCCTAGAAACAAAATGCAGGAATAATCTCCGTTGGAAGAGAACGGGTAAATAGATATTTTTTTATACGTATTTTATGAAGAGGAAAAGGTTCTAGATCTAGTCATTTTTTGTTCATACCTATATGTTTGAATGTTGTTTCGGGAAACTAATTGTGTTATGATTTTTATTTGTAACTAGCTAACCTAGTGAAAAGGAAAGGTTCTAGATCTATTCATTTTGTTCACAGGGCTATGCTTGAATGTTGTTTCAGAATTTGTGTTATGACTTTTATTTGTAAGTTAACTTAGTATAACCATATTGAAGCATTATGATGTATACCATTTAGTATTTTCTGTATATGAGAAAAAAATAGAAGCCAACAAAAGCACCAGAGATAGATCTGAATGTAAACAAAATGTTGACTTCGGTTTTTCTAACAGTGCTCAAAGTGTGAAATTATTTATTGTAATGATTGGTTACTGTAAGAATGCTGATATTCTACAGAGTTTCGAGTCCGGGAGGGACTGAGGTCTGCAGCTGAAGGTGCGACCAGTCGACCAGTGCTGTGTAAGCGAAGTTCTTGAAAAATCGTCGAGATGACGTAAAGTGTAGTGGTAGTCGGTGTGTTCATAGCTCGACTGTGAGTACATTTATTCTAATATAACTTTCAACCTTTGCCAGCCAAGCAGCAGGGGCAACAAGAATTTGAAAAGGTCAAGGAGCGACTGACGGACTATTGAAAGATATCTACTTTTCTTTTGGGCCCTATTTTTGTTGTTTTTTTGTGTGTGTGTGTGCGCACTAATTATTTATTGTATTAGTATTAGACGCCGGCATTAATATTAGTATCAGAATTTTTGTAGTTGGTGGATAATTTTATTTTAGATCTGTGTATTGAAAGAATAGATGTTTATTGTCTTGATAGTTTTTGTCTAATGCGAGTGTTGTATGAATATATAGTCAGAAAGTAAGCATAATATTATTACTGTGTGGGCTCCATTAGTATGTTAGATGGCCGATGTGTGGGTATGAATGAAATCGAACATGCAGCCATAAATAATTTTGATAGCAGATAGATTGAGTATATAGACATTGATATTCATATTTTAGTATTACCCCAGTCGGTTACAGGGATTTTTTTGTTTTTGTTTTTTTTTGTTTGGTGAGGGTAGAAGGAGAGCAGGGGAGGGGGTTGAGTACATCACCAATAATCATCATCAACATTCAATAAATCATCATCATCTATCAATCAATAAACATCATCTATCATCAATCAATCAACATCACAATACCATCTTCATCATCACCATTATCACATTACCATCACATCATCGTCAACATTTGCATTATCAAAATTCACACAATAATTACTCTGTTTGATGTCTTACCTTTTATCTGACACCTTGCCGTCCTGTTTGTCTGGTTTGGGAGTACCCTGAAATGTACAATAAAACTGTCAATACAAACACTAAAATAAATAAATATTGTGTGCTCCATTCAAACAGTGATGGAGATCATGTCACAAGTATATCAACTAACAAGTTAGTATCTCGTATTCAGAGCTGCCAACCCCCAAAAAAGTTTTCAGTAGCAAAAATTCTGAATTTCAGTAGTTTTATGACATTTTCAGTAGCCATACGTCCCCGCTTTTTTTTTTTAACGAAGACATGCATATACACACACACTACTAAACAAGCACAGTTGCAAGGAAAGATGACACACTTCATACAATACTCCACATTTATTGAACTTGCTCTATTCTCTCTCTGGGAACATGTCTAGTCTTTCGCAAGGCCCAATCTGGTGGCAGCCTTGCACTTTCTCAGCAAATTGTCAGATAGCTTTGAGTCATAGCATGGAGTGCCTTGCAGTTTTGTTTTCAGCACAAGAACAGCCTCCAGTGGGCTGAGCGAGGACCTGAAATCTGTTCTATTTTTTCTAACTTGACTGAAGATCCTTTCACAGTCACAGTTTCTGATTGGAAACAGCAAGATGGGAAAAGACAGACACATTACTGGAGAGAGAGAGAGAGAGAGAGAGAGAGAGAGAGAGAGAGAGAGAGAGAGAGAGAGAGAGAGAGAGAGAGAGAGAGAGAGAGAGAGAGAGAGAGAGAGAGAGAGAGAGAGAGAGAGAGAGAGAGAGAGAGAGAGAGAGAGAGAGAGAGAGAGAGAGAGAGAGAGAGAGAGAGAGAGAGAGAGAGAGAGAGAGAGAGAGAGAGAGAGAGAGAGAGAGAGAGAGAGAGAGAGAGAGAGAGAGAGAGAGAGAGAGAGAGAGAGAGAGAGAGAGAGAGAGAGAGAGAGAGAGAGAGAGAGAGAGAGAGAGAGAGAGAGAGAGAGAGAGAGAGAGAGAGAGAGAGAGAGAGAGAGAGAGAGAGAGAGAGAGAGAGAGAGAGAGAGAGAGAGAGAGAGAGAGAGAGAGAGAGAGAGAGAGAGAGAGAGAGAGAGAGAGAGAAGTCTTACCTGGCGACAATTGGGAAAAACTCCCCCCCCCCTCCCCCCCCCCCCCTTCCTGGCTGCCGTCAGTGGCTAGCACAAATGGACTAGATTCCATGGCAGTGCTTGCCTCCTTAACCGCCTCTTCTCCTAGCGTTCGTATTATATGTCCAGTTTTTGTTCGCCCACATGCAAAGCTCTTGGCAACTTGGGAGTCCGGGAACATTGCCTTCACTAACTTACTGAAGTGATCTGCTACCGACGCAGGCAAATTGTGCTCTGCAACGAAGGTCGTGAAGAGTGTTTCCGCACGAATTATTGAGAGATCCATATCGGGCTGGAAGAAGGTGGCTACCGACTGAACAGGGACTAACTTTTCTGGATCAGGGCAACGACTTTTGTGACGATTGCCATTCACGTGTCGCGTCACATCGTGGAAGCCGCCATGTTGTATGCTAAAATCTGCCAAGCACGCTGTACAATACACGCTGTGTTTTGATCTCGATGACGCAGTGATGCACGGAAATTTTTCAGAATACTCTTTCCTGTACTCTTGATTTGCTGTCCTCTTCTTTTTTTCTGGGCTTTCATCGCTAGTTTTCTTTCTTTTTGGCATCACGGATTCAAAATACGCCGCACACAAACTTTTCTTCTCGCAGTGTAGAAAGTGACCCGGAAACGAAAGTGTTGAGGTTTTGTGCAGCGATTGGCCGTTTGCAAAACCACTTCACGGTGATTGGTCGAATTTCCTAACATGCACTGGGAGCGTGATCTATTACTCCGTGCACGTAAACCGAATGACCGTGACCTTGAGGTGCTACGGGAGGCACAGGCTCTCAATAAAACTCGTTAAAACTGTAATACTATCGTCGAAAATGGACTTTCCGTAGTAAATTTTCGATTTGCGTAGCTCCGTAGCCGCGTATTCATTTCCGGAGTAAACTACGGAAATTCCATAGTGGTTGGCAGCTCTGCGTATTGCCCCTAGCCGACGTGCGGTGGTCCCGTTTAGCCACAAGCTGAAACGGGGATATCCCAAACCTAAAAATAGAATAGAGAATTCTGGGAAATCTGTTCTCGCGAAGATGTGCTCGCTGAAATGAAACGAAAGTTGGGAGAGGAACTGCATATTTCTGGTAGTGAACAAAGGCAGAAACTTGTCAGCAGTATTATCAGCGATGGAGTTATAATGGACGAAGTGCTCCATACCTATGAGGTTGCCTTTGCTCGAGCAAAGAAACTAAAGAAGGATTTAGCCGACGTTATTTCAGAAAAGAATTTCTCTACCCATAATTCCCCTGGGTTTTGAAGTTTCTAAAAAGTTATTTCAGGCCGATGACGCTCTATGGAGCTCAAAGCATGTAAAGGGAAGCAATCGGTTGTACGCGCACGTCGATAGAGACATAGAAGAGAGATACTAACTTGTTAGTTGATATACTTGTGATCACGTACAATCGTACGTGTTTCACGTACTGAGTTGGGAAATCACGAAAAGAAAATATAATGAAAGGGTATAAACACGCACAAAGTCAGTGCCAAAGGGGTATGAAAACGTAAAGCTAAGTTGCTGGGAGGTATCATCAGGTACAACTATTTCGGCCGTGCATACAGCTTTCGCTCGATTTGGATCGTGTGCATGTGCGTCCTGCGCGACCGCCTATACCCTCTCTCCCCCTCCTATTCATTCTGTTGCTTCCGAGAAACAGCCAATCATATGCACGATAATATTCACTATTTTTTCTCGACGCTTTTGATTGGCTATATAAGACTGACAACAACCCAACATTAAACATGGCCGACAAGCAGCGATCTGATGAAAAGGAAAAATAAAGCAGACAAAACTAATTGCTCAAAAAAATTAAAACAAGATGAAGGAAAAGAAAAAAATGCAAACTTTTTTGTCAGCCTTTGGCTTTGAATGCTCGGGAAGAGAAGAAAAAGATGAGCCGCAACCGGGCCCGGCTGAAGAAACTCAAACTGATGAAAAGACTTTCCACGCAAAGTGTTTATTACGTATGTTGGTGTACCCCCTAAAAAACTGAAAGGGGGTATAAAAAAAAACTTATGTTTGCAATGAGGGTATGAAAATCCCCACATGTTTTGGTTGAGGGTATAAATACCCCTAGCTTAAAAACTTTCTCCATCACTGTCAAAGGTCCTGTAATTAATAACAAGGTTTACCTGATGAACTCTTTCATGTTTAAAATTTGAACATAAATCAATATAACATTATTATGTAAAATTATATTGCGATTCATTTTCTTAGAACTGTTCTTATACCTACGGCAACAACAATTTTCATGTTATATGGAATAAAGATTAACGGACTTGACTTAAAATTGTTCCTTATCATTGTTTCATCCTCTACAATGCACAAACTAATGAACTTCCTAATTCTCACAAACTAAGTAACTTCAGAATTCTCACAAACTAAGTAACTTCATAATTCTCACAAACTAAGTAACTTCATAATTCTCACAAACTAAGTAACTTCATCATTCTCACAAACTAATTAACTTCATAATTCTCACAAACTAAGTAACTTCATAATTCTCAAACCACAGACTGACCTCTGCATGACCTTGAAAGCTGGAACTGATGCGAGTGTCCGGTGGAGAAGACTTGGGTGGCTGAAAAATGAAATAAATACATAAAGAAATAAATATCAAATGTAGACTTCACTTTTAGTTATGCAACAGAACATATCCATCCAATAACAAATTAATTGTGTCAACAATAACAACAGCAATAAGAAGTAATACATAAATGTTATGAAGGAGTATATAAATCAATTTAGATACTTTGTCTTTATCCTATTCCCTTTTAATGTATTAGACTGCACCATCTAGTATATTAGTAACTGTCAAAATCATGACCTGGATATTACTGAAAGAAGCATACTATAACTGCAATTTTATCATGTATCATTTATAATGCAGCAATTTTACAAATATCCAGTTGTTACACGTATTATCAATAGTCGATTCTGCCCCGATGCTTGAATCTTGATATGTGTAACTCGAATTCGTTTATCCACACAGCCTGCTCACTCAACAACATGGCAGGAGTCGTTGTATAAAGTTTTTCAACTTTACTAAGCAAACATCAACAACTGCATACGAGATCACTTTCGGAAAATCATTACAAAAATCACTTTTGTTTACAAGCAGAGAGCCTCTCTGCAATCCAGAGAAACTTTGAACATGCCAGAATGATGCAATAACACCTAAATTGAAATAAAACTCGTCACCGGCACTACGCACTGTCTTAAGTCATAGAACATTCTTCAGTTCACAAGCTATCGCCAGATAGATCTGATACATTCAATCAACAATAAACAAGCAATTCCAGAAAATTCTCAATGAGTCTACAACAATAATGAAATTATCAACATTAAACAAAGCTTTTTTCTAGCAACACCGCAGAATCAAATCAAAGGTAAATATACGCTATTACTGCATATTTTGCAACAGAAAACTTTCAGAACTATCGTGCGTGTCTCAATCGTAACACCAGTAGTAGTCCTTGACTGTGCAATACTTAACTTAAGCATAACTTTAAACAGCAAACCTATAATTTGGCATACACTGATAGAGTATTCAGAGATGAGAATCCTAAAATGACAAAAAGGAGGAACAATTCGAAAGTCTGTCGAGTGGCGAAGCCATGAGTGCGCTTACCCGCGAAGCAGGTACGCGATGCTAGGGAAGTCCGGGGGCATGCTCCCCCGGAAAATTTTTGAAAAGATGGTTAAAATCTATGCATTCTGAGCCTTATTTTATGGGGTCAGATCAGTTGTTTTTGTGGAACTAAAATGCTGTTGTTAGCTCTCCACAGTTCAACACATAATGAATTTATTTCAAACATCAGTTAAGCCTTGTATTAATCAAACATTCCTTTTGACTGCAGACAAGAATGGTTTAAATACCAATGACAAGACAAGGCTTTACCAATGCACATAATTATTGTCCAAAACAGAGTTATACATTTATACATAGAATCAGTATGAAGCCTCACTGACACTCTTAGAGTCACACCAAACAATAAAATCATAAATACCTCGATTTACTGTTCAAACAAGGTTTACAATTTCAAGATAATGTCTTGGAAAAACCACAACAAGGAAAGCAGAAATACGGATGGTTTCAGGCAGTATTTCCTAGAACAGTTCTGATGCTATAATCATATATATATATACATTATGAACAACTTCAGCCTTGAAGTCTTAGTCAGGCACTGAAATCAGGCTAAGTTTACAATTACGTCATGCTCTAGGATTCAGTTCTTTGTGTATACAACATTCTTATGGTTTTTTTTAAGAATTGTTAAAACTGGCAGGTACCAACATGTTATACACAGTCTGCACACACAAAAGTATTGAATGAACTATGTACGCATGTATTTTATAATTGAAGTCAGGCAACTATCCAGTTCTTGCTTTCTTGGCTGGTGGCTTTTGACTTCTATTCTCACTTCTCTTCCTCACCAACACTGAAGTCAGGTGGTCAGAGCTTTCTTATGAGACAGTCTGGCTTGTTTCTCTGCCTTCAAGGCTTTAAGCTGGAGTCTGCTGACCTCAGCCTGGTGTTGCCTTGACATGGCTGCCTGCTTTTCAGCTCTCTCCTCTCTTGCCTTCTTCAGCTTGCTTTTGTAGGCAGCAGCAGCAGCCCCTCTCATGAGACTACACATCCGGTGGTTGACAGGTGTGTGATTCACATCCTTCCGGGCGAAACACTCAACTGCAGACTGGCCAGTGGAGTGGAGTGCATATTTGACTGTTTGTATTGCTGAGTATGTGTTCACTCCCATTCTTGTTGACTTGTCATCCAGAATGTTGTTCATTACTGAAAAAGACAACTCCACAGCTGTAAGCAGAGGGTACTTGCCCGTCTTCTCAACTGCCATCCACCACTCACAGACAGGTAGCTTAGAAGGTGGTCCAAACTCTGATGAACTGCAAAATGCAATCACCTCCATGCTGTAAGCATCCAGCAGTGCATTATTTTTCATCTGCAGGGCTGCCCCTTTACATTCCTCTGTAGCTTCCAGCTGCACCACATTTGTAGCCAGATTGGGGAGGCGGTTGAATGCCGCCTTTGCCAGACTGGTTGTGGTGACAGGCCGGATCCAACACTGACACTGCAATCAAAAGCTCATTGTTTAGTGGACGTTTGGCCTGAAGAGAACGCCTACAAGCAACATATGCTGACTGCACAAGCTGCAAAAACTTCCCCCGCTTCTTTTTGTCCCATGCAGCCATGGCCTTCTTCGCTGTTGCATTCACAAACATCCCATGCAAGGGCTGAAGATTGGCCATGGCAGCAATGTTCAAGGTATCTGGTTCTTTAAGCTCATGTACACTGAGGTGGGCAAATGTTTCTGGTCGCATGAACATGGTCAAGAACTTCAGAAACACTGCTTCTTGTTAATCATGAAGCTTGTGCACCAAGCACTCACTTCCCTGAAACAGGCATACATATTCTTTCAAGACTGGGAGCACAGATGTGTACAGCCCTAGCACAGACTGTGTCCAGGCTCGGTTAACAAACACCTTGTCAGTGAGGCGTAAGTGTCTCTTTTTTCCGTCGGCTGTTCTTGGTCTTTTTGCCAGTGCCTGCTGGATCTCTCTCAGTCTCTTCCTGCCAGGGATGCTGATGTCGCAGCAAATCTCCTCTACCGTGTCTTTGTACATTTTTTTGTCATCCAAAGGCAAAAATGAAAAACAGTACAGCGTGATCGCGTTCAATGAAAGCAGGGCGTTTTGAGCTGCATCATAGCATGACAGCCAGCGGTGACTGACAAACTGTGTTGGCATTGAGAACCTGTCTCCTAGGATGAAACAGATCTCTTTCAAAGCATCCTGGTTAGAAGACGACCAATGGAATTTGTTGTAGAAATCGCTGAAGAGGCCAGTGTTCAAATGGCTTGCAGAACTCTTTTGAAGCAGGTGGTGACAGACATCACCGTCGATGTCCAGAAGATGTGGTGCTCTTTCACTTCGGACCTTCTGCTCCAGGCCATTTTTGCTGCCTCTCATGACTGCACAACTGTCCATGAGCATGTACATGCAGTTTAGCCAAGGGATAGGGTTGGTTGTGAAAATGTCGTCAACAGCTTTGAAGACACTGGCCACATCCACCTGCACAAGGCTTACAGAACCCAAATGCTCCATCCAGAGTTGGTCGGTTTGAAACTGGGTCGATGTAGTTCACCAAGATGGTCAGCACTCGTTTTGTCCCAGAACTGGTAGCTTCGTCGTTGTTAAGTGAAAACTTCACCTTTCTCAAAATGTTCAGTGTTCTTTGTCAGAAAGACTCTGCCAAACCGTAGTTCATCTTGTACGACGTTGATGTACGATCCATAGAAAGCTGGTTCAATGCCTCTGGATCGCTGGCTAGTGACTTGGCCAAGTTAATCACAACTGGCACAGCTGAAAACGCCCAGGACTGCTCTGCCATTGTAGCTAGAACAGCAGCCTGCAAAATAATAATAATAATAATAATAATAATAATAATAATAATAATAATAATAATAATAATAAATGAATATGAAGAAGAATAAGAAAGAAGAAGAACTTCAAGAAGAAGAAGAAGATAAGAAGAAGAAGAAGAAGAAGAAGAAGAAGAAGAAGAAGAAGAAGAAGAAGAAGAAGAAGAAGAAGAAGAAGAAGAAGAAGAAGAAGAGAGGAGGAGGAGGAGGAGGAGGAGGAGGAGGAGGAGAAGAAGAAGAGGAGGAGGAGGAGGAGGAGGAGGAGGAGGAGAAGAAGAAGAAGAAGAAGAAGAAGAAGAAGAAGAAGAAGAAGAAGAAGAAGAAGAAGAAGAAGAAGAAGAAGAACAACAACAACAACAACAACAACAACAACAACAACAACAACAACAACAACAACAACAACAACAACAAAGTGTGATAATGGTATACAGTAAAACCTGTGTTATAAGTACAAGGTTTTGATTGTATTGAAGGAAGTAGCATTCTGTGCATATTAGTGCATTTTTGTCTTTTTCTGTTTATTTGTTTGTGATCTGAAGAAGAGCAGCATAGCTCGACAATTCATCTGTTTTGTATTGTTGTATTCCTGCACATTAAACTGCTCCACATAAATCATAACGACTACACACACATTTTTTTCCAATCTGCACAAAACACAAACTTCACTTACTTCTTGGTTGGAAACTCTGTCTTTCAGAAGCACAATCTTCTTTGGCTTAGCATTGCCTGTAGTTGTACTTGGAGCTTCAGCAACTCCAGCAACATCAGAACTGGCAGGAGGGCATGGGCCACTGAACACAGGTTGATCAGAAGGTAGATCCTGAAATCACCAAAAAAACAAATGACTAAGGATGCAAGCACTTACAGTTACAAATTAGGCATTAAAATTTAAATACAAGGCATAGGTCTACTCGCCACTGACCAAATCCCACATAATCATACGAACTGCAATTTTAATGCAAGGTCAAATCTTACTCACTATTATAAACAGTTATACTATTTAACACCACAAAAATTCTACATTTCTTCACAACTTTTTTATAACTTTAAAAACGCTGCCAACAGAAAATAGGTTATATAATAGTAAAATTAAATTAATACTGGGGTTGCTTTGCCGTAGATCTAGTGAAGTACCTTGCACTTTTCTACATTAAAACTAAATAATTGCTGTAATTCTTTATTTTGATTCTTTACTTACCGATGTGCCAAAAGACCCCATTGTGTTGCTGGTGAGCCTTGTTTTTACATGCTCCATCAGTGATGCACAAGTTGCCCGGACACCGGACATTGACCGCTTGTTTTTTTTTAAATGTCCGATTGTCAAACCTCAAGGTGGACACCTTGTCCGATTAAAACGATGGCGAGTCGGACACGTGTCCGATAGTTTCCGCGTATTTTGCGGAGAGGGCGAAACGTTTATGCAGCGCTAGACGGAAAACCAAACAAGCCCCAGGGACCGTCGTTTTTTTTTTTGTGTGTTTTTTTTTAATAGTAAAATTTACGTCCCCGGACACATTAAGCGTATAGGGGACGTCTACATGCTGAAACGTATATTATATGCCTTATCTCCCTTGTCATCGCCTGCATGGGATTGCTATTTTTATCCCGAGTCACAAATCAACACAGCCAACCAGCGCCCTTGAAACATATACAGCTTTGTTTTAGTCAATCGGTGCTCGCGACTTGAGTTCACTTTGGGTCTGTGTTGGCGTTGTACTTGTATTTTTGGTAAGCCAAACATTCGATCGAAATTATCGAAAATGTCTGCGAAAAAAAGACTGAAGGCGGATAAAAACCAAATCTCAATAACCGTCTTATTTGCGGGTAATTCAGTTCCCAGCACATTAAAAGAAGCAGAGCCTACACGATCTGTGGAGAATTCTTCCGATGCCGATGGTCGCGAAGCCAAGAAACCGTCAACTTCGAGTCAGCTTACTAGTACTCGTGTTGATCGCATTTTTCAGAAGGCATGGGTAACATTTGACAATGAAAAAAAAGGCCATGTTCTGTACGGTATTTAAAAGTTGTGGTGTGGCGAAAAACTCGTATACTCGCGGCTGCGTTAACTTTTTTTAAAAAGTGCATTGGAAGATCATTTGACTACAGCTAGTCACAAACTAGCAATCCAAGTGCCCCAAGAGCAACACAATGAAGAGGTTTGTGAGGCTCTATTGTTGACAAATCAGGAGGAGGCAATGATCACCACAGCGAGAGCTGTAAACTGGCTAATAAAACAAAATCTGCCTCTCGCGAAATTTGGCTCTGTTATGCAGCTTTTGAAAGACAGTAACGAAGAAAACATTCAACGTCTTGATATCTCAGAGGGTGTACACTGAAAACGCTTCAAAAGAGTATCTTTACCGGATTGTAAAGAAGTGGGCAAGCAAGAGAAAACGCTACATTTTCAAGAATTGAACTTTCACTGTTTCGAAGTGCCTCTTTACTGTTCAGTAATACCAAGTAAACAACAAGACTTTTTGGGAACAATGCCAGTGTCCTATTACTTTTTTGTATTCAGGACATCATGTCCTATTGGTGTTTTGTGTTCAGGACATCATGTCCTATTAGGGTCCCAAAACATGTGCATCACTGCTCCATATGCTTGTCACTTGTCATGTGGTGGAGCAAGGCTGCTTTCCCTTTCCCTCCATACTTAAGCTTATCGCCGCACCACTCACATATGGCCACTCCGGCCAAATTTGCCTTCGAGATTGAGTCGCCAACACACAACTCCACATTTCTTTCAATGTTTTTGTCCTTCAAACGAATTAAGACTGTTGTGTTCAACTTTTCTTCTAACCACTTAAAGTTCCACTTATTTTTTACACCACTGTCAATGTGGGTAGCAAGAGCCTTTTCTCCAGGATTCAGTTTTCGAAGCATTTTACAAGTCGCGCTTTGTTCTCTTAACAATGGCTGATCAACCACATGATGTTTTGGCTGTTCAATCGTTTGCACTACAACTCAGCGCGCATGAGAAAGGGCTTCAAGCGCCTATTTGAGTGATGTCACTGTCTCACTATAACAGCCGGAATCTTATGAGCAGAAAAACGGGAGGGCTAAACTGCACGTTTACCAGCACGGAAGAAAGAGAAATCTGGTTATATCGGCTTTTTACGGCTGCTTCGTGGATCGAAGGAAACGAAGTGAGAGCGAACCAAATGACAACAATCCGCATGGGAATAACGAGTGGGAATAAGCTGCGAGATCGAAAATCAACAACTCACCCTAGTCATATACACTAAAATTTTCTCACCGGATTTAAACCGATCTAAAAAATGACCTTGGGACCTTCCGAAAGAGCAGATTTCCGCTAAAAGGCAGAAGATTCTCATCTCTGAGTATTAAAAAATATATAAAAATTTGGCGTCCTTTTTTTTTTCTTCTTAAAATTATTATTTTAAATATTTTAAAATATGTTTTATAATAATTAGTGCAAAATATGTTTATCCATTGTGTGTGTGTGTGTTTACGTATTATCTCTAAAAAGAAATGTTAACATGCAATTGTTGTCAGTAAGGGTAATTAAAAATAAATATAAATAAATAAAAGGTAAAAATAATATGAAAACATTTATAAAGATACATCAAGCACCAACTCACACATGTATATGTAAATATTAACATAAACATTTCAGACACATTGTATCCTTACAATGCATATTCCACAATATTTGGAAACTAAACATCATCCTCAATGCACTTCAAATTTCTTTAAAATTTATTTTGTGAGATAATAAAGTTTTCTGAATCTGAATATAATCAATAAACAAGCAAATAAACAAAGAGACAAAGAAATAAACGGCACATTAATGTACCTGAATAGTGAGAGGCGAGAGAGCTTGGTAGCCTCGCATCCCATCTGTTCCTCTGAGGCCACAATCTTCCTGCTGAAACAGTGACGTCATGAGGCCAGCGAATCCAGTGTTCCCTCTCTGAACAGGCATTGGGATGGGTGGCGCAGGGAAATGCGACATGGGATTCTGACTCATGCCCATCTCATGCCCAGGAGGGGGCATGTGCGGTCGAGATTGTGGGTGTGGGCGTTGTGCAGAAAAGTGGGGAGGCAATTCTCCAGCCCTCGGGGGTGGAGGCATGCTCATCGCGCCTGGGTGGAAAGGCCTGGGAAAGTTGGCCGCAGGAGTAGAGTATGGCCCCGGCCCTGGGTTGGAGCTGGAAGCATGGCCAATAGTGGAAGGGTTGGGGCCATTCATGCCAACTCCGCCTCCCCTGGGGCCCATGATTGGTGGACGCTGGATGGGAGCCCTGGCCATGCCCTGCCCCATCATAGCATTCATGGACTGTTGTTGCTGCTGCTGCGGCTGAACAAGCTGTGGTGGTAGTTGGTGTGGAGTGTGAGAGGTTCCGGCATCTTCTCTCTGCTGGGCCACCTGTTTCTGACTAGAAATCTGACTAGCCAGGCGCAGTGCTGACAGCATCTCGTGGTTGAGAGGGTGAATAGGGGCAGGGTGCCTGGTATTCCCAGCACTCGCTAGGCCAGCCAAAGTATTCCCCTGGTTCGATGGAAAGCTCTGCGTCTGAGGCAGCCGTGCATCCATCTGCTTGGGGCGGACAACAGATGATGGAGGTGTTAGGCCCTGCAAGTGCTGAAACTGTTGCTCTGCTCCAGGGCCGATGTAGCTAGGAGGGAACTGGCCAGCAGGCTGAGAACCACCACCACTAATACTGCCGTTATCCATAGCAAGTTTCCCCATTCTATTCTGACCCTGTATTCCTGCCACCTGGCTATTTACTGGTGGCCCTTGAGATGCAGGTGAAAGATGCCCTTGCATTGTAAGGCCCTGACCTTGACCGATAGACTGGAGGCCTTGAGGCAAGTGTCCTTGAGGTAAGTGTCCTTGACCTTGAGGCAAGTGTCCTTGACTTTGACTTAATGGCTGACCCTGGAAAGGGATGCCAGGATGGAGGTAGGGAGGACTGTTGTGGGTGAGCCCAGAGTTCATCGCCTGCAGATTTGTAACGGTGCTGGTTGGCTGGGCAATACTAGTGCTAGGTGGTGAGGATGGGGGTGCAACTGACTGCATCTGTTGTTGCTTCTGTTGATGTTGCTGCTGCTGCTGCTGTTGTTGCTGTAACTGTTGCTGGAATCTCGGTGGCAGCGTGTTGGACTTTTGTGGTTTCTGTAGTTGTTTGGGTTGTGGAGACGTCTGTTTTGTACCTTGCTGACTCTGCCCTGGCTTCTTTATCTGCAACACAAACAGCAAACTCAAATACTAATGCATCAAATCAAAAGAGTAGCATCAAATTCAAAATGATTCCAAACGCATGCAGTTAGTTGTGGTTGTTACCAAGCTTGTTACACGAGTTCTTGAAAAATAAGCTAAAATGATACTTTCTTGCATGTTATTCTTGCATGCGTTTAAGTGTGTACCTTAAGTTGATCTTCCCCCCCCCCCCCCCCCTTTCCCTAGATTTCCCATCAGCCAACGTTGTGTTTATCTGTATTCATGTACCTGATTAATAGACCCCCAAACCAAAATCATCAGTCAGTTGACATTTTTGATGCTATTATTTTGATGTGATGAACATGTATTTTGTTTTGATTTGCAAGCCCTTACATGTTTTCTACATTGCAAAACCAAAAACAAAAATCAATAGCAATATTTCTAGTTTACCTGCATCTGTGCAGGAGGAGACAGTTGTGGCTGAGGAGTGTTGGACACTAGGCTTCCACCACTGCCAGGTCTAGGGGATGAAACTCTAGGGGAGGTGTAGCCTTGCATGGGGGATGAGCCCCTTTCTTGTGGGGACTGCCCGCGTCTGGCAAAACCTGGAGAAAGTTGGGGGGAGGTCTGAAGACGGCCAGAGCTTCCTCCACCCCCATGCTTCATGAACTGAGGTTCACTGGTGGCCGTGCCAAGCAGATACTTCTGTTGTCCTTGCTCTATGCTGGCATCTTTACCTCCGCTGACAGTCTGACACCACAAATGAAAGACACACTTATGCTATGCATACCGTTTAGCAGATACTTCTGTTGTCCTTGCTCTATGCTGGCATCTTTACCTCCGCTGACATTCTAACACCACAAATGAAAGACACACTTATGCTATGCATACCGTTTATCAAAAGCACGTGGTGCTGCTGTTATTTTTTATTTGTTTCTGCTTACTACATCAAGACAAAGCTCCAGGTGCCCCAATCTAGAACCAATGCTCACCTACATTCCTTCTTCCCCTCCTCTATCCGTCTCTGGAACTCTCTCTCTGATGCAATCACAACCACTAAGTCAGTCCCCGCCTTCAAATCAGCAATGGAAGGATGGCTCCATTTGTAAAAATCTCATTTAAAAAAATAAAATTATATATATATATATATATAATAATAAATAAATAAATATAATAATAAAGTATTTTGTTAAAGAAAAGCCTTATTAAGGGGCTACCTGTACCTATTATTAATTTCTTAATTATTTTAAATAACCTACTAGTGTATCATAGTTTTGTCCTCCAAACCCCACTGTGTCCCCCCCTTCCCCTAGTAGAGGGGGTGGGAGCCTAAATGTTTTTTTGTTTGTTTGTTTGTTTTTTTGTTTTTGTTTTTAACGTGCTGGCGCATGCTCCCGTCAAGTCCCACACATGTGTATTGTTCCCCAACATTGGGGTTTTCACATTAATCTGAAGAAGAAGAAGAAGAAGAAGAAGAAGAAGAAGAAGAAGAAGAAGAAGAAGAAGGCATTTAAAGATCACAGCTCCTCTTAAGCATAAGAGGCAGCATTCAAGAGTAAGCGTTTAGACTTCATTTTATTTCTGCATGAGGGTCGCTGAGTAATTCAGCTGAAATTCTACCCTTCTGGCAGTTGATACAGACCTGCTGGTTCAGGAACCTTTATATTTGTGGATGAGACATACCATTTCTTCTTATATACATAGAGATGGAGAGACATAGGAGTACAGAAAGAAATAAATACAGATACACAGACAGGCAAACAGAAAGAAAGACATATAGATATACAGGCAAACAGACAGAAAAAATTAGATGATGGACAGATTGGTCAATAAAAATTATTACTTACTGTATCTGACTGAGCCCCTTGTCCTTGTTTCATTATGGCCTGAAATGAAGAAAGATTAATCGTATGCTACAGACCATATTGAAAAATTGCTTAGTTAAGGCATAATTTATAATAATAATAATAATAATAATAATAATAATAATAATAATAATAATAATAATAATAATATTTATTATTATTATTATTATTATTATTATTATTATTATTATTATAACAATGACAATAATTAATAATAATAATAATAAAAATAATAATAATAATAATAATAATAATAATAATAATAACACATCATATCACATGCTTTTTCTTTAATCAAACTCAAAAGCAGCGATCTGAACAGATTACTATTACAGAAAGTGGACGAGAAAAACATTTTATTTTTTAAATTTAGATTGCATCCAATATCATTATTTAGAAACAATATACAATCGATCTCAGTCTTCATTGGGGCATTGAATTCGATCTATTCCTATCATAATATTTCTACAATCAGTACTATGACAGTTAGTTAGGAAAAACACAAGTCACAGACCTAGAGGAAGATAAAGAGAGATCAAAACTGATGGCGTTCTGGCTCAGCTGTTAAAGTGATGGCAAAACAATTAATACATTGAGTGTAAAGAGGTAACACTTCAAAAAAATTTTGAAGAGCTGAAAAAATAATATGATCTTGATCAAAGATCCACGGAAGTGTTGGAGTAGTTTTTTATGTTCCAGATTTTAAAATATCTTAACCATATCTTTTACAGAAAGGTTGTAATTTTTTTTACAGATGGACTAATTGCAATATTAATTAGCCTGTCTTTTATAACTGATTTGATCCCTTTAAAAATAACAATATTTTCTGATTCAAAATCAGCACTGTCAGCTTTGTCATCTTGGGTCAGTAAAGAGAGACAGGAATTTCAAATAGAAATAAAGATGTTATGTCATCAAATGATTAAAAAGGGATTGGATATTTGATTAATTTGGTTCCCTAGTCATTCAAATATATGAGGAAATGAAACTGTTAACCACATAGCAAAGAGTGATGTATTTTCAGATGAAGCAATTACATTATTTTTCAATTTGACAACAAATGAAATCAATAATAAAATAAAACAATGTGCTTGGAATCAGTGGAATGAGAAATACAAACAAGAGGTAATGAAAAAACATTATTTGGATAATTTGCCAGTTTCAAAAAATGGGATATCTATTTCAAAATAGCTTCATATTAACAGTTTATTTCACAGACTAAAGCTAAATGCTTGGCGTGCTCATTTCATAAATCTTCCAGCACTTTGTAATTGTGGTAATAGGCCTACTGTAAATGAAAATCATTTAATTTTTGAATGTCAACAAAATGTTTACAATTTTTATCTTTTACTCATTAGATTTAAAAAATGAAAGCTACCTATGTCTATCTGAAGTATTTTATATCCAGAAGAACACTCTGATTGGTCACTGAGCTTAATGCTCATAGATTTAATTAGAAGTCATGAATTATTCAAATGTTTCTATTTGTTAAAATTTATTTTGGGTATTATTAATTTTATTAAATATTTATCTTTTTTTTTTTTTTTTTTTTTTTTTGTATGGGAGTGGCGATTATATTGTTTATTAATATGTTTCAATTTTGATTTTTTGATATTTTTGTTATCTTATTATTTTTATTTTTTCTTTCTTTTAATTTTCTTTTAATTTTGTGTATGGGGAGAGGAAGGGGTGGGAGAGATAGGGGTTGAGGGACAAGGAGGTTAGGTGGTAATGCTACGGTCCCATTCCCAACTTCAACTTTGTGTCACACACAAAATGACATTTATAAGATGAAGTTGAAAGGTTTAATTATATTTTTTATTTGTGTGTGTGTGTGTGTGTGTGTGTGTTTGTGTTTTTTGTGTGTCTTGTTTTGTTTGTTTGTTAACCCTTTCCATACTTTGCTACGATATAGTACGCTTTCATACCGACATACTCACAAATCTACGAAAGTCACAGTGTGTAGAATCAACATAGTATATGAAACTGAGCTGGAAAAAACTCTTATATTTTCATTTGAGAGTAGGCTTGCAATGTTGGTCTGGCATTGACTACTGTTGTTTCAAAGAGAGTTGGCTTTTAACATCAAAGGGGATGCTAAAACATGTTACTAGTGGACAAAGTGGTGAAGAAGAAAGTGATGAAAATGATGACTAATTTCAGAGCTGTAGATAAACGCTACAATTAGAGGGAGTTAACGCTGTTTTCCACAACAATCAGGGAATGGTCTATTATTGAAGTGTTGACTCCATTACACTATTTGAAGCTTTTTCTGTGGGAATGTGATGTGCAAATGAGGGGCAAGAGGGGATTTGTTTCCCAAATAAATCAGTAAATAGCAAAAATAATTATATCAAACTAGGCTATACTGTAGGTTAGTCCATTCTAATTTCTTTATGAAGCTAATCTTTCAAGTCTCTACTACAGTTCTTGTTTATATTTTTTTTTTTTAAGTAACTAGTACAAATCAGCCAGTAGAGAACAATAAAAGGGGATGCAACCCGCACCACTATAGAATGAGTAAATGTGAATGAATTGTTACAAGGGAATGTATGTTGTTAAAAGTGTTTATGGTGTACGTGTACATGGTATGATGATTTAGATTAATTAATTAATTTAGAAAATATGTATTCTATACATGGTAGAATCTGTGAATTGTTTATGTTACATCAGTACAACTTATGTTAATCTGATTAATAAAAATTGATCCAACAATTCCCCAGATGGGTAAGTGCCAGGTACCCCGACACATTCAGCAAGCACTAGGTCCTTTCCCCTCACACCCAGGATGGTGCTCACGTTGTGCGAGGGATGAGCAGCCAAGGCAGCAAGTTTGGTGCCTTGGGCGGCTTGAGTTAGACCCTGCATTACCTTTTCTGTACAGGCATACTCTGTGTAATTTAATATTCTATTGATATCATATTTATTTTTTATGTCCAACAGTTACAATCAAGGGAGAAGTTTTTATTGAGTGTGTGTGAGTAGTTTGTCACTCAAATGATTTTTCCTTTCTATATTTTTGTATAATGTGTGTGTATGTTTTCGTGACAAGGGGGCTGGAGGAGACTGGTTGGCGTTGTGCGAATATAGTTGAAAGTATAATATTAAAAGTATAGTGTGTAATGTGGTGGAAATGTGGCTTTAGTAGTTGTGAATTTGTGATTTGAAGTACTACTTTTATTTTTATTTGTTTACAAACACACAAAATTGTTGATATGCTGAGAGAACAACTGTCCATTGTGGGTAATAAAGACTTGACCAGTAACCTGCACACCTCTTGAGCTGCTCAATCACTAAATAAATAAGTGACAAATAAGGGATGTGTGGGGTGTGGGTGTGTAAGAAAGAGTGTGATGGGGTGGGAGAGTTATCTACAGCTGCCTCACTTGCATGGCCACGTTTTGCTTGGCTCTGCGTTCCTGGGGGGAGGGTTGAGCGTCGCATTTCATCACCAGAGGGCCTGAGAAGTTGATGTGTGGCGGGTCGTTCTGCTGTATGGATGTCATCTTCAGTCTGTGCAGGAATAACAACGAACTAACAATAATGATGACAACAATGTTAATCACAAAAAACACAAAGAGTCATAAATATTAGCATGGATGTTAGCACTGAGAAATACAGGTTAAAAGACGCCAATCACTTCATCTGTTTTCCATCCATCCATCCACTCACATCATCATCATAGTTATGTAAATCATCGTGCCATACATTAATTACTCACATAAATAAAGGAAAGAACAATAAACCTTTTATTTCATGTCCATAATATAAACATAAATGTAATAACAAACATAATTGATAAACGACTGCTCACTCTCCAAACTACTCACAAAAACCCCAAAACCATAGAGCATAAAGGCAAAAGTTCTACAAAAAAATATAAAAAATATATATATATATATATATATATATATATATATATATATATATATATATATATATATATATATATATATATATATATATATATTTTGTTCCGTTCCATTCAGGCTGCAAGCTCAGTGCCTTGTGTTTCCTTGCAAGACCCGGTCAGTCCCGCGAACTAGTCTACCACGTCATAACTGTCTAGCAACAGTCAACAACAACGCATCGTTCTAAAATTTATCTTAGAAAAAACGTCAGTTTCCGGTTGACCTTTTCGCTAAATCTACATGATGGAATAGGCGATAGTCTTTTTATGGTGATTTTTTTTTAAAACAGAAAGTATAATTTTCGGTGTCACAAAGATGGAGGAGGAAAATATGGTGTTCGATTATTGATGAAAGCGACGATGAAAATGACTTTATGGGCTTTACACAATAAAAAATAGCAAAAGTCTGATGTTGACTTCGATTTAGCAGTAACCCCAAATCGCCTTGATTTGGACGATCAGCAGAACTCACAGAACTGACCAACAGATGATCTGTCAGTCAGTTCTGAGAGTTCAGTACAGCGTGATTGAGATCAGCAGAACTCACAGAACTGACCAACAGATGATCTGTCAGTCAGTTCTGACAGTTCAGTACAGCGTGATTGAGATCAGCAGAACTCACAGAACTGACCAACAGATGATCTGTCAGTCAGTTCTGAGAGTTCAGTAGAGCGTGATTGAGATCAGCAGAACTCACAGAACTGACCAACAGATGATTTGTCAGTCAGTTCTGAGAGTTCAGTAGAGCGTGATTGAGATCAGCAGAACTCACAGAACTGACCAACAGATGATCTGTCAGTCAGTTCTGAGAGTTCAGTAGAGCGTGATTGAGATCAGCAGAACTCACAGAACTGACCAACAGATGATCTGTCAGTCAGTTCTGAGAGTTCAGTAGAGCGTGATTGAGATCAGCAGAACTCACAGAACTGACCAACAGATGATCTGTCAGTCAGTTCTGAGAGTTCAGTAGAGCGTGATTCAGATTAGCAGAACTCACAGAACTGACCAACAGATGATCTGTCAGTCAGTTCTGAGAGTTCAGTAGAGCGTGATTGAGATCAGCAGAACTCACAGAACTGACCAACAGATGATCTGTCAGTCAGTTCTGAGAGTTCAGTAGAGCGTGATTGAGATCAGCAGAACTCACAGAACTGACCAACAGATGATCTGTCAGTCAGTTCTGAGAGTTCAGTAGAGCGTGATTGAGATGAGCAGAACTCACAGAACTGACCAACAGATGATCTGTCAGTCAGTTCTGAGAGTTCAGTAGAGCGTGATTGAGATCAGCAGAACTCACAGAACTGACCAACAGATGATCTGTCAGTCAGTTCTGAGAGTTCAGTACAGCGTGATTGAGATCAGGAGTTGCCAACTGTTGCTGTTCCCAGCAAAAGAAAGAAGAAAATACAAAGGAAGACAGGTAGGTTTACTGATAGTCAAAAGAAACAAAAAGTGGAAACACACTGTATAGTGTTAACAACTTTGGCGTCTTCTTTACCCATTCCGACGTTGACTTACTTACTTACTATGTTTGATAATAAAACCAACAACAACACCTGGGTAGTAGGTGTTAAAATTTTCGGTTTATTAGACTAAAACCTTCATCAGTAAGACCCAAGGACTGTACAAAACAAAACAGTCTAAGCATATATATCGTCAAGAAAGTGAATCTTGTCCATTAAAAAGAATAATGTACCATTTAGAAGTTTATATTAATTATAAAGAATAATTATATTTAAAACCTATCTCTGAACCGTATTCACCAACATCACCAAAACATAGTGTTCAGTAGGGAGAGGGGGGGGGGGGGGGGGGGGGAAGTAATATAACCACACATACCAACTCCCTCACAATCGCATAACCCGTTTAGCCATAAAGAGTCATCTCCCCCTCTCTCCCTCCACCTGCCCCTAAAATATAAATAAATAAATAAAATAAAATAAAATAATTTAAAAAAAATAAATAAAAATCAATAAATAAATAAAAAATTAAATAAAAAATTAAAAATAAATAAATAAAAACATTCACCTCAACTTACTATGTTTAAGTCAACGTCCAAATGAGTAAAGAAGACACCAAAGTTGCTAACACTGTGCAGTTTGTTTCCACTTTCTGTTTATTTTGACTATCAGAAGAGCTACTTGTCTTCTTCGTTTGTCTTGTCTTCTAAACGAAGAAAACAGGTAGGCCTACTGATCATCAAAAGAAAAGTAGCCTAGTTTTTATAGTTACATTTTAATAACTGCTTCTTCCTCATTTTTTTCTTCCATTTTGGTAATTTTATGTCCTTTAAGATCAGCATACCTTGTGCTTTAAATAGCAGCTTGTTTTGTGAACTCTGTTTTGAACAATAGCCCTTTTAAAAAAAATAAAGGAGTTCCTGTCTGGACATATGTAAAAACATGAAGGAGTATTTTTTGTGTACGTTTTCTGTTCCAACCTCACATTTCAAACATAAAGTGTGATAATTCAACATTTGGTGGTATTTTTTCATCACATTAAAACATGTGTAAATCCCCTTTTTTGGGTATAAGTGTGGCGTGAACATTTTGAGGAGTTGTTTCCCCTGCGCTGAGAACTAAATAAGGGGATGAATGTTCAAAACTGGCAGCAGTGACATTGGGTACCAGTGACATTGGGTACCAGCAGACCCGTTTACCCTTACGCTTTTGGCGTAATTTCATTACGCTTTTCACAATAAATTACGTCATTACGCATTTTTTTATTTAAAAAATCACGATATTACTCTTTTTATTCGCGAAGCTTTCGATCAATATTTTATAAGTTTTATGCGCATTCTCGTGCGCATGTTTATGCTGCGGCGCTAAAATTGGACATTTCGGACTCGGTTTATTGCGTGGTAACTGGACGTTTTTCAAGTGGTTCAGTACACGACTTATTTGTCCAGTGTTGTCGGCGAAGTTTGTTTTTCGCGATTCGTCTGTGAAATTAAATAGTTTGTGGTTTCCGGTTTCTTTGTCTTTTTTTTCTTCTCCGACGCCAGTCTTCACTCACGATTCAGTAAAAGAGTGTAGAACTGAAAATGAATTCTCCTGCGAAAAAAAAAAAGTTATCAGTAATGCAAAAATACAGAGTGAATTACGCAGAAACATGGCCATTTCTTGGCCCATCGGAAAAGAGTGTATCTCATGTGCGATGCTCAATTTGTGCGAAAGATTTTTTTGTGTTCTCATGCCGGGGCATTTGATTGCAAAAAACATGTAGCCAGTGCCTCACATAAAGAAGAAGTTGCCAAGTCGTCAAAGAATAAGACGAAAGTAGTACCCATAACCGGATTTTTTGTTTCCAATCCGGAGAAACCAAAGGAGAACAAAGAGCTGGCTTTGCAGCGACAAATTATTTCGGCTGAAGTGACCATGTGTGAAATTATTGCTGAAATGAATTTGCCAATTGCAACGGCTGATATGATGTCAAGAGCCTTTTCAAGCATGTTTCCAGACTCGCATGTAGCAAAAGGTAAGCTACTTGTATAGGCTATTTGTTGACATATTCTTAGTATAGTCGGCATAAAATAATCTGCCTATGTATGGTAATCTACATATGGTTTTTGTTGTTTTAATTTTTTGTTTGTTTTTGTAAGATAAAAACAATACAGCCAGTAGCGCAGGCCTAAACCTTTTTTTCTACAATAGTTAGGCCTGTAGTCTGTAGCAAAAGGTTAAGACCGCATTATAATTATAATTAGGCCTAGATATTATTTATATAGCCTAATATAATTCCAAAAGACCAGTTATTTATAATTAAATTTGTTTTCCTAGGCCTAGCCTATATAAAAAAAACTTAAATCTTATTTTTCTGGGGGAATTTGGCTAGATACATGATAATACTAATGCAGTTTTTGGGCCTAAAATATCCCAGGACTGAGGCTTAACCTTTTAATCCCATTTTCATCCATAGGGGACTTTATTAGGCTACAGTAGTAGTACTTATGATCACTTGTATTGGATTAGCTAAAAAATATTTATATTTAGTACTAACAGTACATAATAGTATTATGTTTAGTGATGATAATGGTGTAATTGGTGGCTTAAAATCGTTTTTCTAATGATCTGTTTCATTTTTATAAAAAAAAAATCAGTATTAACAGAACATGCTTGTTTCATGTACAGTGTATGTTTTTGGTGACAGAATGAATCTGTTTTCTTCTAAGGATCTGTTTTATTTTAAATGGAAACAGCTTTGTCAGCAATATCTCTATTCTTGTCTGTTTTCAGTTTCCATGAAACTCTTTTGTGTATGATTAAGCTTCTTTTTGCAAATGGGTCAACAGACCCCGTTGCAATTTTTTTCAAGTTGGTGTATGATACTGCATGGGCGATCGAAAGCGTCGACGGTAATAATATATTACTCTTTTTTTACCCAAGATTACTCTTTTTGGCGAAGCCTATTACTCCAAATTCTTTTAGGGGTAAACAGGTCTGTACCAGTGACATTGAGCAGCAGTGACATTGGGCAGCAGTGACATTGGGTACCAGTGACATTGGGCAGCAGTGACATTTTTTATTCTCTTCATCTGGCCTGTCATACGTTGTAACGATGTTTAGTTATTCAACGATTATTCTACTTTTAAAACTGCTGTATTTCACCACCATTTATACTTTACATCTTAGATGAGGCATTGTTGATCTGCCTCTTTTGGTATTAACGTCCCTCTCTTAAATTTTTTCTGTGAAATTATTCATTTATTTTATATAAGTTTATTGATTGATTGACTGATTTTATACTTTTATTTGTTGGTTTGTTACCTTTACTAGGTTTACATGTTGTCTTGTTTTTAAATGCAGAATAGATTTATTATGCGTGTGTATCTGTGTGTGGCTGCGTGTGATCAAGCGCTTTGTGAAGCATTTTATGTTTGAATTGCGCTATACAAAATAAATTATTATTATTATTATTGGGCAGCAGTGACATTGGGTACCAGTGACATTGGGCACCAGTGACATTGGGCACCAGTGACATTGGGCACCAGTGACATTGGGCACCAGTGACATTGGGTTAAAGTATCTTATTTCATCCTTTATTTTAAATGATAAAAAACATCTGTATTCCAAAGGCAGAAAAAAAGAGTAAAAGAAAAGAGCATACTCTGGGAATTGTTCTGTGATGGCTTTTCCTTGGTTGACAAGACGTTGGCATCGGACTAACTCTTCCACGCCGCGAGGAAACCCATCAACAGGAATTCGGCTGAAACTGTACTTGCTGGAATTTTAAGAAAAGGCGCATTTGCAAGTTATGTGCTATAAATTTCTATTTGTATAATATCTTATACAGTAAACAGATAATAATAATAATGTGCTTTTCTTTTATACACAAGCCTGGGTATTTTTTGTTATTTTTGTTTGGTGGAATACAAAATACATCAAAATTCCAATAAATGCAATATGTCAATCAATATCTAAAGGGATTTATATCCCAGTTTGGCCTTGATTTTTTATGTTGATTTTTGACACTCCATTGTCCCTTTTTATCAGAAAATTCTGGGCCGCCTTCCTTGTGGAAGGCATAGTCGCAGCCTGTGGCACGCCCAAACCCAACATACCTAATATTAGTTGTATTTTTTAAATTTTGCATCAGAGTAGCAGCATGATCTATCATTGAACATAATCCATGCATGGATTTCATTTCCTGTAAATACCGGAAAAGTTACATTTATTACTGTAAACCTCGAATGAACTTGAGTGAAGAGTGGGTGCCATAGTACAGTGCCTACCTGTGTGCCTTTTCAATGGGCTGAAAGCATCTCAGTTCTGTGTCTTCTGGCAATGGCACCTCTTCATCTGGACGTTCAAAAAATAAAGAGGTATTAGCTTACCAGAAAGGTGGCCTTGTCAAATTAGGTCATCCTCAACATCTGATGACTAAAACTAGCCCTGACTCAAATCTGTTGGCTACCACCAGCCCAGTCCTCAGGTTAGGGTTTGGGTTAAAGCTAGGACAATGGTTTAGACTAGGGTTAGTGACTGAGTTATGATCTAGTGCGAGTTTTCACAATTGAGTGAAAAGGGACATCTTAAGCAAACACTGTTATGGGCAAAAAGGAGGCATACACATGTGCATGGGCAGAAAACAGAAACAGTGTGCTGGAACTACAATCAATGAAAACAAAATGAACCTTTGTTTAACCATATTGGACGTTTGCAGTATTTAATAATTCACTTGGATTTCTCAGAAAATGCATGCATTAGTTATGAAAAACATACATTTGGTGAGGTCTGGGTTGGGTCTTCCGTCCTCAAACACTTGTACAGCATTGAGCAGCTTGGCTAAATGCCCCCAAATGCTGGAGTTGGCAAATTGTGCCACAGTGATGACGTCAGGGGAGTGACGTAGCCAGTCCAGCAACACTTGGATGGCTGGTAGTGTGGCACTCTCTCTTGCACGCTGTGGAACGGTAGACGTGTGCTGAATCAGCAACTCCAGCACCGATGCTGCAACACAATACAGCAACCAGCACCGCTGTGTTATGTTAACTAGCTGTGGTGTGACCAGGAATAAATGGCATTCTTGCACACTTACCTACCTGAAAAACGTGTTGACAGTAAAGCAACCAGCACCACTGTGTTATGTTAACTAGCTGTGGTGTGACCAGGGATAAATGGCATTGTTGCACACTTACCTACCTGAAAAACGTGCTGACAGTACAGCAACCAGCACCACTGTGTTATGTTAACTAGCTGTGGTGTGACCAGGGATCAATGGCATTCTTGCACACTTACCTACCTGAAAAACGTGCTGACAGTACTCCAGGCAGCTCAAAACCACATTTTGGAAGCTTTGACCAGATTTTTGTGTAACGGACTTTGTGTCTTCTTGTAACATATTAATATTAACATTGTGCACTGAATTAAATATAAAAATGCATGTTTACTAAGCAAATAATATTACAAAGTACAAAAATGAAGAGTTTTTATTTTTATTTTTTAAATGCTTCATTGCCCTTTTTTATTGGGAAATTCTGGGCCGCCTCCCATGGGAAGGTGAAGTCGCAACTTGTGGGGCGCCCAAACCCAACCTACCTAACGTTAATTGTGTTTTTTGAAATTTTTGCAAGGGGAGCAAACTGGAGTACCCAGAGAAAACCCTCGAGACGTTGCCCGAGTCAAAAGTAAATAATATTCGGAGCAACATAACGCCCCTATGCTGGATTGATCCCACACCTGTCAGGCGCCATTCGTTTCTGGCCTCTGGACAAGGCAAGTTAGTCCCGCTTTAGCCCACTTGGCCACAACGCTCGCTCAGGTCAACGTGTTTCAGAACAGGGAAAATAAACTTTCTTTCAAATAAGCAGCACATCACACATACTCCAGGTTACAATGTATGCATGTATTCGGCACCAGTGGTTTTCGTCTGCACCTGAAAAAGGCTTTTGATGGATGTTCGGCCTTTATCGGCTTCTTCATACTTTTCATGGGATTTTAATAATACACGCTTTGCAACCGCCAAGTGCAATGGTGAAGTGGATTTTGCACTAAGTGCATTGTAAGGTACACAATGCCACCACACAACATGACACAGGATCACCAATCTGGCCACTGCCAAGCGTCATGCACCATGTTTCACACTCTCACTGTAGATGTAATAAACCATACTTTCAACGCTTCAAAGCTCCAAACATACCTGTCTAACCTATCTACTGTTTTTGTCAACCGTCAGTATCCAAAGTCCAGTCACTGTCTCCGTGTTCTCAGGGGAACGATTCCAACAGACTCAAGCGTAACCCATTTCGTCACATTACAGACAAGAGGTCACTTCCTAAACACAGCGCGTGCTCTCATTCTGATTCACCCTTACAGCATCTTGCAAACTTTGGCTTTTTGGGAGATGTAGTTAGACAAGTCCGTTTCTCGTTGTAGACTTTCAAAAACGCTTTCTTTCTGGCCTGCTGTTTATCTTGTGGTTCATCTTTATTTGGATCGAGAGAACGGCCTGCATCATGGCTTCGCTTCATTTTTCGTGACAGTTCACAGCCCTGAGCGGAATGGAGGAAAGCGTAACACAAGTGCAGAGAACTTACAATATGTGACAGTACACAGCCCTGAGCAGCATGGAGGAAAGCAGAACACAAGTGTAGAGAACTTACAATATGTGACAGTACACAGCCCTGAGCGGAATGGAGGAAAGCGTAACACAAGTGTAGAGAACTTACAATATGTGACAGTACACAGCCCTGAGCGGAATGGGGGAAAGCGTAACACAAGTGCAGAGAACTTACAATATGTGACAGTACACAGCCCTGAGCGGAATGGAGGAAAGCGTAACACAAGTGTAGAGAACTTACAATATGTGACAGTACACAGCCCTGAGCGGAATGGAGGAAAGCGTAACACAAGTGCAGAGAACTTACAATATGTGACAGTACACAGCCCTGAGCGGAATGGAGGAAAGCGTAACACAAGTGTAGAGAACTTACAATATGTGACAGTACACAGCCCTGAGCGGAATGGAGGAAAGCGTAACACAAGTGCAGAGAACTTACAATATGTGCGCATGCGGCAACTCAGTAAGGAAAGTAACTACATTGCACGTCTTTTAATCAGAATTAAAAAAATATAAAAATAAAAACTTTACCGTAATTTTAGCGAGCTGACCAGACGTAGAGAACTGACCGGATGACCGTACTCCAAGGCTAAATTCCGAACGATTAGGGCAAACGACCGTACAGTAGGCAAGTCTGTTCTTTGCATGTAGGCAACCCGAATTCTATTCTCATATGCAGGTACCGGAGATTTTCCACACACCGCGTTTGATTTTCTTTAATGAATCTTTAGACAATGAAAGCATTCTTGTGGTATTCAAATTTTTTACTGCTTGCAATTAAATGTCTATGTATATGTCGCTCTCAACCTCTTAAAAAGGATGTCCTATGCTCTATTGTAATTAAATGTCCATGTATATGTCGCTCTCAACCTCTTAAAAAGGATGTCCTATGCTCTATTGTAATTAAATGTCCATGTATATGTCGCTCTCAACCTCTTAAAAAGGATGTCCTATGCTCTATTGTAATTAAATGTCTATGTCTATGTCGCTCTCAACCTCTTAAAAAGGATGTCCTATGCTCTATTGTAATTAAATGTCCATGTATATGTCGCTCTCAACCTCTTAAAAAGGATGTCCTATGCTGTACTACTCTGCTTTACGTAAACATGGCCACTGTGCTGTCCTAAGCTGTACTAGTGAAGCAACTGACTGGATAAAACTTGAGTGACTGATTTATAACAGCATGAACAAATGCCAGGCTAAAAGTTCTTATTAAGAACAAAATATATGAGAAGGATCCAAAAGATGGCTGACAGGGTAGCAAAATTGGGGAAAAGAACTAACTTTATGAAAGAGAACATGTAACCTAACATTAAAAAACTACAGCTGCAGGTGAGATAGTTTTAAAGCAGTCAAATAAACATCAATCACCTGTGAATCCCAAAACAATCTCCAAGCATCTTTTCTCGTCGTTACTCAGCATGACCTCTACTAGAGGCTGTTGAATCAACGATGACTTTCTACCCTCCTCCTTCCCACAATCTCTCTCGCTCTTGGGATTGGGAGGTGGGGCAGCAGCTTCGCCGCCAGACGGAACATGGCGTACATGGTTGAGAGTAAAGATGGTGATGGCCACACACTGCACCAAAACACTGGCGCTGAAAGTTCCGGATGTCAGGTGAGTGGGGAGGCAAGCCAGGATTCGCTCGCTCAAATACGATGCCCTGTGAAGATCTGCAAGAAAACAATATGAATTAATGATAATAAAAAATAATATTAAAAAAACTTACATTTTCACAGCACACAAATCAGACTATGAGTCTGCTCTTATTGCAAATGCACTCTCATCGACACATGCTACTATACTTATTCTTGCTCTTCACCAACAAAATAAAACTGTACAGCAACACAATACAGGAGTTGGGTGTAGGAGATTAAAGTTGAAAATAAAACAACATGGTAACAAGGGCTGGGTGGGGAGAGGATGGGAAGTGGGATTGTTGTGGTTTGAAATTGTTACGATTGAGACGCGCTCCATAGTTACCAATGTTTTATTTTGCAAAGAGTGCAATAATAGCATGTAATAATACCTTTGATTTGATTCTGCACTCAATCAATTTATTTAAATTCGGTTTACAAATTATGTGATTGTAGACTATAAAACAAAGAAACAAAATAATAATATAAAAGATAAGGTGGAAAAAAGTAATACAAATGAATAAATAAATAAATACATCATAAATAATAATAATAATAATAATAATAATAATAATAATAATAATAATAATAATAATAATAATAATAATAATGATAAGAAAGAAACAAAAAACAAAAAACAGCAGTAACTGCAAACCTATAAGAACTTATACTGATTAAAAAATGTACCTTATTTCTATCTGCATACCAGATATAATAGATGAGATTGACAGTATCGATTCATTATAAGCTAATATCTCTTTTACATCATTATACTGTGTGATAACAGTATTAATATTATTTTATGTAAATAATTTGTTCACACATGGGCAATGTTCTACTGTCAGAGCATTTGAACATACACATTTAACGTCTGTAGAAAATTTTGTTTTCCATTAATTTAATTTTAACTTGTACACAATTTTTGTCTAATGTCTAGAGCTAGACAACATATTATTGTGTACATTTTAAAGAAAATAATTGTCTACTATAGATATTAATTCATAGTAGGAGAGGCTCATGTTATTATTAACTTCAAAAGGCTTACCTGCACCATCTTTAGCTAGTTTATCGGCTAATTCATTACCCCTTATTCCACAATGAGAGGAAAACCAAAGAAAATCAACTGTAACATTGTTAATTAATAAACACTGTAAAAGACATTTCACTTCAAAAATGAATTTTCTTCTAAATGAACAATTCCAATTTTGTAGCGCGTATAAAAAAAATTTGACTCTACACATATCACTATGCCAAACAAATCTAATGCTAATGTAAGAACACAATTCAAAGCCATAATAATAGATACAATTCTGCAGTAAAGACTGAACATTTTTCCCCTAAATAAAAATACTTTTCAATATTAAGATCTGGCATCTGCATCAGAAGTTTCAAATAGTGAACCATGTCATGTGTATAAATTTTTTATTTATTGAAGTAATTGAGAAAGCTGACATCAGTGACCTTGGTCCTCTTTGGCCTTGTGGCCTTGTGTAGCCTCTCTGGCTCTGCCATGGACTCTGCCTTCCTGTGCGCTATTGGCCAGAAGTGTGCCAAACTGCACTTGCCTCCTGAAGTCTATAAGGTGGTTCGGGAACTTGGCATCCTGGAGCATGCTGCAACTGTACGTGGATGCCGATCCGCTTGTAATGGGTGGCTCCTCTACTCCATCGCCGCTGCCTGAAATGGGTGGCTCCTCTGTACCGATGTCATCGCCGCATGTACTGTGTGGCTACTCCGCTCAGTTGTCGTCGCTGCCTGTAATGGGTGGCTCTCCATCTCCGATGTTGTTGCCGCTGCTTGCAATGGGTGGCTCTCCACCCCCGATGTCGTCGCTGCCTGTAATAGGTGGCTGTTCATCTCCAATGTCGTCGCCGCTGCCTGGTCGGATGGCTCCGCCCCAGCCTGTAATGGGTGGCTGTTCATCTACGATGTCATCACTGCTGCCTAGTCGGATGGCTCCATCGCTGCCTGTAACGGGTGGCTCTCCCACTCTGATGTCGTCGTCGCAGCCTGTAAGTGTGCACTATCGCCAACTGCCCTGTCTGCCCCACCCCACCAAGAAAGCACACATGGGTTTGCGTTGGAAACCGCAATGGAGTGGAGGCATTCAACAGTCAACTGCTGCAATCCTCAATGACCGTCAAACATCTTCTTCCTTGAAACTCCAACCACCGCCCCATCGTATAGGACTTTTCAATGCAAGGTCAGTCTCTTCCAAACAAATGGCTTTCAAGCGGACTGAAATAGTGCAGTTTGTGCTAGACAATTATCTTGACTTTATGGTGATAACTGAAACCTGGCTTAAGGAGAAGGGTGATGAGGGTAGCTGTGCGGACTTGACTCCCGCGGGCTACACCATGCGGTCCTTTCCCCGTCCCTCCCGCGGTGGGGGGATTGCAGTGATCCACAAGACTGCCCTTTCCTCCCTCCTGTCCTTCTGCACTGCCCTTTGATCACCCATCTTTTGAATATGTACACATAACCCTTAGTCTCCAGCAGAAGCAGGTGCAATGTTTGTGCATCTATAGGCCTCCCCCCAGCATTGACAACAAACTGACCGACTCCATGTTCCATTCTGATTTTCACGACCTTCTGGAGCACGTCAACATGCTGAGCGGCATGCCCGTGCTGCTTGGTGAAATCAATGTGCACTGCGACAAGCCCCAGCACCCCTCCACTGGATGCTGGATTTTCTGGATATTTCAACTTCTCCCAACTCGTCGACGAGCCCACGCACGAAAAGACGCATGTGCTGGACCGGGTGATGCATCGTCCTGACACCCCCATCGTGCAGTCCATCGTCGGCGCGAAGGCCCTGGTTTCCGACCACTACACCGTTCTATTGCATCTACGTTGCATGGACGTTGCTGCCTTCAAACGTGATCTTCAGGCCGGCGTCGCGCAGTCCCCTACCGCCCATCAACTGGATGCCACGGTCCGCACTACCATCGACGCTCACGTGCCTATCGTCCGCCATCGCCTTTGCCCTGAGAAGTCCGCGCCCTGGTACTCCGAGATCTGCCAGCAGCTGCACATTGCCAAGTGAGAGCGGAGGTGTTCGGAGCTGGCGTGACTGAGTTCGGGGCTAACTGTGCACAAGCAAATCCTCCAAGCTGCCAAGCGCGCAGTCACCCCTCCCCCCCACATTTTGAACTTTGCAAAATCAGTTCTATTCGCTCTTGTCTTTCACAACAAATCACGATCTTCTTAGTTTGCTCTTTTGTTCTTTCAAAACCAGATTACTGCAATTCTCTTCTTTCAGGCTGCTCCCAAGATCTTCTCTACAAACTTCAAAAAGTACAAAATGCAGCTGCACGCCTTGTTCTACGTACTACGCACACAGCTCCGGTCATCAGACCAACGCACCTTCATCATCCCACTTGTCAAAACAAAAACCTATGGAGAAAGCACCTTTGCTTTCTGTGCATCCACTCAATGGAATTCCCTTCAACACAATATCCGCCATGCGCAAACACAACAAGCGTTTAAACGACAACTCAAAACATATCTATAGCTCCTCCTCAATAACAAACATGATTTAATCTCATCATCAGTCTAGTATGCACACATGTTGTGGCGCTCCACGGGCAATGGAGTTCGCTTTTAATAATTCTTATAAGTGTTGGTTGCCTTTTACAAGGTTTTTTTATAATAGTTTTAGTTGCCTTTTTATGTTTTTCAATGTAATATTTTTATTGAATGATTTAACATTATGTTGTACATTTTTAGTGAATTTATTCAGACTTTATATACCTACTGTTGTTGTGTAGTATAAATGGTGTATGAATGTGTCAAGCGCAGAGAGCAAAGCCACTTGTGGCTGTGATGCGGCAGGGCTTGCGAAATCCCACTTCCCGTTACCCGGGGAAGTGTAAAATTTCGTCGGGTAGTACACATTCATCAAGTACATTTCCCGCGGGTAATACAGAAATCACAAATTAAAAAAAAAATAGAGCTTCACTATTTTCGCTTTCCTGTGAGCTGTCATTTTACTATGAACCAAAAGTAATTTTTTTCTGCGAGATTTCCATCGCCGCGAACAACTGTTTGTTTTGCTTTGTGTCGTCTGCCTGCTTTAGTAAAGAGTTACTTCCCTTCTGGCCACCTTCCGACGCGTTTTCTTTCATAAAATTTCATTGGTGCATTGTCGATATTTTAGCCAATGGAGGATTAGTTAAGTTATGAGTTTGATATAGTAACGTAAACTCAATAAACATCCGGTGAATTTGCCGGCGACTTATAAAGAAAGCCGAGTACTAGTCTCCTCTCTGAAAATCCTTATCGGGAAGAGAGGGGACTATAAACTGATTTAAAAAAAAAAAAATTGACTTATTCAACATGTCTTTAGAAAAGTTCGGACAGACATGCAGACTTTTTTTTTCAGATAGCATTTTTGTATTTAGCCTAGGTCTCATCTTGCACATATTTGTTAAAATCTTGAAATCTTTTGTTAGTTTGCTATGCATGCAAGTCAAAAACGGTTTGCACTTTATCTCTAAAAAAATGCATGGGTAATGTAAAATTTTGGAGGGAATTACAGAAATCAAATTTACATTACCCCGGGAATTACAGAAATTTGAAAATTCGGCAAGCCCTGTGCGGCGCTATACGACCATCCAAAATCTGAGAAAAAACGGTCTTATAATAGAGGTGGTCTTATACCGGAAACTTGGGGGGGAGGGGGAGAGGTCAGGCTCGGAGGGGTATGTAGTCATAATTTTCACACTCACCAGCATGTATTCTCTGACAAAGAAAACTGTAAAACATGTTTCATTTTTAGCATTGTCTTTTAGTCACAACTTCAAAAATAGAAAACAGTCGGGTCTTCAGACATTTTGAACAGTGAAAAACTTTTAAATTGAAGAATGTTTTCAAATAATCAGGTCCTTTCTAAGTCTGTCAGTGCAGAAGCTCTCACTCAGTTTCGATGTTTTCCTTTCGCCACTTTCTCCACTCTATCATCGTAGTTTCACAGATTCCTTATCCTTTATGATGAGCTGAATTTGGGTCTTCCCAACGTCTAAACTTCTTGCAATAGACAAACAACTCTTCCCATTTTCACTTCTTTCAATCACTTTTATTCTCTCTGCCAAACTCAAAACTATCCTCTTGCACGACGCCATTTTGACAAGCCAGTGTAGGCGACTAAAGTCCCTTACTTGCGAACCGGAAATAGCAGACAATAGTACACTAACATAAGAGAAAAAACGAAGGTACAGAAAATACATTTACTGATATCTCTTTTAAATTGCCTAAGACGGTCGTATAAAGGGCTTAACTCTTTCCCTGCCAATCGACGATATATCGTCGATCTGAGCCGCCATGTTTGTGCCAATTGACGATATATCGTCGATTTCAGTATTCCGTTTCGTTCCGGTTTTTTGCGCAGTCCAATCCAAGTTTTATTTTAACCAAAGAGAGATAACTCTTTCTACTTTCGTTCTCGATCGACACGCGCGTTTCTTTCTTCAAATTGATTCGTTTTTAGAGTGTTTTTTTGTGCATTTTACTAAGCATTGTGATGGGCACAATCGACAGTGTGTCAAACTCTGCTAATAATCAATATAATTTCAAACTGTAAAGTGTATTTTGATCCTAAATAAATTTTCTTTCTGGTGTGTGAAGCTGATTCAGTGATTGGAATTATTCCTCCAAATTTTTTTTATCACTGTGGTATGTAGAAATATTTTTATTTTATTTTATCATTTCAAAAAGATCAACATGCTTTCAAAACACATATTTCAATAACATAATCAAATTAACATTTTTGTGGGTTGTTTTCTTATTCTTCACTCTTTTACCTTTAATTTGATATGAAATATGTCTATTTAACAACTATTATTGAAAGAACAGTAGCTTAAATGCCTAAGGTACTGAACTTTCTTTCCGGTGCCAGAGAAATGTCTGGCACAAACGTGGAAACATGCCTGGCAGGGAAAGAGTTAAGACACGGTCGCTGGTCGCATAAACGAGGTTAATTATTTAGTTCAGTATGATTTTTATTTAAACATAAGTAGTAATTTTTTTATTTGTAAGCTCTCTTAATTTAACATTCATCCACATCGCTATGTCGTCAGACTATTGCACCACTTAAGTATTTCTCGATAAAACCTTAGGTAGGTCATATATTAACAAAGTAAATAAAAGAGGTGCAAATATAGATGTATACTACCAGTATTAATATGATTCTGCACTGTTGCTAAAGAAAGATTTGTATAATGTTGATTATTTTTGTCGGTTAATATTGTTATAGTAAAGCTGAGAACTTAATGGAATTACTTGTTTATTATTTATAGAATATTCTAGATCTATCTGGTGATAGCTTGAAAACTGTGGAATGTTCTATGAGGAAAGACAGTGCATAGTTCCGGTGATGAGTTTTATTTCGACTGAGTATTACTGCATCATTTTGGAATGTCCTAAGTTCTATATTATTGATGGGCTATATAAGTAAATGCACTGTCCGCTTGCAAAAAGTGATTTTCGGAAAAGCGATCTTGTATGCAGTTGGTGTTTGCTTACGATTAAGTGAACAGACTGAGTAGATAAACCAATTCCAGCTACAAAAGATTCAAGCATTGGGGCTAAATCAACCAATGATAATGTATAACAGAGGGGAGTCCACAATCAATATATGACAAATAAATGTACACCAGCAGCAAAAGCACTTGAAATGAGACGAAAAATAAATTCACTTCATACCTGCAGCTAAATGAAGCAGAGCCTGGAACTGAAGGAAGGCACTCACAAATTCATTCTGTCCCATACGCCCTTTGAACTCTGACCTGTAGAGTCAAGCATTCAATCAATTACTTATTATATCAAATACAACAATAAATATAGAATGTCATGTGTATGTATAGGTAGTAACTATGGAATTAATCAACTTACTAACAAAATAATAAAATCATGCAGAAAATGATAAATCTAACATGTCACTGATGACTTTGAAGAAAATAATGAATTCTTTATTGACTCTGGCGCAAGTAATTAATTTACCAACTAACCCCACCAACCAACCACCAACTAACTAAACTGTGCTTGAAGGGAGTAAGTACATTGACCTCACAAACATAACATACTGACCCAACATTACTGTAATGGACTTTCCAAACATAACAATAAATAAAATGAAATAAAATTACATTTAAAAATAAGCAAATAAATTAATGAATGAAATAAATACATTTACAAAACAAATAAACCCAAACTAACGTGTCTTTGATGAGCTTGGCGTAAAACTTCTCCAGGTTTGTGGCTGCTACAGGAAAAGGGTGCCGAACAGCCAGGCTTCGCACATAGTAGAACACAGATGACAACTTGTTGTTACGATTCACCTCCAGGATGGCCAGCTGATTGTACGGCTGACCTGAAAATTGACACAAATCACGACACACGCATGGTGTTATTTTCCCAAACATATGCTTTTCTTAAAACTGCTGGCATAAATGTGCCTTAGTGCACAATCAAGATCAAGATGAAGAAGAACTGCCAGAGCTCACAAAATATTGTAAGAGCTGCAAATCGCACAACCAAAGCATTGACATTTGACCAAACTTGGTGCATTTCTCAAAAGCTGTCAGCACTCACAACATTTGATAAGGTTTCTTGCATTCCCCAAAGAGTAGTATTTTGCCTTCAGTTGGTAGCATTTATTAATGTAACCACTGTACGTCACATTCATGCAAAGAGTAGTATTTTGCCTTTTGTTGGTAGCATTTATTAATGTAACCACTGTACGTCACATTCATGCAAAAAATGTTTTATTTCATAGCAATGGTCCAGCGGTCCCAAAATATAAAGTGTCCAGAATATGCTCACAACCAATTTTTTCTTCTAGAATTTTAAAACTCGAATTCGCACATTGTTTTGAGAATGTGCATAAAGTCTGATGGAGACACCGTTAGCAATCAAAGTGCTAATGTCATTTATTCTTTTGGTGCAGAACCTGTGCATGTGAATATTTAGATTTTAGGAATAATCATAGCAACATAAAATCTGAGGACTAGCCATAGCGTGCTATGGTGAAAGCGTAGCAGTTGGCAGCTCTGCACACAATATTTAGTTTAGGGTGGAAGACTGTTAAGCAATGTTGTGTTATATCAAAAATGGTAAATGGCAACTCTGAGGCTGCGGTTTAGGATGGAGATAATTTTTTTTTTTTAAATTTCATTTTACGTCTTTACACAATTTGTGATTTTAGACGGTCTTTCACTCACTCATCCGTTACCTTACAGACACACATGCCCACAAAGACACTCACATAAACATACAACCACGCATGGACAAGTATATATTAGCATAGTAATAATAATAATAATAATAATAATAATAATAATATAATAAAAATAATAATAAGAAGAAATATATACATAAATGCAAACATATACATACATATATATACACACATATACATATAAAAATATACACATATACACACAAATATTCATAGATATATAATTATATACACATACATACACATATATATATACTACTACTCCCCTTCACGCACTTTAAGATCTTCTGCTGACACTCGCACACTCAAGGTTCCCGTCACCCGCATTAAGACATACGGCCAACGTGCATTCGCTTACTCCGCACCTAAGCAGTGGAATTCCCTTCCCTCCCATATCCGCAACATACAATCAACACAAGCATTCAAAAAGGCCCTCAAAACCCACCTCTTCAAACTGCATTATTCAGACTGATTTGTATCCCGCTGCCATTCTCTCATCTTTTGTCTATGTCTGATCCGTAAGTGTATAAACGGCTGTAAATATATATACTGTTTTTCTTCCTGGGCCTAACCGGGCATATAAATAGCTGTGAATAGGTTTTTGCTATTCTATTTTCTGTCTTTTTTGTCATTTGTGTACATAGTTGTAAATAGTATATTTTTGTATTTTTTGTAATTTATGTACATAGTTGTAAATACAGGAGTGAGATTTAGCGGTCGCCCGGTCGCCCGAGGCGACTTAAAACCGGCTCGGGCGACCTCACTTTATTATTGAACCTGGCGACCTAACAAAAAAAAAAAAACTACTTGCAGAATTTTAGAAGCTCGGTCCGAAGCTAGAGCGTTTTTAGGTCACTGTTCGTCTGCTACGAGTATGAAGCATACGCGAGCGTTATTTCCCTTTGCCTACTTCCCTTTCGCGCCAAGCACGCTGTCTGCTTTGTTTGTGAAAAAGACTCACTACAAATTACGTGTATTGTCAAGGTGACGGTTGTTGATCAGAAAATGTGGAACTTTATTTCTAGAATCTACCTCACCACGTCCGAACCCCGTAGCTACAAGACTCACCCGATCATCCTGAGAGGCAAGAACCCTCAACATGATCAACAGACTCCAGCTCATGCAGCAGTATTGAAGTGAACAATTGTCGGGCTGCCTAAAAACCATGCGGGCTACCTCACTTTACTTACTAGCTAGCCCGGCGGGCTAGTTAGTCTCCTGGGTTAAATCTCACCCCTGTAAATAGTCTGTACCTTTACTGTCCCGTCTTTTGGTGTATTGTAGCAAAAGTGATGTTTCATCGAGTGCATGTATTTATATGTAATGACTATGTAAAGCGTGGTGAGTCTGGTCATAGGCTGGAGTACCCGCTATATAAAAATCCGTTATTATTATTATTATTATTATATATACATACACACACACAATACACATATATATAAACAAATAAGAGAAATAAAATAAAATAAAATACAAAAACAATTAAAATTCAGAATTGTTATGTTTGTTAAAAATAAGGATATTAACCACAGATGAACATATTTGTCGAGTTTGAATTTCGTTATGAACAAAATCATATCAAAATTAAAATACAAAAAAACTACCAAACTTTCCCTAAAGGACTATCTAGCAAAGAATTAAACAGTTCATACATCAGCTGTGGATTTATTAAATATAGCAGCTTCAATATTTGATTGCAAAACCGGTATATGTTGTTGTAATACAGGGCACGAAAGTGTATGTTTTTGAGAAATAATATCATTACAACAACATAAAACATGTTTAACGTATTTGGTTCTAAATGCAGATGGCTGGATGGAGATAAAAATAGACTGCTAACCACTCCCATACCCCTCAGTTTCCCTTTATTTCTGGCTGCTACATGCATTCCAGGCAGCGTAGGCCACGCTATCAGACCTCTTTATTTCTGGCTGCTACTTGCATTCCAGGCAGCATAGGCCACGCTATCAGACCTCTTTCAGTACCATTCCAGGCAGCATAGGCCACGCTATCAGACCTCTTTCAGTACCATTCCAGGCAGCATAGGCCACGCTATCAGACCTCTTTCAGTACCATTCCAGGCAGCATAGGCCACGCTATCAGACCTCTTTCAGTACCATTCCAGGCAGCATAGGCCACGCTATCAGACCTCTTTCAGTACCATTCCAGGCAGCGTAGGCCACGCTATCAGACCTCTTTCAGTACCATTCCAGGCAGCATAGGCCACGCTATCAGACCTCTTTCAACATCATCAAAGCACAGTGTGCAAAGCATGTAGCGTTACAAAGTGGAGTCCAAGTTTTTAAAAAATTAAAATAAAATGGTCCATAAGATTTAGTCTGACAATACTTACCAAACGGCATGTTTACACTTAAAAGATTTGATACAAATATGAAGTAAGCCTCACAGACTTCTAGAACCTTCTAAACAGGTTAACAAAATGTACAAAAGGAAGGGAACCAACATAGGCAAAATACTATAAAACAAAGAGGACAATGTTAAATAAACACTGTCTCGGTCAACATAATAAATAACATTAAAAAACAAATTCATTCAGAATCACCAAAAAATCAACCTGTAGAGATTGATTATCTAACTGACTAAACGCACAAACTGAATCAAGCAAAGTTTAGAAATGCTGCATGGCTGTTCATACGTGGTACTTTCAGGCTATGGCTAAAAATAACCCTTGTACTGTCCCTTATCGCTGGCTGAACTGCTTGTAGTCAGATCCAAGACACTGGCTGTGCATGCTGGTGTGGCTAAAAATAGCTTACAGCTGGTGGCTGAAAATTTACTTTCAGTGAAGGAAGTTTCAGCCGTGGCTGTTAACACAGGTAAAATTATGAGAGAAATGTAAATTTTCTTCTCTTTTATGACGATGCCATTGAAGCAAGCTGGGACCAACGGCGCAGAGTGCTCGTTATCCGAGGTCAAAGCAGGCTATTTTTAGGAATCAGGCAACATTCTAAAACGCCTTAAATTAAGATAGGCTGGGATGGTGCGGGTACCTTTCAAAGGTTTTGCTGAGGTGTGACAGTCCATTATTTTGTAGCAAAAAACAACAACAAAAACCTGGCCCCTGACAGAGTTAAAAAAAGTAGTATTTGAATAAAAATTGACTTCACCATAACTAATAATAATAATAATAATAAAATTAATAATAATAATAATAATAATTGTACACACCTTTCCCCGAATCAATCAGGCTCAAAGTGCGGCGATCTGTACCAACATACATGCTCACCTGTCTCATCCACCCTCACACACACACAACAAATACACATTTATCGCTCAAACAGGGGGTGTAAAGGCAGGGAGATCGCTATTGGAAGACAGAAAGAAAATCGAATGTTTAGTTTTGAAATGTTATATTGACTGCATCCAGTACCATTATTGAAGGGAGGTAGGAAACTGGAGTACCCGTAGAAAACCCTCAGTGACCTCAATAGTCTCACTAGTCTTCAATATAATATGCAGTAAGTGTGAGATAGAAGCAAGAAGAAGCAACATACCATTCTGTGGGGACAAATTAACAGCGTGTCTATAATAGGTCTGAGCTTGCTCTCCTTGCTGTCTGTAGCGTGCTGTAACATAACACAACACTAATGAGAACGATAAAGATGATGATGATAATGATGATGATGATGATGATCCTCATGACACCAGCGAAAACTTATTTGTTTGTGAATACTGTCCACATACAATTTACTAAACATGTCTTACCTATGTCCCCTAGGTGTACTAAACAGTACTGGCAAATATACAGGCAGGAGCTCTTCTTTGGTGGTGTGATTTTGGCTCTCAATTGAGTTTTCTCTGAAAAACAAAAACAAACAAACAACAACATAACATACTTACACAATAAAAATAAAATGCTCCTAACATGCAATTCCACAAAAGTTTGGGCTCTTGTTACCTGGCTGCTCTAAGATGAAACTCTACAAACGCAATAAGCAGGCCAACATGTATGCAAAAGTAACAGTAATGGTAACAGTAGATTGTCATGTTCATTGTGTCTTATGAAACTTACCTTTCATAACTCCAAATGCTGAAGACTTGCGACGGAAGGGCAAATCCAGCTTGAATGTGGAGCATATCAACTGTAGGAACTGTAAAAGAAAATGTGTCTGAATGTTAGGAAAGAAGCTGGATCTACATTACAAAAGACAGAAAGAAACGGACAGGTGAAAGCCTTTGGGGTCTGTGGCACATTTCTTTTGCAACATGAGGAGGATTTGGATATTTTTATTCATCACCCATGTGGGCGAATTTCAGGCTGCCTTCTTGTTTCTGGCACTTACCTACAGGGTTCATACAGATTTACAAGTCTAGATTTCCATGACTTTCCTAGCCCAAATTATAGTTTTTCAGGACCAGTGAACCGTTCAATACACACACACCCACAAAAAACATTCCACAAATATCTCAAGACCATTCATTTTATTGTTGCCTTCCGGTTTCACATGTGGTTTGGCATAGATGTTCTTTGAATTCCAAGAGGTCTTCTTTCTTCTCCTTTGCTGACTTTCTCATAGCATTTGATTTGGAGATGAAGTTCATACAAGTTTCACTCATGAAAGTTTTCATATCTTCTTTGTTTTCCGATTCTAGAGCTAAGTCATCAACACTTTGTTTCAAACTAAAACTTTTACAGTGAGACAGTCTTAATGAACATGTCTTCTGTTCTTCATCTTTTCTTCTTAAGCTCAAAAAGTTTCTCCATTATTTTCTTTTTCCTTCTTCTGTTGCTGCAGATAACTGTCATAAGCCTGTCATGAACATGAGGCACCAAAAAGCTGTTGTTTTTTTTGTAAACTATTAAAGTTCCACAGTCTCCACTACACCAACATGTTTCAGATGGTCACTGATAGCTTTAAGTGACACTAAGGTTTTGATACTCTTCTTATAAAGGGTGCAGTAAGCCATAGAACTTACAGTGTGTTCTGCTAGCCTGCCCACAAATTCTTTGTTTTTCAGCAGTATCTTACTAGCACTTTCCTTTCATTTTCACAGAGGTTTCCACACTAGCTAGTTTAATCACCAAACAAACAAGATGGCTCACTGCAAAACCAACCAGAAGCTAGGAAAGTGATGCTGAAAAAAGTGTTCTTTATATAAAATGTTCATAATTTTCCATGACTTCATTAGAATTTAATAATAATAATAATAATAATGGATGCTAATAATAATGCTAATAATGGATACGCGCCTTTCCCCAAATCAATCAGGCTCAAAGCGCGGCGATCTGTACCAACATACACGCTCATCCACCCTCACACACACACACACAATACACATCCATCACTCAAACAGGTGGTGTAAAGGCAAGGAGATCGCTATTAGAAGACGGAAATGAAAGTGAATTTTATTTTTGAAATTTTATATTGACTGTGTCCAGTACCATTATTGAATTTCTATGACTTTCCAGGCCTGAAAAACCAAATGTGAAATTCCATGATTTTCCATGAACGTACGAACACTGCACCTATTTAGACATGAGCATCCAGATCTTTAAAGTCCATGAGGTGAAATATTATTATTATTATTATTATTATTATTATTATTATTATTATTATTATTATTATTGTGTTAGGTAAATATATCCCCAAAGGAGGGTGAAGGGCGATATTAATTGTCGTCACAAACCTGCAAATAAAAGCCGCTGGCTGTCTCCAAGAATAGATTCAGGTTGGCCTGAACCTCTCCTTTCTTTGGATTCTGTCACAATAAACAACATGTTAAATAATAACCCAATGATAATGATATATAATATATAAAATTACAAACCTTCTAAATCTCTCATCCTTAACAATACTGGTCAGACGATCCAAGTACAATCAGGCAATCTACTCAACAAAATAAATTAGTTCAGTTTATTTTGATATTAGGACTAATTATTAACCAAGTACATAAGGCTATATACATAAATGTACAAGATTTTGTAGCGTTAGAATTTGGCATGCGCCCGAGTGCCCGGGAGCCTTAATTCCTGTTTGGACACCCAGATCTTAGTTGACAGTGCACTCAACGGGCGCGTGTATACTCCTAAAAGAAAGTTAACTCATTGAAGCTCCCTTCGAATAGTCAATAATTAAAGATCGGAGGAAAACTTCAGAGTGACAGCAACAGAAATATTCCATTGCACATCGCATTCTCATTTTCTCCATTCGCTTTTGGTTGAGATGGGTCAAAAATAGTCTTCCTTAACGCACGAAATACGATCTTTCTGATTGGACAGTAATTTATTAAATGACCAATCAGTGAGTCAGTTGCTATCTCGCGTGTGCAAAACAAAACATGAAGTTCACTTTACTCTGAAACAAGCATGTCGGGTAAAGTGTTTCTTTCTATTATTTTCTTAAGTTTTGAGTTCCTTTTCACATTTTACCAAAGAGGATCAGAAACTCTGAAAGTGATGGTAAATTATAGGAAATATATTTTTTTAAAATTGCATGCATGATAACATTTAAGCAAACAAGCTGAAAGAAGTGTGCATTACTTTTTCATTTTGTTAATGTCCATTTTCTTCCACAGGTTCTGAAGTATTTTTTTTCATCTTTGGAAACTCGTAGACCAGCTCTTACTGTACATATATGTATGTAGTATAGTATGTAATTGAGGCCTACGAAAGATGAGACTTCACAACCTGCAGTTCTTTCAACCCAAAATTTGAGTTCTTCAGATATTGAGTATAGAGCATTTGTTGTTTATATTGTTACTCTGATATTTTTAAAAACTTTTTTGTTTGAAGCATAAAAAATAATAACGTTTTTTTTTAGAACAACCAAAAACACATTAATAGTTTGATTTTTGTCATTTTGTGACTGTTTCCTTCCGAAAGGAAGTCCTCTCCAGGATCTCACAAACAACTGCTGCCCTGGCGAGGTTGAAGCCAATTTGGAATTGATTGATTTATTGTTGCTTTAGGTCCAGCGGGCTCTTCCGAGCCAAATCAGGACCGGACAACCCCCGATCCGCATAAAAGATCTGCCGAAACAACCCTAGTGGGAAAATTGAATGCCCTCCACCGGCCAGTCACTTTACAATAAAGACATCCCACGCGGGGGACGGCTGAGGGTTGACCTCAACTACGCGAACACCCCGGTTACAAAAACAAAATAGACTACAACCATCATTATAAATCATCAACAAAACACATACATATAAAATGCCTATAGTGCGAAATAATACAATCATAGGAAGCCCTAGTGACCACCCGGCAGAAAGCGTCCAACACTCCCAAGCTGATCCAACAGACCTCATACACAAACAAGGAGTCTTGTCCAGGAAGAGTTTTCAAGAAAAAAGGTAGGTCATTGATCTAGCGAAGAAGAAGAAAGTATAGCAGAGTGATAGGACAGATCAGGAATGGGAAAGAGCAAATGATGAAGACAGCGACAGTGGGAATTTAAAGCACTAAATTTCCAGAAAGTGGGGATACTATTTATACTGAAACCCCCGGCACTCCAACGGGGGGAACTGTTGCCGCAGTGAATTAGTCATGCCTACAAAGGCAAGACAGGTTTTCAACTGGGGCTTTCACTGTTCCCTTTATAGGTTAGAACAATCTACAGTGACAAGATTGCTCATGACCCCAAGGGGATGCCAATTTGGAAAGACAGGACCTTCAGTCTACATTTCAAGGTAAGACTGCTGCGCTCCCTTGTCATCTCCATTTTCCTATATGCTTGAGAAACTTGGACCCTCACAGCAGATCTCCAACGAAGAATACAAAGCATGGAGGTGAGGTGCTACAGAAGACTTCAGGGCATTTCCTATACCCAGCACATCACCAACAACAAAGTCCGACAGACCATCACACAAGCCAGGGCTCGAAATTAGCGGGGGCCCGGGGCCAAAAACCCGCAAAGTTGATTTCGGGCTCGGAAAGTTGAAAAACGAAGGGCCCGCTTGGCCCGCAAAATAATTCGTCTGCTACAGCTAGCTCTACTCGGCAGTTTCGTATTTGGGTCAAGGGAAGCAACCCACACCGGTGCCCTAAATTTGGACAGAAAAAAACACAGAAAAGAAGCGAAATCCCTTTATTTTTGCACTCAAAAGTTTAATATACACTTCAATATCTTTTTAATATAATAAACAAAAGGCTATGGCACAACATAAGCGCAAAATGTCCATCTTTGCAAGTACGAAAGTATGGCTACATATCGTCGCCGTACAGTTGCTAAAACAATCGTCGATGGCGTATTTTCCAATTTTTGGGAAGCGAAAGACGCCAGAAGAAAACGTCGACGAAAGGAAAGAACTCGAAAAAGAGAGAAAAAAGAAGTATGAAGAGGAAACAAGATCAAGGAACTACAATGAAGGGTGGAAAAAAAGATTTCCATGGCATGGCCTTGAAGTGAACGAGGAAGAGTACTGTTAAGTTTAGTTCCCTTTCATGGTTTTGTTTTGAACTTTTGTGCATTGAGGTCAGATTTTTTGTTAGGTTACTCATATTAAAAATTTAATGATGTTTATTGTGCAATACTCAGTTACAAAACTGAAAAGTATTATACAAGAGACTCACTTGATTTTTTTTCTATTTTGTTTAATGGCTATTTCAGGCTCACTAGTCATTGGAATATGAGTGTCACTGAATGTGTGTGTGTGTTTTCCCCTTTTTTGTTGGTAATGTTTGAAAGTGAAAAAAAAGGCAAATAAAAATGACATCACTCAGCAAAATTGGAAATTCAATTGTTTTTATTTTAGATTATCAGACAAATTGTACTTTCTACTTATTATATTGTCAATAATTCTTTTGTTTTTTGTTTTCATTATTTTTTAAGTTGGGCCCCGAAAGTTGCTTGTGGGCCCTCAAATTTTTCAATCAAGGGGCCCGGTGGCCCCCAAAGAAAAAAGTTAATTTCTAGCCCTGCAAGCCATTGGACAACACGATGACCTGCTCACAGTGGTGAAAAAAATGGAAACTCCGATGATATGGCCACATCACCAGATCATCAGGTCTTGCAAAGACCATCCTGCAAGGCACAGTGCAAGGAGGTAGAAGATGAGGGAGACCGAAAAAGAGGTGGGAGGACAACATTCGAGAATTAACTGGTTTGACACTGAGCGAAACAATCAGGGTTGCTGAGGACAGGGAAAGATGGAGTACGCTGGTTAAACAATCATCTGTGGTGCCCCTACGACATCCGAGTTAGAGGATAGGATAGGATAGGATAGTAACTGTTTGGTTAGCTTGAACTGGAAGGAATCTCTTAGGAGGTCACTCCTGTATTTCCAGTTATTTGTCTTTGGGCACTGAAACATGTTTTTGGACACCCAAAAATTTCAAGTAAGGCACCCAAAAGGCATCCTTGTAAAAAAGTGAATTTCTAACCTTGTATTGTATGTGTCTTTTTAGAACAAAATCTCACAAAATGTGTGAAGGGAGACTCAAATTTTGATTTTCCCCAAAATGACCAGACCTTGTAAACCTGTTTACTTATAATGTTTCATTAAACATCTCAATGTAAATCTTAGAAAATGTATCAACAGTCCAACTGATAAAACAAGCTAATCACTGAATAATTCAGTCAAAAAATAAGTGTGCAATGAAGAATTAAGTAAAGTACACACATTTTTATCTTTGGCTTGGGTCTGTAGGGCTGTGATTTGATTCTTGAATGCATGGTTCCACCTGAAAAACGCACACATACACAAAACACATATGGAACAGTTTAGAGAGCACTGCCATAAATAATTAGAAGGGCAAAGCCCATATGATCACATGCTCCTTATGGAACTTGCAATACTTAACATGAAATGAGTGCCCATAAAAAACAAAATAAAACAATGGCAATAAAATGCAAAAGTAATACTGTACTGACTTTGATCTTTCTATGCTCTTGAGCTTTAGATGACCTTGACCTCAGACTACAAATACATGAATGTACAATCAAATAAACTACAGCAAAAATATTATGCCAAACAACAGTACCCTTAGAATGACCTTGACATTCAATGACATTGATCTTCAAGTGACCTTTGATGCTCCTGTATGGTCAAATAACCTAATGTTGTATACTATGGGTTAAACACATAGACATCCAACTGTACGCTGACCCATTTTTATAATGTTTTTGCAAGGCCTAAAATGACCTTGACCTTCATGATCAAAATAAAAACTGAACAAATGAAAGATCATTCTATCTCTAAATACAACAAGTTTAGACTATATATGTCTCATTGTTTAGGGTCAAAGTCACTTCAAAGTACATATATATACATTAAAAGATTTTGGACAGCTCCAGTAACCTTGAGAGTAAAGTTGACCAAATTTGTATAGTATATTAGTAGTATGGGTGTCTCATTGAAATATATTTCCACGCATCAAAGAATAATATTAAATAACCTGGAAAAAAGAGTGACATTTTGTGAAAATTATTTGACTAACATTTGTTGACCCTGTGACCTTGAAGTGAAGTCATTCCTTCACTGATCATTTATGAGCTCTCATTTAAATACACCATCATACCAAGTTTGGTTGTGATCTAGTTAAAATAGGTTTTATTTAAGATATTAATCCATTTTGTAGAGTATGATGGCAGACACCCGAGGCTGATAGACCGACAATTTTTGTTTAGTTTTGTTTTGTAACTTATGTAAGATTTGTTAAAAAAAAAAAGGGGGGATTTTGTTTTGGGGGGTAGGGGGGTGGGGAAGTAGGGGTGGGGATGGGTGGGTGAATACATAGACACCTTGCTATGCATGCCAGTCAACAAAACCAAAGCCAACCAACCAATAACTTCAATAAGCATCCAAACACATTACACCCTGTACACATTGTCAGACCAAAGTGTATTCCTTGTGGGTTCACTTGACAATAATTTGACTAAAGATTTTGGAGCCTTTATTCTATTAGACTGCTTCCTGTTCCTGTATATTATATCCTTCATCTAGTTTTGTTTAAAAAATAAAAACATGTACACAACACATTACCTAGATTAACGCCTCTCATGAAGTCATGCCATCATATTCACTCGACCACAAAGGTCAAGATCACTGGAGTTACTTTGTTGCTAAACATGTCTGCTCAATATAAAGTATAATCTCAAAAATGGCTAAAGCGATTTTGTAGGGTTTTGGTACATGGGTACTTCTAAACAATGGCCATCCTTCAGTAGCAGTCCAGTTGTCAGACAATCGGTCAGTCCGTTGCTCCCAATTTCACTTTTTGACCAAAACCAACCTTTTGTCTTATCTCAAGAATAACTGGACCAAAATTCATAATTTTTACCTTGTGCATATTTAACCTACTGCCAAGCATATTGGATCATTAGTATTTGTACTTTCTGAAAGGTCAAGGCAATTGTGCTCCACCATTTTGCGCTGTATCTAAAAACTGACTCAGTGACTGATCCGATGTGATAATTTTCAGCTTGCAGATAGTTCAGATCTTGGCCTGACATTCCATGTTTTCCTTTTGCTCTTTTTAGGATAAAGCCCAATCACAACACCGCCAACAAAATTACCACTTTTGAAAATGCTTATTTTATGGCCTATGTATGCCAGTGTCTGGAAATACATTTGAATGGTTTGCCATCTTGTTGTGATTTTTGTTTTTGTTTTAAATTTTTCCCAACACACAACCCATACAATCAAACCATGGCAGCAGAAAAGAGGAGACAGATCTTTTCTATCATTACCTAATTTTGTGGACAGATTATATATATCTAAGATGCTGAACATTACTGAATTCCACTCCCACTTCCTCAGGCAAGACAGCTAGTGAACTACTCCCTGTGCTCCACACCACTTTACATCTCCATTTTTAAAACATCTTTCACATCATCAGTTTTAACAAAAAATGTTGTTTCTTCATCGTAAATAAATGTAAAATAAATAAATGCATCCACATAATTTTACAATTAAAGTAGACTTTATTAAGCAGGGAAAAACATTCACTCACAAGTCTTGTTCCACTTTCTTGTCCAGAGCGTACTCCAGGTCCATGAGCAGCAAACGCTTGTAGACATCTTCTAGCTTCTGCCTGGTCACCCACACATCCCACACCCCTTTTCCCCCATCACTGGAGCCTTTGCTGCTATCCCCACTCCTGCCACCATCCCCACCAAGCTTGCCACCGTCCGTTACGCTTTTTCCATTTTCGACCAGGCTGGCCTTCAGACTCTCTGCTTGTCTGAAAATAACATAGATTACTGTTTTATAAACATCAGTGGAATAACTTACGCTGCTGAGTGTGCAGTTGTTCGTTCTTCACTACATCACTGTCATCAGTACATGATTACTTTTTTGTTAACATCAACAATGGCAACCTACAAGCAGTTCACTATTCAGTTGTTTAATGCTCAAATTTCCATCAAACAAAATCAGATCTTTTAAACTTAAAGCAGTGTGACCACTAGCTCTCATTCAGAGAGCTAAAGCAAGGTGAAAGCGTCCACTCTGCATGCCGTCAATCAACATACACATGACATAGCCTCACCTTCTGTGATGCCGTATATTGCTATACTATGCTAAAGCAGTACATGTAACTTGTTCTTATAATATAAGCGGGTGCTTGGAGCAAATAATTTAACTTTGAAGTCAATCAATGAAAATCACCAATTCAAAAGTTTCGTTGGGATCTGTGTTTGTGTTTGTTCTCTGCGTGATCAATCGCCTGGTGATACGGCATTGGAGAATAGAATTCGTAATTACTAGACAGTTCTTACCTCAAAACTTGCGCAGCTGAACTCATATTTACCATCCATACTAAACACGCTCGGGAAACATTCTCGATCAATCTACATTCGTTGGATCTGTTACTAAACTCGCAAAAATATTGGCTGAGATCACAAGAAACAAACTTCTATCGCCATTTTGAGTCATTTCCGGGAAGACAACCCTGTTGACCATTGTCTTTTAAGGAATAGGGCTATCCTACTCCTAGCCCCTCCCCTTCTGCTTGTTAGAACCATTAAAGTCTTTGTTAGAACTATCCGTGATTGATATGCCTATAACGCCTACCGCAACAACCCAAGCATTTTTTCTGGAGTGGACCTAATTAATCTTTCTTATTCCTATCCTATCCTATCCTGTCCCGTAACCCGTATTCATTTACCTTTTAAGGATTTAGGTTTAAAAGAAATCGTCCATAGGAATGATCAGTGCAATATACTTGTGACATCCGATCGGTTACCATTGTTCAACCTGCTATTTGGTTAGGACATGCATTCATGTTGACCAGACCGCTAATAATAATAATAATAATAATAATAATAATAATAATAATAATAATAATAATAATAATAATAATAATAATAATAATAATAATAATAATAAATACATTAATTAATTAAATTACCATTAAATAAAGATTAAAATTACCCTTAGATACTGCCCATACTCTTTCTGAGAAGAGTATAAACTGAGGTCTATTCTGGGTGTAAGCTACACACGCATTCCATGGCATGGACTTTTAATGGAAGGTTCGGGGAGGTTCAAAAACGTTTTTTCCAGGTTATCAGACTCCGAATATAGGTTCCTGAACCTCTGTGTGTGTGTGTGTGTGTGGGTGTGTGTGTGGGTGTGTGCGTGTGTGTGTGTGTGTTTGTGTGTGTGTATGTGTGCGTGTCCAAACGATTTAGTAACCTAGGTTCGGGATCTGAGAACCACAACAAAAAGTAATTGTTTAACTTCCCCGGACCTTCCAAAGAATTAGACAGACCATTAGATGTTGAGGCTCATGCCCTAGACGGGGGAGTGCAGGCTACACAAATAAATCCAGCACGCACTGGGTCTCTTCTTCCCATCCCCGGTCGTTCAGTCATCTGGGCATCAGACTATGCGCCCAAAGGTTGCAGGTGGGCGCTTCGGGCGGCTTGTGTTAGATCCTGTATCGACCAGCGCCTATAATATTAATTTTTAAAAAATCCTATCCTACCCTATCCCGTAACTCGGAGGTCATTGGGGCACCACAGATGATCGTTTAACCAGCGTACTCCATCTTTCTCTGTCTTCAGCAACCCTCATGGCTTTGCTCAGTGTCAAACCAGCCCATTCTAGAATGTTTTCCTCCCACCTCTTTTTCGGTCTCTCTCTTCTTCTACCTCCTTGCACTGTGCCTTGCAGGATGGTCTTTGCAAGGCCTGATTATCTGGTGATGTGGCCATACCATCGGAGTTTCCGTTTCTTCACCATTGTGAGCAGGTCATCGTATTGTCCAATGGCTTGTGTGATGGTCTTTCGAACTTCGTCGTTGGTGATGTGCTGGGTAGAGGAAATGTCCAGAAGTCTTCTGTAGCACCTCATCTCCATGCTTTGTAGATCTGCGGTGAGGGTCCATGTTTCGCAAGCGTATAGGAAGATGGAGATGACAATGGAGCGCAGCAGTCTTAACTTAGGTAGACTGATGGTCTTGTCTTTCCAAATGGGCTTCAACCTTGCTAGGGCAGCATGCAGTTGTTTGTGCGATCCTGAGAGGACTTCCTCTCGGGCCCCACTGTCTGATACAATGGCTCCTAAATATTTGAAGCAATGCACTGTGTTGTGCAATAAAGAAGAAGAAGAAGAAGAAGAAGAAGAAGAAGAAGAAGAAGAAGAAGAAGAAGAAGAAGAAGAAGAAGAAGAAGAAGAAGAAGAAGAAGAAGAAGAAGAATGGTTAATGGCTCCTATATATTTGAAGCTATGCACTGTGTTGTGCAATAAAGAAGAAGAAGAAGAAGAAAAGAAGAAGAAGAAGAAGAAGAAGAAGAAGAAGAAGAAGAAGAAGAAGAAGAAGAAGAAGAAGAAGAAGAAGAAGAAGAAGAAGAAGAAGAAGAAGAAGAAGAAGAAGAAGAAGAAGAAGAAAACAAAACTCAGATGGCAAAAGACACTTAACTATGTAATACAAATAAATAAAGAAATATAAATAGATAATATATTATATACATACATTTATTTATTTCTTAATGTTATTATTAATTAGTTAATTAATTTTTTTTTTAAATGACAGCCCACACATGCATGATTAAAATGCTCATAATAATATCATTACGATGAATTCCTTTTGGCTGTCTCATTCTAATAGCAGCCGGAAACCCTGGACATGCCCCTATTTGCAAATGTGGGTCTATGGATATAACGACTGTATGTGCTGTGCAACGAAAGTTAGAGCTAGTTTTCTGTCTGACATCACAGAAGCATTACACGCTGAAAGTGGATCCCCGATAGCAAAGCGGTAGATGTAATGAGCTTACTTTCAGCGTACTTGTAAAGCCCTTGTGCTCTATGATAGTGCTTCTGAGGACTTGTTTAAATTATGCCATTTTTATACCAAGGGTTGTCTTATGCTACTGTTGTTTGTAATTATGTATTTGGTGTTTGATTTTATTCTTTTTTATTTAATACTTTGTTCAAATCTGTACGTTGTTTTTAATGTTGTGGGCGTTATATTGTCATTTATGTTGTGGTAAAGTTTTGGTGATCGCTATTGTAATTGCTATGTTCGTAAGCTTATGTGTAGTTATTTTAGTGTTTGAATCAAAATTGTTTAAAATGGTTATAAGCCTACTGTAAAGAGCAGTGTGCCTTATCGTAGATCAGAAAACCGCGCGATTTAAATCAGCTTTATTTATTATAGTTTAATGCCCCTCATTGTGCTGACATCAAGCAGTGTGAGCACACTGCTTAGCTGAGACTCACCGATGTTTACGTTTGTATCTAAACAGGTGATGTTTGTTATGAAGTGAAGAGGACTACAGCACAGCAACTTTACTTGTTGCTGGTGTACTTGGTGACGGCCTTTGTGCCCTCACTGACAGCGTGCTTGGCCAGCTCACCGGGAAGCAAAAGACGAACAGCGGTCTGAATCTCGCGACTGGTGATGGTAGATCGTTTGTTGTAGTGAACGAGTCTGGAAGCTTCAGCGGCGATTCTCTCAAAGATATTGTTAACGAAGCTGTTCATGATGGACATGGCCTTACTGCTGATGCCAATATCGGGGTGCACTTGTTTCAGCACCTTGTAGATGTAGATGGCATATATAGCTACAAGATGCCAGTATCGGGGTGCACTTGTTTCAGCACCTTGTAGATGTAGATGGCATAGCTACAAGGTGCTAAAACAAGTGCACCCCGATACTGGCATCAGCAGCAAGGCCATGTCCATCATCAGTACATCACTAATCACGGAATGATCTGTATACACTGGAAACTCACAACCATTGCTTGATTTGTACCTTTGTACAAAATAGGAATATGCTATTCAATACATACTGTTAATGTTGTGTGTTGTGTGTGTGTGTGTGTGTGGTGTGTGTTGTGTTGTGCTGTGTGTAGATTTGGATGTGAAGCTATATAACATTCTTAATCATTCTCATCATTTTATTTAATGCTGTTATACTGTTTTACTGCTGTATTTTGTTTTACTTGCAGTGTGTATGTGACTTTGTCATGTATGAATGATGTATGTTTAACACTGTGTTTACCTATTCTTTAGTGCTGTATGCATGTTGAATGCCATTGAAGTGTATGACACGATGAATCAATGCATGTGTGACTGTGCAAGAAAGCCAAGGATGTATTTCATTGTCACCATGCCACACCAAAATCCTTGTAACGTTTTTACTTGGTGAATAAATATTCTTATCTTATCTTATCTTATCTTATCTTATCTAACTAGTTAGTAGGTGCTCGGCGGGTCTGAGCTACTATGTGTGAAGTGTGCATGTGAGGCGATATAGACCCTACATGTTTAGGACATATACAGCAGGTATTCATTAAGAGAGAGAGAGAGAGAGAGAGAGAGAGAGTGTGTGTGGGTGTGTGCGTGTGTGTGTGTGTGTGTGTGTGTCTAGGTAGAAACGCCTTTATTCTGACATACACTTGAACCTCTACGTACTTTCTTTTGACGGACCCCGTTATTTTGACGTCAAAACTGTGTTCCGTTAGGGTTAGGGCGGTGTTAGGCATGGGTTAGGTTAAGGGTTAGGGTTAAGGTTTGGGTTAGGGTTAGAGTTTGGGTTAGGGTTAAGGTTAGCTTTTTAAAAAATGGACAAATTTGTAAAAATGTCAAAGTAACGTATGTAGAGTTTCATGAAAGTCATCACAACGGCGTTTCTACACGGTTGCGTGTGTGTGTGTGTGTGTGTGTGTGTGTGTGTGTGGGTGTGTGTGCGTGTGTGCGTAGGTGTGTGTGTGTGTGGTAGAGGGGTGTTGGGTATGTGTCTAATGATATATCGTAATTAATTACAGGCAATTGAGCATGTTCTGTACGGTTTATAAGCCCGGGCGCAATGAGCATGAATTTTATCCGTAGAATTCCGCTGTACAAGACTACTTCATCATCATCATTATCATCATCATCATCATTGTCGTCGTCATCGTCGTCGTCATCATCGTCGTCGTCGTCATTATCTATTGCCCGAGCAGCCTTAATGACCAGGGACATGGGATCGCCGCGCGCCTGTCTTTCTGTTTTGTTTGTGTCTATATTGTCTGTCTCCGGCCCTTAAGTTTTGTCACGTAAAGTGGTCGTGGACTTCTTTTCTTTTTTTTTCCTTTTTTTTTAATGTGCCGCTAAGTCCCCCGTATCACCGAACTATAAGCAATTACAGAAAACTTCTGCTGGGAAAATCTCTCGTCATTTTCGTGGATTGAACCCAAGTATAGTTGAATCTTTTGCACCCCATGAGATAATTCTACAAGCTAGGGTTGAATTACTGAATTATACATTTATCAAGCGCATACATATTGTCCACACACACGCATGTTCACAGCGCTGGAAAAAATTCGTCAAGAACAAACTTACTAAAACCTTTCTAGGTCTACTATGATGATGATGATGATGATGATGATGATGATGATGATGATGATGATGATGATGTATAGTCTTCGAAGTAAGCGTAAGAGCTGTTCGAAAACAGCCTAGGTAAGCATTCTATTGCCATTCAGTACTCGTCCACAACGTTGAACGCGTTGTCCTTCGTTGATCATTCTCTTTCCCAGAATAATAACTGAAAGGCTTTCAATTTCCTATCGTTGATACCTGTGCTAATAGCTTCAGACTACAATGCATGAATCAAGATGTGGGTTAATTGCCGGAAACAGTTGCAGCAAAGATGTAAACTTAAATGAATGTATAAATAATTGTTGTAATTAAGCCTTTGGTCTTAGTCTACAACGTTTATTTTACAGCCGAGGAAGACTATTAATTCCTGTTACTAGCCTAGCCTAGCAGTAGACTACAAGTTGCTGCGTTTATAAGGTAAGCTTTCCTTTGTCTGCTTCAGTTAAGAACATCTTGATTCTCTTTCCGAACGCCTCGGACATGTTTTTGTGGCATGGAGTCGTGCGATATTCGAGTGGATTATTCGGACTGGATTGCACTGGATATTCGAACTGGAATTACAGTGGATTGGATAGATTGGTCTGGTAGGTTTTGAAAAGGCTTGTTGTGTTTTTCATTTGTCTGCTGGTTTAACAGACTTTCTGTACATGATAAGAACAGTCTGCACTCAATAGTAAATATATGTTCAAAAATAATTGGTGACAGGCAAAGAGATCTGAGTACTTTTTGTGATCAACAAACACTTAGGAGGGTTGTTTCGATTATTTCTATGCCACATCATGCGCTAGCTGAGGAATTGTTTTGATGCAATCTGGGAGGAGGTTTAAAATGCCACAGTGCAAGACCAATCGGTATTTAAAATCGTTTGTGCCTCATGCAATACAGTTGATGAACAAGAGTAAGAACATTTAATGCATAAAACTAAAAGTAAAAACAATTAGCCTGATAATAACTAATCTTGGCTGCTTTTTCCTTTAATGAATCTTCTACCTTGTTATTTTTATGCCTGTGTCTGTGGTGAGTGCTGTTGGTGATGTATGCCTGTGTTGGGTAAATGTCTATGAACTGGATGTATGTGTGTGCATGGGCAGTGTGTATGTGCGGATGGTGTCGGGGGGCTGCCGCTGTGTTTTGTGCAAGTTGTTTTGTGCAAGTTGTTATTGTTTGTAGACATCCTCATGTATATCAGATATTGTTTTTATAATTAGAGAGCACTCATACCCCCATTGTAATTGCCAAATCTGGATAAATAAAGTTGTTTGAATTGAATTGAAAGTGAGTCACTGCGAACACCATGTGTGACGTAAAACTTCTTCATAAACGTGTGTGTGAGTGTAGGCGCGCGCGCGAGTGTGGGTGTGTGTGTGTGTGTGTGTGTGCCTGTGTGTGTGTGTGCGTGTAATTTGTAACTGTATGGCCAATTCTAAACATGCAATTTTTTTGCACTCTGAGCATGCTGCTATTGCACGGACATCATCACTATGAACAGCAGCAGCAGATAAAGCATCATCATAATCATCGTCGTGGTGGTCGTCATCGTCCTATCATCATCACCCTCCCATTGCACATAGCTACGATCGAAAGAAAGTATACTCCAGGCACACGCCGCGCAGCAGGCTAAAGTATGTCCCTTGTCCCTTGAAGGGACACTTTGGCGAGGTTAGCAACCTGGTGTTGGTGAAAGACTAGAAACGTAAAAGTAAGTTTCGTCTCCTCTAGGCGACGAATTAGGTCACGCTGTATTTGTTTCTAGGTCAACTGTCTTTTACGAACCGTTTGAGAATCTTTTCGAACCGTTTATTGACGCCGGACAGTGTCCTCACTTGGTTTCATACAATTCAGGAATCCAAAAAGGCAAATGGGTTTTTGGGACGGAAAAAGAGCATTTTTGTAGAGAAAAGGGTTAGGGCAATGTCTAGGGATAGATCTACAACTAACCCTTACCCAAACCCTTGTAGCAATATTCCGCTCTTTCCATCACTTTTAAACAGTACTGCGGTTCGCATCCGCAGCTAGCAGCGAGCCCAAAGTATACTTTGAAGGGATGGAGGAAATACTTTCACCTGCTGGTAGCGGGAGTTTGGGCGATACTTTCTACCGATCGCAGCAATGTGTATTACCTCCATCACCACCACCACCGCCATTCACCATCGTCGTCGTCACCGTTGTAGTCGTCGTCATCATCGACGTCGTCTTCGTCGCCATCATCATCATCGTTGTCGTCGTCATCATCATCATTATGCTGATTGAGATATTGGTTTGACAAGCGGCTGAGTGTGTGAAGGGGATGCGTGCTTGATGTACTTTTGTTTATGACACACACTGTAATAATTATATGTTTACATGTGTTGCCCTTTTGTATTAAATAATAGTTGTATAATGTAAAATGAAATGTACGTTAAGGGGAGATGCGAGTGCGGTAGATTTGTAGAGTGTTATGTGTGCATGCAATTTTACATTTTATACCTTAATATGTTTGTCAAGCCTGAATGTCTTTTATTTATTGGAGCAATGTTTTAAGCCTTTCATCATTCCTTGTAAGAGGTCATACAGATTTCTTGAATTGAATCCTCCTCCTCCTCATCATCATCATCATCATCGTTATCACCACTGTCATCATCATCATCATCATCATTATCACCACTATCATTGTCACGTGGGTTTATGGGTTTTAGGGCTCTGCACAATGGAATGAAGTAAACCTCACGCTTTATCCTATGGAACTGCTAGTTCGTCACCCTGTGGATTACTATAATAAATTTATTTATTTAGCTCGGTCTGTGTAAAGGCTGGGTTATAGAGATAGATAGAAAAATGGTAAAAGATGACTGTCACACTAGCTTTCACACGGCTATGAATCATATGTAGTCCAGCCACTTGATAACAGTTAAACATCACACATTTATTTCTTCTACTCTATACAAGATTTTCTAAGTACTAATCTACCTTAAACGTTAAATAGTCACTGTGAATAATTCGATCGCTGATAGTCTATGCAGCTAATTGTTCATCCTTGGGCACTAGATGATATTGTTCATGAGAAATGGACTACTGTGGTCCTGTAGCTCTCAGTTTTGTGTGCACACACGTGGAGAGACTTAACTGTGAGTCAGACGTGCTGTGCTGTGGTCGGTTTGTTGACAACTTGTGTTGTCTTCTTCTGGTTTTTCCCTGTGGGTAGACTGGTTGGCTTTCCTCGCTCAATGCTGGGGATACCGTTGCAGCCAACTAATGCGTCGACGTGGTTTCGTCTGAGGCAGTGTTGGGCGCACTATAGAACGCCTGTACGTCTGTAACATATGAGACGAAATTCTGCACAACCTTGAATGATAGGTGTGTGCAGAGCGTCTCACTGAAGGTCGTAATAGCCCTCAGTGATTAGCTACACATCTACATATATAAGCGACGAACATTCTGCTAAGTCCGTGGTCCACTGGAATCTCCACTCTAATTTCCTATACATTCATAAATATAAAACATGGCTACTTATACACATCCATTTGTACAGTCACTGGTCTGTAAGCATACATATAATTTAAACAACAGTGGTTCCGTACATAATTCAAGATGGCGGTGGCCGGTCGTCTTTTTGCCTCGTGGTCAGCTACGCCACGTGTTCGGCAAAGTTGGGCTAATAATTCAATTCTATGCATATCAAATTTCACAAACATAATTCAACAATAATATAATACATCACGATGAAACAGAAATATGTTCATTTACCTTCGTGACAATATCAGGCCAGTGGCTACTGGTGTGAATTCGGAGTTTCACAAGTACTGCGTCCTAGTCTTTTCTGAAGAGGTCTACTGCTCCTGTGTAGCTCTGTAGCTCTTCACTGTTCCTCGGTTTAGACACGAATGAAGTAAGCTATGCGAGGTTTTGACACAGTCCGAACTGGCTCTAACCGCTCTGCCTGCGTCTCATTGGTTAAACTTTCTCGCCTATCGTAATTACGATGATGTCATTGCTTGAGCCAGCGTCAGCTACCACTGTGTGTAGGCGGCATATGCTATTGCTACGCTTGATTACTTTCATCGTCTGCTGCTTGCTACTTTGAAATTCTAATATTATACAGACTAACCAAGCTAAATATTAAAATAAGCAGAGTAAAACTAGTCCTCCTGCGACAATCATCATCATCATCAACATCATCATAATTATCGTTGTCATCGTCGTCGTCGGTAAATCAGTAACATTATTGAACTTGCGTTTCTTCCCCTAAATTTTCCCCCATTAGATGGCCGAGGCTGCTAGGAACACCAATCCAGTCAACATGTTCAGCGGCCGGAAAGAAGCCTTGGACTTTCTCCAGAACTCCTGGCATTTTGCGCAAGTGGAAAAGCGTTTGACCGAGGACAAGCACAACCTTCTGAACGACATCATCAAGACCGTCCAAGCCAAGCTTCCGTTCCAGAACATCACCTTGATGGCCACTCCGTTCCCAGAACGCCACAGACCGTTGATTGAGGACGTCAAAAAAGACTGCCTTGATGGTGAAAGGAGACAATAATCTGAGCACTTGTCCTATGTTAATATAAGCTTAGCGCTCAAACAATTGAAACTGCTAATTAGGAAATGAGTCATTTAATGACAAACACATTTAAGTACTATAAGTCTTTAAATAGCGCAGTTACTCGGTCAAAGCTGCACAAGGCGCTGGCCGCTATCGGGACCGAACCCAAGCAGCCCAATGAGTCTATACCTGCTGGATCACGTGCGCTGTCAAATTGCCGCGGGCACTAGACAATGGCAATTATTAGGCTATTATGGTGCCTTAAATTGCCCTCGTCATGGAGCCGAATTTCGGGTTTTTCGTGCCTACCAACTGTAAGATTGGTTAGTCATATTGTGGACGTTGTGTAGTATGTTAAATAAAAGGAAGATCCAGACAGCCTGAACACTAGACCAGTTAGGGTTGAGTTCTCAAACAGTGAAACTGTATTCCAATCTAACCAAATAGGAATAACACATTATGGGAATGTCTAAACACCACACCAACTTGGCAGTTTTTGTTTTTTCTTTCATTGTAGAATAGTAAGAGGAGTCATAACTCATATTTTCATACACTGTGTCCATATCATTTTAAAATACATTAGGGCCTAAGAGGTTTATTGGCGTTTTTCTTCTTCTTCTTCTTCTTCTTCTTCTTCTTCTTCTTCTTCTTTTTTTTTTTTTTAATGGCCGTGGGTTTTTGTGTGTTTTTTATTATTTTTATTTTACAGTGGTTAGACGTTTTCTGAAGCAGCGACGGCTTCTGGAAGATACCTTCTGTGCAGTCGTGACAGCTGATTGCAATATTGTAGGAGATGCCTTCTGGCAGTGGTACGTACGGGCATCGATATAAAAGGAAACAGGATAGGATAGGCGGGGAATGGTTCTCTCAAGTCTCCTCTCTGAAAATCCTTAACGGGAAGAGAGGGGACTATAAACTGATTTAAAAAAAAAAAATAGGCGGGAACTAGTCCCACCGCCGTAGCTCAATTGGTAGAGCGTTCACCTGGCACACCGATGATCCAGGTTCGAATCCCGTGGTGGGCGATATAAAATGTGGCCATTTTCACTGTCCATTTTAGCAGTATGATTGCTTTGGTGGTTCAGTGTTGATTTAGGTCCCTACCCCTCTTTCCCTGGGATGGTTATCCCCGTCTGCCATATCGCCAATGGTGGGTGTAGACGTTAAACCTCAATGTTCATTCATTCATTCCTTCATTCATAGGCGGAAAGAGCGCCGATGTCTACGGGATATAGAGGCTTTAGAGGAGAAATTAATCAACATTGGTCTGGTGGGTGGCGGATAGATCCAAAATTCAGCTATATATATATTACGCAATGTTTCTCCACAAGATGGCGCACTTTCCGTCTCAGAAACCGATTTGACTTCTTGGATCCTCAAATTGTATAAAAGAGGACGCTATATACGGCGTCAACAAACGGTTCGAAAACATTCTCAAACGGTTCAAAAAAGACAGCTGACCTAGATAAAAGAAAGTTTGACCTAATTCGTCGCCTAGATGTGCCCAAAGTTGCATTTGAAGACAGTTCTTTTTTACTTGGGTATTCAAACTGTCTTTATATCGACCGTTATTTGCCCAAAACGCTATTTTCTGGAATTCCAGCTGTTTGGTCGCCACATGAACTGTTTTATAGCCTACTTATATAGACCTAGATACAATAATCATTATTGTCAGGGTGGCGACGTGGTGATCGTCCTTAACGCTGATGCAATAGGACGTTAAGCTTCGTTGTTCCTCCTCCTGAACAGACAGCTTAGCCGTGATGAGTGACAGAAGGCGTCTCCCAGAAGATTCCCATCAGCTGTTAGGACTGCTCAGGAGATATCTTACAAGAAGCCATCGCTGCCTCACAAAACATCTAGGCCTACATCGGGATGTTGATGATGATGATGAAGCAGCGAAGGCTTCTTGGAAGATATCTTCTGCGCAGCCGTTACTGTAATCCCTCACGGCTCAGCAGTCTATCCAGTGTTTATCGTGGCAACCCAACAACGGGAATTTCCGAAAATTAGCAACAAAATAATATCGGCCGTCCTCAAGACAGTTTGAATCCGCTGGTAAAAATAAATAAATAATTAAATAAAATAAAATAAACTGTGCCTGAAATGCAACTTTAGATTCCTCTAGGCGACGCATTAGGTTAAACTTTGTTTTATTTAGGTCAGCTGTCTTTTTCGAACCGGTTGACAATATTTTCAAACCGTTTGTTGAGATAGCGTCCTCACTTGGTTTCAAACAATTTGAGGATCCAAAAAGTCCATCGTTTTTTAAGACAGAAAAAGCATAGACCATAATATACATATTGGTCTATGGAAAAAGCGCAATCTTTTCCGGAAACATTCTGGTCTTTCTGTCACCCAACCCATCCGCCTACCCATCTCATTCATTTCTTCTGTAAATTCTCTTCGGCGCGTTTTCCGCAATTTCATTCTATATCGATGACCACAGGCGCATTCACGAAGAAGAATGGACCCTATGCACGATTTTTGTGGATCCCCGATAGCGGATACTGCGCTACCCGTCCACTAGTGCGAGTCCACACAACTCTTGCTGAGGGTGACTAAAAGCCCGTACCACAGTCAGAAGGCGTCTCCCAGAATATTCCAGTCAACTGGTACGACTGAGTAGAATTCTTAAGATATCATCATCATCATCATCATCATCATCATCATCATCATCATCATCATCATCATCATCATCATCAACATCATCCCGATGTACATGTTTTCTGAGGCTGTCTACAATAAGTTAGTTATTCATTGCTTACAGAGTCCAGCGGACTGCAAAGAACCAAATCAGGACCACAAAATCAAGACCACAACATCGCTGAAAGAGGACTCACCCCTGATCCGCATAAAAAATATGCCGAAACCACACGGTAGTGGTAACACTGAAGGCACTCCACCAGCCGGTCACTTAACAATAAAGACATCCCACGCAGGGGACGCTGAGGCTATACTCTAATTTATCGAACCCCCGTTTACAAAAACAAAATAGAATACAAACATCATTATAAAATATCAACAAAACACCTACATATAAAATGCCTACATTGCCAAATAATAACATCATAGGAAGCCCCAGTGACCACCTGGCAGAAAGCGTCCAATATTCCCAAGCTGATCCAACAGACCTCACACACAAATGAGGAGTATTGTCCCGGAAGAGTTTTCAAGAAAAAAGGTAGGTGACTGGCCTAGCGAAGAAGAAGATAGTATAGTAGATTAATAGAACAGAGTAGGAATGAGAAAGAACAAAAGACAAAGACAGCGACAGTGGGAATTTAAACTAAATTTCCAGAAAGTGGGGATACTATTTATACAGAAACCCCCGGCACCCCCACGGGGGCTACAACAGGTGGATGATGATGATGATGATGATGATGATGATGATGATGATGATGATGATGATGATGATGATGATGATGATGATGATGATGGTGATGGTGATGATAATGGTGAATATTATGGTGGTGGTGTGGGTGGTGACGATGATTAGGAAGAAGTTGGGAATAGGTGGAAGAAAGACAATGATGATGATGATGATGATGATGATGATGATGATGATGATGATGATGATGATGATGATGATGGTGTTGATGTCAGGTCGTGGAGGACTGTGCTACACGCTGAACGGGTTCACGTGGGGGCTGCTGCTGGCTCTGGGCTACAACGCCTCTCTTTGTCACGCCACCTGCACCGTCACCACCAAGAGACACAACAACCATTTGTTCGTCCTCGTCAGTGACCTTAAGCGTCATGGCGACCGCTACCTAGTAGAAGCCGGCTTGGGTATGCCGACATTCCAGGCTATTAGTTTGGATTTCAAAGAAGAATCACCCGTGTACAAGGACTCATTTCTGGAATATAAATACATCAAAAGTGAAGGACTTCTTCTCAGGATGCACGGCGAGGGAGACACAGCTCCCAGACCGAATCCGCCTCGGGATGAGATTGACAAATACATCGGCAAATGGCGGCGCTTTTATTATTCGGACATGGAGCCTGTGTCCGATTTTTCAGAGTTTAATGCATGTTTCGATCAAGTGTACACTGACCGAGAGGCGACAAATTTTCACAAATCACCTCGAGCGCTGTCCTTTCCCGACCAGCATGCAGTGATTTTAACCCAGAACACTCTGATGCTAGAGAAGGACGGGATGCTTGAGGAAACGGAAGTTCAGCCGGAAGGCGCACCGCATGATGACGCCATCGTAAATTGCTATCGGGCCTTCTTTCAACAGTTCCAAGAGAAAGTGGTGCGCAGCGCATACCAAGAATGGAGAAGTCTTAAAATCTCCCAATGATTGGAGGAAAGGATTCACAGTCCGCACATAGGGGATGGCAAGCTGTAAAGGCGTATTATCTGTACAGTAAAATAAGCGAGAAGGAGAATTATATCTGTCTTAATTATGAATTATATATTGTCCAGTAATAATATTAAGTGCCAACTGTGTAACACTTTTTATTGATTGGTGTTTTTGTTTAACTGCCTACAAAGCATGCATTAATTTCTCAACTGAGAAAGACCCCCATTTGCCCCCCCCCTCCCACCACCCTCTCCCTACCCCTATCTCCCAATTTTTTTTTAAAAGTGAACCTATTGCGACGGGACGTTCCCTTGTTGTCGTCCTTTGATCTGCGCAGTATGTATGCACGCACACATCTACAAATGCAAAACGATATTAATAATGTTTAATGACGCTTATGTATTCTCTCTTTCTTCAAAGCAGGCTACATTCATTCATCAGCTTCCCATCTCCATTTTACAGCACCAGAACACAGGAAGGTCGTTTACAGAGCAGCCGCTGTCAAACACAGTACATATCTTCGAATAAGTGTGTAAACCGAGGTCTAGTATGCGCACGCACGCATTCCTTCGCACGGACTTTGAACATCCTGACGCCCATGCTATAGATGGGTGAGTGCCGGTTACACAAATAACCCAGCAAGTACTAGGTCCCTTCTCCCCATTCACAGCAAGTACTAGGTCCCTTCTCCCCATTCACAGCAAGTACTAGGTCCCTTCTCCCCATTCACAGCAAGTACTAGGTCCTTTCTCCCCTTTCACAGCAAGTACTAGGTCCCTTCTCCCCATTCACAGCAAGTACTAGATCCCTTCTCCCCATTCACAGCAAGTACTAGATCCCTTCTCCCCATTCACAGCAAGTACTAGATCCCTTCTCCCCATTCACAGCAAGTACTAGATCCCTTCTCCCCATTCACAGCAAGTACTAGATCCCTTCTCCCCATTCACAGCAAGTACTAGATCCCTTCTCCCCATTCACAGCAAGTACTAGATCCCTTCTCCCCATTCACAGCAAGTACTAGATCCCTTCTCCCCATTCACAGCAAGTACTAGGTCCCTTCTCCACATTCACAGCAAGTACTAGATCCCTTCTCCCCATTCACAGCAAGTACTAGGTCCCTTCTCCCCATTCACAGCAAGTACTAGGTCCCTTCTCCCCATTCACAGCAAGTACTAGATCCCTTCTCCCCATTCACAGCAAGTACTAGATCCCTTCTCCCCATTCACAGCAAGTACTAGGTCCTTTCTCCCCATTCACAGCAAGTACTAGATCCCTTCTCCCCTTTCATCCAGGTTTGTGCTCAATACACTGGGCGCCAGACGATGCCTCGGGCAACTTGAATGAGATCCTATATCGATCATCGCTTTGAGCACTTATTGAGATGGAAAAGAGCTATATAAAATGATTTCATAAAATAACGAAAATAATAAAGATTATTGATTAATTGATGGATTGATTGATTGTTTGATGAGTCTAATATACCGCTACTTCTGTAGCATGTTCAACACAATAGATGTTATTGTTGTTGTTTGTGTTTCCTGACTTATCTGGAAATACTTTAAAATAGTTGAGGGTATTAAGGACGAGCCAAGTGTCGGTCTGCCCGTCGGCCCGTCTGTCCGTCGGTCAGTTGGAGGCCAAATCTCAAGAATCCCTGAACGGATTTTGACCAAACTTCATAGGACCATTACATAGGTTAGTGGCCTGCCTCTGGTGCCATCGTATTTTTCCTAAATCAAAGTTCAAGGTCACTGGAGTCATTTTGTTGCTACCCCCCCCCCCACCCCTCGGTGGGTATAATTAGTATCCCCACTTTCTGGAATTTTAATGCTTTAAACTGCCTCTTTTTAAACTGTCGCTTGTTCTTTTTCATTCCTACTCTGTTCTATCAATCTACTATACTATCTTCTTTGCTAGATCAGTCTACCTGTTTCCTTGAAAACTCTTCCAAAACTACTCATTTGTGTATTGGGTCTGTTGGTTCAGTTTGGGAATATTGGACGCTTTCTGCCAAATGGTCACTGGGGCTTCCTATGATATTATTTTCTAGCAATGTAGGCACTTTATATGTATGTGTTTTGTTGATGTTTTATGATGATGTTTACATTCTATTTAGTTTTTGTAAACGGGAGTTCGATAAATTAGAGTATAGCATCGGCGTCCACTGCGTGGGATGCCTCTATTGTAAAGTGACCGGCTGATGGAGTGCCTTCAGTGTTACCACTAGGGTTGTTTCAGTAGATCTTTTATACGTATCAGTGGTGAGTCGTCTTTCAACAAAGTTGTGGTCCTGATTTTGTGGTCCTGATTCGGCTCTTTGCAGTCCGCTGGATCCTGTAAGCAATGAATAACTAACTAATTTTGTTGCTAAACACGTTTTGCTCAATATCTCAAAAACGGCGAAAGCGATTTTGTTGATTTTTGGTGTAGCCTACAGCTACTTCAAATCATCAGCCATCTTCAGTACCAGTTCGGTTGTGGGTCTTTCGGTAGGTCCATCGCTCCGAATTTGGGGTTCAAAACACATTCCCTGTCTTAACTAAAAACTAATTGAATCGAAATTCTTCATTTTTATTCAGCATGTTAGATCATTCGTTTTTGTACTTTTTTCAAAGGTCAAGGTCATTGCTCTTCGCCATTTTGTAAACACGTTTTGCGCTGTATCTAAACATTGGCAGAGCGTTTTTTCGATAATTGTTGGCTTGCAGATTGTTCAGATAAGCGGTCCATCATTCCATGATTTCCTTCGTTTGGACCAAGCTGAATCACTACGCCGCCAAAAAAATTAACGCTTGTGAAAATGTTAGTTTTTCGGTTATTTGTGCGAGTGGTTGGAAATACATTTGAATGGCTTGCATTCTTTTCTTTTTTTACTCCAGTAAGTGCCAATACACCCGCGTATCGAACAATGACGTGCTGCTGTAGTTCGTGTTGCCTTACTGTTTGTAGTTATAAAATCCAAAAAGGCAGAAGAAGAGGAAGACAGAAAAAGAGATGAGAGGACAACATTAGAGAATGATCGACTGGCTTGACACTGAACGAAGCCATTAATTAATTCAAGATAATAATTCAAGATAATTTATTGCCAAGTAAAAATACACAAGGAATGCATTTGGTCAACGCTGCAGCACCACACAAAAGCACATATAAAACAAAGAGAACATGTGAACAAGCTAACAGCAAATTACAATAAAAGGATAAGAAGATAAGGTCATGAAACAGATGAACTGTACAAAAGGGCAAATATATATTTGCTAGTCAACCCACACACACGCACACACACACACACATACACACGCACCCACGCTGCTGAATCCTAGCCATCCAGTTTACACACTCCATCCATTCAACCTCGTGTTACTTTAACATTAGCACGCCTATGTGCAGCGAATAGGCCTACTTGTACGAAACGAACCCTGCGACAAAGTTACTGGCTCTCACAACAAAACATGGCGTCGGCATGTGCTTGAGGCAATGGGCAGAGAACTGGATATATACGATAAATTTGATAAACAGTGTTTCTGAAGGAAAAGAACTACACTGTTGAGTGCACTGACACTGGATACACTGAAATTGGATACTGGGAAGAAAGACGGCTTAGCATAGGAGGTAAGAGAATAGTATGTTCGGCATGCAGAAATTCATGTTTAGCCTAGAGCAGAGGGAGGAGCTGTCAGCAGAAAACATGAGTCCCATTTGACACAAGCCGCAGCATCCGTCACCCGCCACAGCAACACACGCGGAGCATGCACACCCAAAAAATAATATGTCATAATCACAGCTTTAAAATCTACAGCTTCACAATAGCAGATATTGCCAAAAACCAAAGTACACAAATAGATTATCACAAATACAGACACATCAGTTTTATGACAAACACTGCACCATCCGCATCAACAGGAGTAACAAAGTGTTCTATTATAAAATATATGCATAATAGAAACCACCGATAAAACAACAAGAGACAACAATAAAACGTAATTCAACAGGAACAACTAAGAAAAAAAGTCTAACAACCCATCAAATAAAGTTCAACATTAGTGATGGCTCTAATATTAGCTGCCTAATCACCATTGTAAACAGGGTAGGGTATTGCACAAATGATTTCCAAGGTGACATTAGTTTACAAATCTTGTATTCCATGCTTAGCTGCAGATTACCCAACAGTGGACAGTGTACGGCGGAGGGGGGGGAGAGGGGAGGAGGAGGTGTAAGGGTAGAATATAGAAGTTATATACACACACCACACACACACACACTCACACGTATTGTCTACATTGTGGAGTGTTTAAGTATTAATGTATGTGCATACACACACACTCGCCCACATGCCTCCGACCAACACACTGGGGCGATCAGTCCATCTCAAGATTAAGCAGTTTAACTGCTTGTGGGAAAAAACTATTGAGAGATCTGGATGTGGTGCACCGAGGCATTCTTAATCTACGCCCAGAGGGGAGCAGCTTGAAGAGCTGGCTGGCTGGGTGGAGTTTGTCTTTATATATATTCTGAGCTCTGCGGTTGGCTCGGAGCAGATACATTGATTCAATTGAAGGGAGAACGCTCCCAACGACTTTTGATGCCTGTCGTACAACACGCTCAAGTCTGTCCCTGTCCTGATTGCTCGCACTAGAGTGCCATACCACGACCGAGAAAGTGAGAACGCTCTCTACTATGGACAGGTAGAATAGTGACAGGATATTCTGACTGACTCTGAAGGTTTTGACCTGACGGAGGAAATACAACCTTTGGTGGGATTTCTTAATGGCACTAGAGATGTGTGCCTCCCACCGGAGGTCAGCTGAAATTGTAGTACCTAAAAACCTGAAACTTTCAACTTGTTTGACCGCTTCTCCATTAATGAGAAGATGATGGATAGGAGTTTTTTTTATTCGAAAGTCAACAATCATTTCTTTTGTATTTGAGACATTCAACTCCAGATTATTATTGCTACACCAGCCCAAAAGATCATCCACTGCATCGCGATATGCTGTTTCATCGGCATCCGAGATCAAACCCTCAACAGTGGTGTCGTCTGAGAATTTCAGGATGTGTACTGACTTATGCTTTGACACACAGTCATTTGTGAACAGAGTGAATAGCAGCGGAGACAGCACGCAACCTTGAGGCGCACAAGTATTGAGGATGATCTGACTGGAAAGTGTGTCACCTACTCTGACTGACTGCGGACGCTCCAGCAGAAAGTCGAGGACCCAACGACAAACCGGTAACCCCAAACCCATGTCAACTAGCTTACTGTATAGCTTATGGGGGATAATAGTAATGAAGGCGGATGAATAGTCTACAAAGAGAATCCTAGCGTAAGTCTTGGGATGGTCAAGATGCTGAAGGATGTAGTGCAGTGCCAGTGCAACTGCGTCGTCAACAGACCTATTTCTGCGATACGCAAACTGGTGTGGATCCATCTGATCCTGAGTGACCGACTGCATATATTTTAGCACCAGGCGCCCCATCACCTTCATCACAACTGATGTGAGAGCGACTGAGCGAAAGTCATTCAACCCTGAGATGATAGCTTTCTTAGGGACAGGGACAATGATGGAAGTTTTAAAGCATCGTGGGACAGTGCATTGCTGAAGTGACTGATTAAAAATATCTGTAAACACAGGAGCTAATTGGTCTGCACATGTCTTGAGCACTGCACACACCAGCTCAATGCCTATGTGAGCAGCACTCTTAGGTTCTCCCACATTTTGCTGTCTGCGGGCTATTTATAGCTTGCCTACACCCTCCCTTTCAGTGAAAGGAAAGGAAAAAAGAGCACCGGCGAAGCTATTTATAGCTAGCCTGGCTGAACTAGCTTCAAAACCTAAAAGTTTTGGTTGAGTCTGTGTGTGCAGGGGACACCCCATCCAGACCCGCCACCTTCCTGATGTTTTGCTTTTTGAACAAGGCCCTAACTTCCACTTCTCCAATTACAAAAGCAGCCTCATCAGCAGGATCAAGTGGGGGCAGGACAGGCGGGGGCATCCCATTCTGCCTGTCAAAGCGCCCATAAAAGTGGTTCAGCTGATCAGGGAGAGTGGGATCAGGGGCAGGGTTGGTAGACTTAATCTCTTTGTACTGAGTGGCCTTCTGAAGACCCTGCCAGACTGTTCTAGGATTATTGGAGAAAAATTCAACCTCAAGCTTACGCCCAAACTCAGCTTTCGCCTTGCGAACAGTTTTCTTTAAATCATACTTGGCCGCCTTGAAACAGTCAGCATCCCCACTCCCAAAGGCAGCCTGTTTGGCAAGCAACTTGCCCTTAATCTCCCTTGTAAACCATGGTTTATCGTTGGGATACACTTTGAATGTTCTGGTAGGGATACAGTTGTCAGTGCAGAAACTTATATATGAGGTGACAGTGTCAGTATATTCATCAAGTGTTGGGCAGGCACTTTTGAAAATGTCCCAGTCTGTGCAATCCAAACAGCCCTGCAGTGCAGTGGCTGAATCACAGGACCATTTCTTAACCCGTTTTACAATGGGCTTAGCAGTTTTAAGTTTTTGTTTATAGGTTGGTATGAGGAGAATAACTGTGTGGTCTGACTCCCCTAGGTTAGGTCTGGCAACAGCTCGGTATGCTTTGGGAAAAGCAGTGTAGCATTGATCCAGAATGTTATCATGACGAGTGGGAATGTCAACCTGTGGGTGGTACCTAGGGTGTGCTTTTCTCAGGTTGATATGATTGAAATCACCAGAAATAATTATGGAACTGTTGGGGAAAGTGGTTTCGGCACTATGGACAACATCAGATAATTGAGACAAAATATGTGATGGATTGGCCTTGGGGTCAACATACAAACCAATTAAAACAACAGAGGCAAATTCACGCGGTGAATAAAAAGGTCCACAATTAAGAACAAGAGGGTTGCTGATGACAGAGAAAGATGGAGTTCGCTGGTTAAACGAACATCTTTGGTGCCCCAACGACTTTCGAGTTACGGGATAGGATAGGAATGCATTTTTATTAGGCATAATTGAGGGTGTTTAACACATCTTTTGTGTCAACTGAGGATACAAACACGCGATGGCCCTGGGTCAGTTTCCTGTTGTATTTTTATTATGACAATATTAGAAGTTCTATAATTAACTCTGCATTCATTAACATTGCTGCGGCACAAATATTGCGCTTTTTCAAATAGTCTACTGGTACCTACGCCAAGGCCACAACTGCTCGTTATCAAAGCTACAATACACACTGCGCAGAAGATGGTAGACACAACGGCGTCCTCTGGAGCTGTAGAACGCTTGTGGCCGCGGGACCGGTGCGCTCACCGCTCGGTAGACCAACGCATATAAATCCTAAAGGTGTCAGTGAGATAGCATGAGGTCAGGGTTAAGGTTAGCCAGTTTATAATAACGCGTTCGCGCGTGGCTCTCACACACACACGCACACACACACACACACGCACTCACACAGACCACATTCTTTGTCTCTCTCCTTCCCTCCCTATCCACTTTTTCAGCTCTCCTCCCTCACTTTCCTCTCTCTCTCTCTCTCTCTGTCTCTCTCTCTCCCCCCCCCCCTCTGACAAATATAGATGTACACATTATTTTTTTGACTATAAATGCAGTTATCGTAGCAGAGCCAATGTCCGATTCCATCCCGAAAAGAAATCTGGCAACTGCTCCAACGTTCCGGAACTGTGTCAGGAATCATTTAGTGCTGCAGACATTTATACGCAGGTGATATACAGTTCAATGGTAATACCAAACAGTTCATTGGTAATACCACTTACTCTACTGTATCTTGTTTTGCAGAACTCTTCTTTGGTGAGTTTCTGGTATTGTTGCATGATTATTAGCTGTATATTTGCACGCTAGTTCACGGGATATGCCCGTTACCAGCATTGTCGCTCTGACGCTTTGACCAGGCCTCTCCACAGATCCTTTTAACATTCACAGTAAGTGTTGCTCCACTGGTAAAAAAAAACTTACAACTAAAAAATAACTCTTTTGAAAGTATAGTTATTTTTTATGACTAAATTCCGTAGTTTTTATGTCTATTAATAGCCACAGCCGTTGGTTAGTCAACCAACATTTTGGAGCTAACAATAGCAGCATTCAAAGGCGGTCAGAGACTGCATCCATGAAAATAATGACTAGTAAGGTATTCCGTTATATATTGATAAAATAGACCCTACCCTACCCCATACACCAAAGATGCACATAAAACAGACCCTACCCTACCCCATACACCAAAGATGCACATAAAATAGACCCTACCCTACCCCATACACCAAAGATGCACATAAAACAGACCCTACCCTACCCCATACACCAAAGATGCACATAAAATAGACCCTACCCTACCTCATACACCAAAGATGCACATAAAACAGACCCTACCCTAACCCATACACCAAAGATGCACATAAAACAGACCCTACCCTAACCCATACACCAAAGATGCACAACTCAAGCCACGGGGTTCACTCACAACATTAATGGGGTTTAACGGACTCACGGCCGTACCGTTAAAAACAGGGGAAATAAGTCCCTGTCCCCAAAATTGAAAATTAAAACCTTAGCGGTTGGTTTGTGCAATGAAAGCCCACTTATTTAAATATTTCTTGTTAGTCCAAATGATTGTGAGAAAGAGAGGCAATCGCATTCTTTGCTGTATTTGTTTATGCATGGGTGCGGAGCATTGTGTCCCATTCGTCTATACGTCCCTGCTTTGCGCATAGATAAGTTTTGCGGGCATGTTGGGGTGAGGCGCGGGGTGGTGAGCGGCCATTCGACAAATAAAAGGGATGCAATACTTAACATGAATGTTAAGCTACTTTCCAACTGCAATTTGTATTACTGACCGATTTTAAAAAAAAAGCCAATCAAACAAAACGTCACAATGATGATGACGAGTAACACGTCATTTGGCACATTTCGTCACACTAGTTTTGACGACTTGTATCGTCATAAGCAGTCAAGGGTATAAAAAAAATATTAATAATACAAAACTAAAAAAATAAAAGGACATCAAACAAACAAAAAAGAAGAAAAACAATAACGGAAACGGTCACTTCCTACTTGTTAACAAGAACCGTTACTTTTCCTTTCGTTCCCAGACCGAGGCTGTTCGGAACACCAGGACAACAATCAACATGTTCAGAGACAAACAAGAGGCCGTGGACTTTCTGCAGGACTCTTGGCAGTTTGCGCAAGTAGAGAAGCGCCTGACCGAGGACAAGCACAACCTTCTGAACGACATCATCAAGGCCGTCCAAGCCAAGCTACCGTTCCAGAACATCACCCTGATGGCCACACCTCTTAAAGATCGCCGCAGACCGTCGACTGAAGAAATCAAGAAAGACTGCATTGAAGGTGAGAGTTAAGGAGAATGCAAGAGAGGGCAATAATATTTGTAAAAGTTGTAAAAACAAATACAGTAATAGTCCTATTATGGCGCTCTTAACAGTTCAAATTGCTATTAGGATCAAACTCAAGAAGCCCACTAAGCTAACTTGCGGCATCACGAACAATCCCGCTGCCAAATAAGTAAGCCAATCGATCCACCACTCCAAGGGGTCACAATAGCCATGAAGTCAAAAGCTATCGGTGTCAGCTAGGTTAACAGAATATTGGTTAAACATGCAAGCCAGGCAAGCGTTCAAATCGCATAAAGTGTGTTGACAGAGTAGGTTACCAGTATTAATATGACATTATCCGATGCTCAGGCAACCCAATACAAACACAGCTATGGTGCACGCTTGCAGTCCATCGCACATATTTTAAATACACAAATAAATATATAAATAAAATATCCACAATGTGTATGTGGGCTTATTTGTCAGCCAGTGTTCCAGACCCAGACCTTAGTTTTCCATTATTTTATATTTG